>JAHLJT010008446.1:278848080-278861883 GCA_031308135.1 Acheta domesticus | reverse complement strand
TCGGATTCTCATTACTGAGGATTCCACTAAACATTTTCTTCGTCATTTCACTGCACTTTTTCTCTCTACAAGTCTGTAGCACTACACAGCTTGATCTCTGAAGTTGCCAGAATTAAGACGAGTGTTTTTTCATCTTATTTTAGATTCTATTGTTCTGCACAGTAGTTTTGGTTTTTGAAAACATTGTCTCATATCTTACTTTTTTTAGTATAATTCATAAAATTAATTATTGATTCTATTCTCTTCATTACAGTACAAATAAATTGAGTTGCTCTTTAAATATTTGTTAACTCATGATTTGATTGGAACGTATTGTATCTCCGAGTGTTTTTCCTTGTGTGATATTTATGAGGATTTCACCCTGTGCTGAAAGTAGGAATTGTAACTTACAGAAAACTTTTCTTACCTTTCCCTTTATAAATAATCTTAGACACACTTGACTTTCGTCCAGTATAAATATTGAGTGGAAGAGAAGAGTAAGAATTTTAAGTTCATTTTTGAACAACCGTAGGACAAAAACTAACCGCTCCTTTTCTGAGGTATACGTGGTCTAAAGGACTAATGATTACAAAAACATGCGATATTACGAAAAGCTACACCATGTACTGGATTCTTGAAAACATCTTCTATTGGTGTATTCAATACCCGAGCAAACTTGCTAAAAAACCAACGTAAAAATTGATTATTGTTCTGCGTTGGAATCATGAAAGAGTATATCGTAGTAAAATTGTAGTTCGTCTAGACTTTGCAATTTGAAAGTGGTATTTTCCATCGATTACTGACCTGAGGAAGCCTTTCATAATATAATAGTTGCCTCCTTTTACAGTTTGCTGCCATGGCACCAGTTTCTCATGGTGTCCAGTATCCCCTAGCCTCTACCGGCTTCAGCATCTATGGCTCTTGCGATCATCATTCTTTCACGAGGTGTTTTCGTTCTGACGTACTGTTTACCTCGCCACGCGGTCTTAAGACACACACCCACAACACGCGAAGCGTCCCACACATAGACGCACACTCTCGTTCTCATGGCTTCCGCCGTAATCGTGTTATGCATTCGAATGCTGGGGAACGTGGATACTTTGGGAATCTGAAAGGAAAATTCAAATTCGATTTATCATGTATACTGACTTAGAGATCTCACCGAACTGTGAATACGAGAGAAATGACAGGGAAGGAACACCCGTGTCTTCTTTGCGAATAATTTGGACCTTTTTATATTATCTTCCTCCCTACAACCTGTGTAATCGTTATTGCATCGTAAACGGCATACCACTTACACTGATTCCACTGTTGGGCTGTCCGACATCACGATATCTGTTACCTGGGCACTCTTAACACCACGATAACTCACATTTCAACATACTGACACACGATATCTTGTCTCAACATTTTGACATCTCAACATTTGGACATCACGAAATCAGGACATCAGGATTCGACATCACTTATGTGGACATTAGGATGTCTTGAAGTCGCATTATCTCGGCATCTACAGGGATGATTGCACGGCGGAGCGCCAAAGAAAATAACAGTACTACGATCTTGCGCATGTGCAGTTCGACGTCGCCTCACCTTCGTGCATTTGCGCATGCGCAGAAGATGGAGTTTGCAATCGATTGCTCTACGTTATGCGTGCCGAACACTCCCTATAAGTCTCTTGGTAACTCGTCATTTCGAACTCTTCGCTCTATATACCGACAACTTCTATTCCCACCAGCTCTACGATTTCCCGTTCCACGCCTTGCTGGCTGCCAGCGCCACTCACGCCGGTGTGGCGGGGTGGGCGGGGGTGGGCGGGGGGTGGGCGGGGGTAGGCGGGGGTAGGCGGGGGTGGGCGTGTGCGGGCTGAGCAGGCTGTGGCGGCTGTGCGGGCGGTGGCGGGCAGTGGCGGGCGCGCGGGCAGTGGTGGGCAGTGGCGGGCGGTGGCGGGGCGGGCGAGTGGCTAGGTGGGCGGGCGGGCGACGGGCAATGGCTGGGCGGGCGGTAGCTGGCGGGCAGAGTCTTGGCGGGCAGAGTCTGGGCGGGCGGTGGTTGGGCGGGGCGGTGGCTGGGCGGGCGGTGGCTGGGCGGAGGGCGGGCGGCGGCCAGGCGTAAACGAGGCTGACAGCCGCGGGATGTTTTGGGAGTCTGGCGTTTTCGCTGCTGCGTCGGCAGATAGTGGGCGCCGAACTCAGCTGTTTGTTGATGCAGCGCGGAGTATCGCCGGGCACTGGAGCTGGCATGACCTTCTCGGGGGCGCGGCGGGGGGCAGCCGGGGGCGGCCGGGGGCGATGCACGGAAAGTGAAGAACCTGCTGCTTCTCCGGTGGAACACGCAACTTCGCCCCAACTGCGCCTCACGAACGCTGCTTGTTTTCTCGTGCATTTTATCTTTCCGTTCGATCGTATTTATTACCTTTACGCGAAACCTAGGAATTCATCTTCAGCTCACTAATTCATTTAAACTTGAAGTTTATGTACACACATATAGATACTGAGACGGAAATATGCGGCGTGTAACATATTCTGAAACATATTTAAAGACCATAACATTTTCTTTTAGCAGTAATATATTATATTCTTTTGTTCTCCTTACTTCTTGTTCTTATTCTTTTTATTCTTATTACTATTATTTATTACGGCTACATTCGCTGGTATGACTGTTAATTTATTCGGAAGAAGTAGAAACTACTTCGGGTGATGGGCGCACGAATAAGACAATTTCCTTTTACTGTTGCTCTAAATACTCGTGTAATACACAAATATCGAAATATAATGTAATGAATATTTGTTATTGTACGACATTATGTACTATGTGCAATTTAACATTGAAATATATTTACGCCTAAGTGGAGGGAAGTATTCGGGTTCCCCATGACCGTAATCCACATCCCTGGATCCGCATCTGACGTCATTTCAGTTTTCACGTTTTTGTTGGCTTCAGGTTCAATTTTCAATTAAACAGTAGGAAAAAATACACTGACATTTATTTTCATCTTAATTTCCGAGACAATATATACGCCTAAACCAAGGTTCGCGTGTTCAAAAGTACTTGCCGGGAACACTGAATTTAATGTGCAAACATTATTTTTAGTTTCATACAGGCAACTCATCCTGTGCTAGTATTTGGCAAGTGTGCGAAATTTCATTGCGTCAGAACGTGTGCCAAACACCAGTGACAGATGAATTGTCTTCCAATCAGTGGCGCGATGTCCAAATTTGCATATGACGAACTCCATTAAACAAGATTTCCCATCACATGTTCAGTGACAATAGTGATTATCTTCGACCCGCTCTCAAGCCCTATACATTAGTCACATTTATTGTGCCATATCTATATATTCTATGTAGAAGGAATGAAACAGCTCCATTGCCCTGACCCCAACCAGACCTCGGCGCACTCTCATTTTGAAAATTGTCCTTCGGGAACTGGCGTGCTGCCGGAATTTACGCGTAGAGTTGTGCGATCGTTTGTCGGAAGACGAGAGGCGGGTGGGGCTATGGCAGGGCGGGGCCGGTCCGCGCCGTGTTCGCCGCGGGAGCGAGAGCTGATGAATAACTGAAGAGCGCCCTGCCGCCGCGCCGGAGCAGGACTCCACGGGCAGCTCGCGTTTGTTTCCTCCCCTGCCGCTAGCGGCGGTCGCCTCGCGACCCTTGCCCGTCGCCCGTCGCCCGTCGCCCCTCGTCCGCAGCACGTCGCCGTCGCCCGTCGCCCGTCCCCGGTCGCCCGTCCCCGTCGCCCGTCTCCCGTCGCCCGTCCCCGTCGCCCGTCCCCGTCGCCCGTCGCCCTTCGCCCGTCCCCGTCCCCGTCACCCGTCGCCCGTCGCCCGTCGCCCTTTGCCCGTCCCCGTCCCCGTCACCCGTCCCCGTCGCCCGTCGTCCGTCGCCCTTCGCCCGTCCCCGTCGCCCGTCGCCGTCGCCCGTCGCCGTCGCCCGTCGCCCGTCCCCGTCGCCCGTCGCCCGTCCCCGTCGCCCCGTCCCCCGTCCCCGTCGCCCGTCCCGTCCCCGTCGCCCGTCGCCCGTCGCCCGTCGCCCGTCGCCCGTCCCCGTCGCCCGTCCCCGTCGCCCGTCGCCCGTCGCCCGTCCCCGTCGCCCCGTCGCCCGTCGCCCGTCGCCCGTCGCCCGTCGCCCCGCTGTCCGCCGCCCGCCGTCCGCGGCCCGTCGCCCGTCGCAACACAGCGCTCAGGTAGCGCCGGAATCGCGAATGAGGCCCCGGCGCAATACACCTCTGGCGCGTGCGATGCAGCGCCGGCATCGGGGTTTCAAAATGGCCGCTTTTACGTAATTGCTTTAGGTGGATTGTGTGGCCATCGAAACGCAAATGGAAGTAAAGTTTGCCTTCTCCCTTTGTTTAAAATGCAATATGGTTGTAATGTAATTTTATATGAAATGGTTACTCAGAGACTAAACCTCGCTGCTCCAGCTACATAGTGATGAATATTATAGTGACAATGTATTAATAAGAATAGTACTTAATCATAATAATAATATTAATAATAATAATAATAATAATAATAATAACAGTAATAATAAAATAATTTGTGGTAGATGGTCCACTTGAACTCTGATTAAGTGCTCAGCATCTTCCTATTTTTCCCTGAGAACAACCGAAAAAGTCGGCGGAGCAAATGTGTGTGCTGCTCGCGTTCTTATATAAACCTTAAACACTCGACTTATGTTTGTTACAAGGTTGAGGAGCTTGTTTCCGAAAGAACCAAATACAACTGGAACCATTTTACAGTAGGAAAAAGAACCTACGTTAACTAAAATAGTTATTGTTTTAAAATAACATTTCATTTAGAGTTCCTCTGGGAGTGAGTACAATATTTCATGGTAAATTTTAAGTCATTCCATATTTTATTCCACATATATGAGGATTTTAATTTTGGTTTGGTACATTTTGGTATACAAAACAAGACAAATTTGGATGTAGCTATCTTATCAAGATTGATGTTAGTAAATAATTATTAACAACCTCGTCACTGAAACGTGTTTAAATGATTAAAAATTTAAAAAAATCTTTAATCTTAACATTATCTAGGTATTACATTTATGCTTCATAATATACAGCAATGTTATCAAAATCATAATTTTCATTGAATTTATTTTCTCCTTCTTCAGCTTTGCAAGGGAAGGTGAAGCGGATTCGATGTGTTTTACCGTGAACGAACAACTTTCACGAAAATCGAAGGTTCAATTATCGAAAATTTCCAATTTGACACCTTTTGGAAAAAAGCTTTTCTTATAGTACTTTAAATCTATTTGAATCATTCATTAAAAATTAATATCAAAAGCCCTGGTAAATGTAATTTATGATAACATTCAATTTGCCACAACAAAAAACGATTAGAGATAAGAGTAAATGAATTTATCAGATGGGCTTCAGGTTTATTAATGACACACAATGATGAAAAATTTTTCAAATAGCTTTTTTCAGTTTTGTGTACGTTGAAGTTTGAAACTCCTGTGTACATAGTCAAGGTCGTGATTTTCTTGCGAGTTAAGACTGTAGCAGGAGGTGCACAGCTCTCAGCCTCTCATAACAACTGCAGTAAAGTATTATATCACGACCTTCTACACTCGAGATTATTACAGGCCGACTCATCCGCATCGACAGTAAAGTTTTTTTTATGACTCTTAAACTATGTCTCCAGAAACTGTTTTAGAGGTCAATAAATCGAACATAATTAAATGTAGTACACGGAATGAGTGAATTCCCCAATTTTTATTAAATTCTAATTAAAGAGAACATTGTCACCAGAAATTGTATTATTGAACTTTGAAAGACTCTCATGTTCAAGAAAGTATTTTAATATAATTCTTTAAGTAGTCTGAACATTTCCAAATCCTTAGAAATTTTCTTTTATTAGAGGACATACTGTCATGTTTCCGACAATGAACTTGTAACATAGTGGTCAGCTCAGTTTCCTTCATTATCAGGTGGCCGATTATGCAAGGATTGTGTAACGAAAACAGCGTCATCTGGTTCTGAACAAACGCAACCCAGTGAGGAGAGGAGGGGGACGCGTGTAACGTCATCGTTTCGTCGGAGGGCGCAGAAACGCTGCGGAATCGAGATAATATGCGGGAATCAGCGTCAACCTTTTCCGTTACTACAAAGTGGTGACGACTAAAAAACTTTAATTTGCCTCAAGTTTAAACGTTTCAATACAAACCACAATCTAGGTAGATTTACTTGCAACGACTTCGCTTATATAGCGACTAGGCATATACTACATGTGAAGATAGAATTCAGAATTGTAGTCTGGATAGTCGGTATTGTTTACCAGTGTACATGAGAATAAGGAAATAAGACCTGGAATTTTTTATAGATCAGAAAACGAGAAGTGTTCTAGATCTTTTTCTCTGCTATTTATCAACTCTCTTCCGTGCTTATCTTCATGTTTAATTTTCCGTGGTTTCGTGCTTAGTGATTGGTCATATAGTGAAGGGTTATACATTTCCGAACATGTTCGTTTTCGGGTAATGGATTGTGCAACATCCATGTTTACATGCTTTGTTATGTGAAAATACGATATAAAATCTCTTTAACATCGTCGATGTACGGCGCTTTTTTGGGACTTTTCTTTGCCTTTGAAACTAGAAATATGTAATAATAATACTATCGGCTGTAACGACCGTATTAAACGGTCACTTGAAGGTCATTATAAACTATTTCAACTGTTTAGATAAGTTATGGTAAATTTTTCATATTTCACCATAATTGTAGATTCCAAATTAGAGGTGATATAGGCGACGGATTCAGTACCAGGGATTGAACGACTCACAATCACCAGCGCATCTATTGGATTGAGCGAAGGTGAAGGGAAAGTCTAGTGTCTCATAATTCGGATTTTACAAAACTGAAAGAAAGTGTTTGGCGTATATTTTAAGTGGTTTGGATGGGGGACTTCGAGACAACCATTCAGTTCCGCAAGAGTTGACCCCGACCCAACATTCGTAAGCCCGCGTGTATTATATCAAACATCAGATTCAAGGGGATTCTAAAAGGATTGTTCACTTTTCATGGGGTACGCCTAGTTTTGCAGTAGTTATTCATGTCCAATAACAATGGCAGAGTTAGAATATGTGTGATTAATTCAAAATTATTTATTTCAACTGGCGTTTCTACTCTTATTTTTTTTTTCTTCTTGTAGAAGGAACATTTGCAATCTCTTACTTCTGGCAATTCTCTTGTGTTGTCTGCTTTCTTTTATAATGAAGAACACGTGCATAATTGGGGATACAATGGGAAGAGTTGAGT
The DNA here is from genome assembly GCA_031308135.1 of Acheta domesticus. NCBI lineage: Eukaryota > Metazoa > Arthropoda > Insecta > Orthoptera > Gryllidae > Acheta > Acheta domesticus. The sequence continues at coordinate 278,854,641 of JAHLJT010008446.1, read as the reverse complement.
CACATTCTTCCATTAACGAAATTCATTAATATCAATCATTCTTAATAATTTCCCGCATCGTTGTCACAATGCTGAGTGTAGTGCAGTGCCTGCGACATGAAAAGTTCTTTTCATGAACGGACTTTTTGAGGGTTGGTGATCTTACTATAACTTCATTAGAGTGATCGTTTTGGAAATATTGAAACTTTTTATTCTTCTACGCTCATTATGTTTGAAATGTCAAGCACTAGGGATACGAATTTTCAGAGCAATTAAACAGTGGATATTAACTCGCGGCACTTGTAGTTTTCAGAGGATTTTTTTATACAAAGACTGCGAAAATATTCGTGCATGTGTTTATTAAAAGAGATCACTTAATACTACAATTAAGAAGTAATTTACGCGTCAATAATATTTCCTAAATGAAAAAGTCCGACGAAATTAGGGAAGTACGGGGTTGAAACTTGACATAAAACAAACAAGAATTTAATTTTCAGTAAAAAATGTTTATGAATATGTTTTTTATTCAATGAATTATTATAAAATACTTTTTTAATAAAATTTATGTATATAAAATTATATTTAATGTAAAGGCTTTATTTTAGGAGGAAATATAATCCTCCGATCTTTCAATCGTCAATTTTGAAAGGTCGAAGAAGGTACTTAAGAACGTATAATTTTCAGAGTTCGAAAAACAGAGTCCATTAAGTACTGAATTTCCTCATTGATTCATGATACAATAAAAACTTCGTCTCAGTGTCTCGTAAATTTGTGAAACATTCATTAACAAAAACCACGAAAAGGAAATAAAATTTGTAAAAATGACAAAAACGACGCAAAGGACAAGGAAAATGACCTAAAAATTGAAACATGGGAAACAATGACTAAAATGACCCAATAACAATACATTCTTATTACCTATATGCCGTGCTAAATAAACATTCATTTACACGTTAGCAATGTCTAGAATGCACTAATGAAAATATGGCATGTCTTCAGAATCCGAACCCTGATCATGAGCTATCCCGATCTTCTTTGGCATGTGCAAGCCGTGGTTCGATTCTCGAGTCAAACCTTTCATTTGCAGCGATGACTTAACATAAAGAATAAAGATATCAATTTTGAGATATCCGAATTTAATGGTTGGTCACGAATTCCAAGTGACTCGGCCTTTGAATGTCATCTACTGATTACGTAACTTAAAAACTGACCCGTAAGAGAAAAGTCGTAATTGAGAAAGCCGATTAAAATGTTTTAAATTCCTATTCCAAATTCGTGCGAAATGTATTATTGTTTCAATTTTGAATAGGGATTCAATGATGCGTGTTGATTTTTACTAGTGTAAATGACGTGTGAAATGGCGAGGCATGATAATTTGTGGCTAAGTGGTTATGGGAAATCGTTTAAATTTCATCTATTTTTTCGTGTTTTCTTATAGATTATCTCTTGTTAAAAGCCAGTGGTCCTTGGTACCTCACGATATAGTCCGACAAGTTGCGAAATATCGCGACTATACTGTGCGTAGAGAACTCCAAACAGTAGTAAGTGATAGGAAATGGTGTTAGGGTAAAAATACGTAGATTGCTGCAATTTTCGTCAACAACAAAATGTATATGATTAGTTCGTTTGCATTCGGCGTGTATATGCAAAGCAAGGGAACATCTGAACATTTGCGCAATGGATGAAGCAATCTGGATGAATCAACCGAAATGGAGTGCATGAACCCAGAAGACGACTTATAATTACAATATTTGTTACTGGCATATTCATTGTTTAAGCAATATATATTATAAAAGGTAATTAATACATTCACCATTAAAATATAAATCTTTTGTTTGCGAAAGTTCCTTGCTTTTGGAAGTGGGGACATTTCTGCCGATTGTTCCTTCCCAGTACCGAGGCTGGGATGGCCATAAGCTGCCTTCCGCAGAGAAAAGACGTCTGAGTCTCCGGCGTGGCAGGCGCTCTTGGCGCGAGATCTGAGAGGTTCCGGGAATCGCGTCCGCGTGTTTTCGGCCGCACACGACGCCTCGGCGCCGCGCGGCGGGTGCCTCGGGCAGGGCGGGCACAGGCGTGCGGGTGCCACCAGCGCTGGCGGCGTCGCGTGACCCCGATTTAGCCGGAGTGCGCCTCCGCGTGCCGCGCGTCAGATAAATCAATTTAACGCGCGCTGTAAACGGCCTAATCGCCGGTGCGCCGCCCCCTGCCCGCCCCGCCGCGCCGCGCCCCCCAGGCGTCGCGCAACGCCGCCCCACGCCGGCCGCGGTTTGCTTTGCTCGACGTGACGGCTCTGACCGGGAGATCCCAGGTTCGAGTCCCGACGGCGGCAGGATTTTCGACACTAGCTTGTCAGCTAGGTCGAATTCAGTCGCTGTCTGGAGGAGAATTCTAGCGGCCGGCTGATCTGATCGGTAGTTTTCCGTGGTTTCTCCGATCAACACCAGGCGAATGCCTGAGTAGTACCCTAACAAACGGGTCACAAACCGCGCACGGTCTTTCCTTCCTCTTCCTTGTCCTATCCTCTCCTCTTACACACACACTTACACTAACATGCACTACATTACCACACATGCCGGGAGACCGGTCGGAAGCTTACAGCTTGTCCCGGCAGGGGCGGTACCCCGCTGGTGGGAGATACATGGTTGAGGGGAAAACCGCGCTAGTCGACGGGAGGTCGGCGCCAGATCTCGCCATCCAGCTTGGAAAAGATCACCCCACCTCCTGAGAAGAAACACGCACTACACTTACGGGACCAATGACCTAAGTAGGTGACGCGCCCGGAAACACGAACGAATCAATCAATTAATCGACGTGACGGGATGGGACATCAGGTGGATGGTGAGGCGTGGCGGGGCCCCTGTCGGGGTGAGGCGTGGCGGGATGTAGCTGGGCGGTACTTGGCTGGGCGTGACGTGTAGTGGCGGGGCCTGCCGTAGCGTGGCGGGGCGTGGCAGGACGGAAGCGGGCGAGGCGTGGCGGCAACTGATGCATACGTCGCTCTCTGCCTCCCTCTCCTGGCGGCTGCCTTTCGTTCGGTCCCAGACGGCCCAGCCTTCCACTGCCTCCGTCTTCTTTTTCGTGATGCTTTCGGTTTTCTCTCTACCGTCTCACATCATCGCTTTCCGTCATCTTCTACCGTCCCGCCGTCCCAGTTTTCCGCATACCCTCTTCTCCTCGCTGCAGTTCTCTATCACCGCTGTTGCCCTCTGTGGCTACGGGCCGTTCCCCACCGTTCCTCGCCTTTCCCCTCCTTTCCCCGTTTTTTACTCCGCTGTTTCCACCGTTCTCCCGCCCTGACGTTTTCCTGCCGTCCGTGCCGTCTTCCGCAGCTTCCTGCCGTCTCCCCTCACCTTCCACAGCCGTCCTCGCCGTCCCCGCCATTCCCCATCGTCCCCGGGCAGCTTTCGACGCTGATCCCCTTGCTCATGCACCCCCTGCCATCCTGTTCAGCCGTTTGCCGCATTCGCCCTTCTTGCTGTTCTGCACAGTTGCCCAATCCCCACCTTACCTCCAGCCTAGATGATGCAAGGCATAAATTAATGTCACTACCGTGCCCTTGACGGGGCGGTCCTAAGGTTCGAGTCGCGACAGTGGCATGATTTTCGAAAACTTGGTAGAGAGCTGGAGGAGAATCCTGGAGGCCGGCTGCTCTGATCGTCAGTTTCCCATGGTTTCTGCGATCAACATCAGGCGAATGCCGAAGCAGTATCCTACGTCCCACCCTCGGGCGAATGCCGGTGGACTACCCTATGGGCCACGGGCCCCCGCGATCTTTCTTTCCTCGTATGTCCTGTCATACACACACACACACACACACACATACACACACTTACATTCACTGCACTATCACACATATCTGGAACTTAGAACTCGTTCCGGCTCGGGCGGTGTCCTGCTGGTGGGAGGTACCTATAATAGTTGTGGAAAATTGCGCAAGCTGACGTGTAGTTAGGAGCCGGATCTCACCGTCCAGCGCGAGAAGATCACCGCCACCTCCCGTTGTAAACCATGCATTACACTTACGCGACTGATGAAAGCAGTTGACGCTCACGGATACACTGATCAGTCGATCAACCCATATTCTCCCGCCGTCCCGCGCCATCGTCAACCGTCCACGACTACCGCCGCCCACCACCGTCCCCTGGCGTCCCTCGGGTTACGATGCCGTTCACCGCTGCCCGGCACTCTCCCTCAGTCATCTCCCCCCCCCCCCCCGCCACCGGGCTTCTATGGTCAGATTAAATAAGTTGGTGATTGACAGTTGCGCTTCTGAAGCTGTAGCTTCGTACAATATTAGCGTATGATTTGGTTACTTTAATAAGTATTTATTTCAAGTGTTTATTTTCTTGTATCGAGAACACGTGCTCAGTGGTACGCAAACTGTCAACGTCGCTCCCTTCCATTGGCAACTAGCAAACACCAACTTCGTTTAATCGGACCATAGCTGCCTTCTGCGATCGTCCGATCCCTCCCGACGAAGGGAAGTTAGGACGTCAACGACATGAAAATGAGTCGAAGAGGGATGACCTTTTTACATGAGGTAACGTGATAAAATTAATGTGCGTATCACGAGTGCGTGAGAAATTCGATGCGGGCTCTTGCGCACAGTCGATCCTCGCTTCACTCAGAAGGCTATTGTCACACCCTGCCTGAACCTGAACCTAAAGCTGTCTCCACCCTTGCTGCCGCTATCTCTTCACTACTCTGCCATCTTCGGCTATTCTTCTGTACTAAATATTAGTAGAGTATTGTCTACTGTATCGTCTTGTCTACTCTACAAGTACAGTAGGCAAGACAATTTTTGTCTACACCTTCTACTTCACCCTACTTCCTCTTACCCCTTTTGTCCATTTGGCTTGCTCGCCTCATGCTTGTTCCTATCCCTTTCAGCTCCTTGCCGTCTCGCGTCGCCAATGGGTCTATGTTTATTTATTTATTTAGTCAAAAAAAACAGTAAAAACTGTATATGACGTGTGGGGAAAGAAATTTATCTGCGCACATTTTCTTGAGGGCCAGAAGTTTATTTAAAAACGCGTCGCATCTCCGACGCGTTTCACCAGCCTACCTTACGCGCAAATGTCATTTGCCGCGTTGCTATTCCTTAGGTCTGTGACATTATCATCTTCTGTCGTTCATGGTGGTCAGTGTAACATTGTGCTTTGTGATTTTCAACTTATTTTTAAAACTTTACTAGATGCGATATCTCCTTTCAGTATTTAATTTCTTTTAGTGCAATGTTGAGAGATGTTCGTATAAACTAAAATATATTGGCGAAACATTTGTTAATAGGTTATGCTGATTTAATTTAGAAATGCCACTTTGTATATGGCAGTCCTCTGCACGAGAAAATCGTTTTCAAATTCGAATATCTTATTATGTAATTCAATTTATTATATGCGAATATAATAGTTTAGTATCGATTGTGCAGCATGGATTTAATGTATTATATTGTCATTGTGAAAGTAAACGGATTTAATCTGTATAGTAACATTTATTTCGTGCCCAAAGACAGTGTTTTAAACTATTTTCTTTTATTTATATTAAATTGTGCAGACCTAGGACTGCACATTCTTGTTTACCTGAATAGTATAAAATAAAAGAATTGTAACTTTTCACCTTTCTGGAAATACATTAATTTACTTGAGACCCTTCACCCAAGGTTTGTGAAGGTGTTAATACTATTAAGAAATTACTAGAAGATAAAAAGCGTACTCTGTATATCGGCAGCTTTGCGAACTATAGATGGGCTATTCTGTAAAATAGCAAATGGCAGAATCAAATCGCATTTTAAAATTAACGTTTAGCTTAATCGATGTATCGGGAGTATAACGACTCGTTTTATGATTAATCAAATTCCAAAAAAAAAAAAATCTTTTGCTTCAATATATCTCCTGATAGGCGTTCAACTTTTGTTATTATAGAGATCATATAATTTATAATAAAATTTTCGAACATTTTGATTACATCTTGAGCCGAAATATAGAGTTAACTGTAAACGGGCGCAATAGCACAATTCGTACATACAGCCATCAGAGGTTGAAAAATTAAAAATTAAATATATTGCAATATTGTATAACTTTTCGTGTTGCAAAGCTGCAAATTAAAGTCTTACACATTTTTTTGCGAAGCATATAAAAAGCAATTGGGCTAAACGCACAAGAAAAACCTGCTCGATTCTAAGATTAGAAGAATCGAATCGGCGATGATTCTCCACTGCCAAAAACCGCTGATAACAAAATTGATCAAAACATATGTTGAAAGAATCGCTTCTCCATGAATCCAGACGTTTCCTTTCGAATTGTGAAATGTCTTTATGGAATGTTTACTGTAAAAACAATTTCCCGAAAATGTTTCTTTCAAATTCTTTTTGAGAAGTCACTTTTCTTGTGTACTGACGACAGCAACTATCTGGAGTATCGCAGCATCTGGAACCACCTCAGTTGGATCTTCTCTGTGCGAAGCACCGCCGAGGACGTCCTCCCAGAACCGACCGAGCCGCTGCAGTGCTCTCCGAGCGAGTTCCTTCTTCTGCTTCACCGTCTTCGTCTCGCCGCCGCCTTCCTCTCGACCGCCCCTGTGAGG
>JAHLJT010008446.1:278721818-278846681 GCA_031308135.1 Acheta domesticus | reverse complement strand
ATGCGGTATCTAGCGGAACCACTCTGAACGTCGCGAAATACCGTGACAGATTCCATCGCGATGACAGGCCCTGAGGGGACAAAGTTAGAAAAATGGCAGTATACCGCCTCTACTTTAATCGTTTTGCTCAATAGATCTCGACTGTATTACAGCTGCCGTGTTCGGTAAGCCTTGCTTAATGTGTCAGTGAACAATTGATTCCGGGCGTGTCAACCACTAAGGTCGCTAGTCTTGGAAGCGTACTGCGTTGGTATCAAGGTCTTCAATTGGTGGCAGTGGCACGCGTCGTGGCTCCGTAGCATGCCACGAGCTACTCTGCGCAACGAGCGTCGGGAAAGGAAACTATTAGTAACCCTGAAGAACATTGTGGGGGAGGTCGCTGATAAGTTCACTATGTGTCCTCGAGTGTTTCGCCGTTAAAACTGCCAGATAACAAAATGGGACAACAGTTCCCTCATGAAGGAACCTGATGAAACAAAACACTTTACGAAACGTTGTATGTGTAAATGGTGAATAATAAAGGATTGTCATAAATAAAATTGGATACGTTTTATTAACAACCATATATTGACAATCACGAACAATTCTTCAATTTGGTCTACAAGTTTTATTAGTAATCACGCCGTTTTACAGTAGGGATGACGTCTCTGGTGGCGGGGTGACGAACTACGTGAAGGGGCGATTTGGTCGTGGCACTCGTGCCACGAACTCACCTTCGCGGCATCGACCTTGACAATACTGGCGTACTGCATCTTGGTGGGTGACGACATTCCTCTCCCGCTAGAACGTGTGATCTCGCACCGACCCAAACGTCGGTTTCCGGGTTTTCCCCGACCATGTAGTAGATGTGTGTGTGTGGAGGAGGTGAGGGGAAAAAGGATGAAGTAGGAAAGTTGGTAAGCGATCTGTAACCCGATTGTTAACATACTGCGCCAGATTTCGCATGGTATTGATTAGAGAAACCAGGGAAAACTATACAGAACAGAGCAGCCGCCGGCCAGAATGCTCCTCCAGACAGTGGTTGAATTGGAGCTATCTTTTAGTGCAGCGGTTTTCTGACGCAACGCAATTGGCCGCCTATTTCACAGGGTTATTGAAGGCTTTCATAGGGAAGAAGTATTTTAAATGACCGCTGAAGGAATGAAGAATCGATAGAATATTATGCCTCGAGTCCCCAACCGGGCGTGTGGTGCAATGCTGCTCGAAGTGTGTCGACAATCATCGATACCGATCGCGTTTGCGACAGAGAGGATGTTAACCCTTCAAGCGGTACGTAGATAGGGTGCAATAGAATTCCAATGCGGGTGATGGGGAAAAGGGCGTCATGAGTCATCGCGCTGGCACGTGGTGAAATGGGTGAGCCGCCGGTGGGGCGACCTTGCGTGTCCATACGGCATCCCACTGCAGAGGGGAAATCCCTTGACGTGTAGGTACGAATGCCCGAACACACAAGTGACGGACGTTAAGCACATGAACGGAATTCCGCGTTGAATAGTTAAAGCTGGTTGCCCGGACGCCGGAGTGGTTATGGAGAGGGCATTATGTGCCAGCTATAATTGTAACCAATGCTCGGTTGCAGGTTTCTTTCTACTCGGTTCAGCGATAGAGTACCCATAACGCATTGTACTTTGATGCAATCACTTACCGAGATCCGCGCAGCATGGTATAAACGAAATGATCGTATTAAACGAGGGCCCATTTGCCAATAGTAATTGAATGGTTCGTTTTTAAAACACAGAAACCCACACAGAAAAGCTTTGAAATTACAATCAATTTGGTTTAAGGGATTTAGGGAGTTATACCCAGACGACAGCTATCGGGACCATTTATGAATCGTACATTGACCTATTTGAGTATCACACTGTATGATAAAAGCCAACAATTGTAGTATCACAAAATTAAGATTTGAAGTCCGGCTTAGGTGGCTAAGGGCATCAATTGATATCACTGCAGTATTTCTGACCGAGAGATCCTAGGATTCTAGTCTCGAAGGTGGTGGTGGACAATTCTAGCGGCTCTGATTGGTAATTTTCGTTGTTTTTTCGATCAATACTTGACGAATGCAGGGGTAGTACCCTAATAGACAGGTCACGAACCGCCCGCCATCTTTTCTTCCTCTTCCTTGTCCTTTCCTCACCCCTACCTGCACACAACCACACATGTCCGGAGGCCAGTCGTGAGTTTGACCCGTCTGGGGCAGTGGCCCGCTTGTTGCCAGGTGGAGGAAAAGTCCGTAGGTCGGCGCCGGATCTTGCTATCCAGCGGGGGCAGATCACTGTCACCTCCCGCGATAAAAATGCACTACATTGACTGTAGTAATCACCTTAGCAATTGGCGCGCCCCGTAAGCCCTAGTCAGTCAGTCAATCAACAATTTGTGGGGCTATCATCTTTTATCCAACCCCTCCAATTAACGAGGAATTATGTGCTCCATGTGCGTACTTCCAAGGACGTTGCTCCTCCGACCGGATTTTCGGCTGGTGCGTGAAACGTGAGACGAGGACGTCGTAGGACTTCGGCTCTCGCAGCCTCCTAGCGCACTTCCGCCCAGGCGCCTCCAGCGACCGCCCGAAAAGGCCCTCGTTCTGCCGCTGAGACCCGATTTTTACGCTACCTTCGGCCGAACGATTTCGAAGTATAGCGAACGCGCCCAGGCGTAGATTTCCGATCCCTAGAACAATTTCCGATGGCGGGTTCAAACCCGATCGAAGCCGTGGATTTGTAAGGGCGAAAAATATCCTTCGCCGGCTGTCCCATGTTAGGAGATCTACTGCATGTAAAAGATCAAGTATGTATGAAGCCTCTGAGCTAATTTCAAATCGCCTGTTTCGTCGCCCAAGCAATACCTTCTTTCTGCGCCAGTTAGTGAAACGAAATTTGCGTCCTCAGACGGAAGAGCAGGCCTCGTGGCCTGATTCTCGCCACGTAAAATAAGGCATCAATTCAATTCAATAGAAACTTGAAAGAATGCAAAGTATATATTTTTCAGGGGAGAATGATTTTCTTCCTTATTTTATTCTTACATCAGCTATTTTATGATTTTTTTGTCATGTTATTTACTCTCTACCCGCGATTTAGAACACTGTATGTGAAGTATGGGGGAGATATACAAACTGTGCAAGTTGTGTGTGGTTGACAAGTGACGTCACACTTCTGGGAAAAATTTAAGAAAATACTACAGAAGAACAATAGTATACTGTGAAGTGTCTGATTCTACAAACGTGAAGCGATCGTATCGCAAATTCTCTCCAGTTAAGTGTTCTCTGAAGGTAAATTCATAGGACTATTTTAATTTCCATCACCGTTAATAGCTCATCATAAATCATCTTCTGCAAATAAAACTCGTGCTGTGACTGAAACACGTCAGGTTTCTGTACACCTGAAAACCATTAGATTCCATAAGTGATTTTTTTGTCAATACGGCACGTTTATTTGCCTGACTTGTAGGAGTCTTCTGATCAACAGTTGTTATAATTTAGCTTTTGCTTATTCTAGAAAGAAAAAAAGGAATTTATCTTCCTGCATTAGCCTCGAAAAAGACATCATCACGTGAAGAATTTAATTATCTTTCCGGTACCATCAGTAGCTAAGACTTTAAGGAACGAAACCACGTCGCGTTAAAAAGAGGAAGGTTGCAGCCGAGGTCCTGTACCCTTCAAGAACCACCCTAATTTTATATAACCCTGGTCTGAAGATAACCCTTCCAAACGACCTTTTTGCATAACGACCTTCTTCAGTTTCCAGCATCCGCCTTCATAAAGTTGTGCGCTTGGAACATCCCATCTGCTCCATTATCAAGAGAAATGGTGGACAGGAAGATGCAGTATTGCAAAGTGTAGAGAACCAAATGAAACATCAGAAATGACCCATTGCGGACGAGCACCTAGTACCTACACGAGTTTTTACTGCCGCTTTCGCACTGAATGTATTAGCTTTTGCTTTTTGCCGTGTGCAACAGTTGCGAATGATGCTATGCGTGTTTGTTAGAGAGGTGTTGAAACTCATGATTTCGTATGAACATCTATATGCCAGAAATCTCAATGAAATACTGGTGATAATTATTTCTGTTTGATGGTTTTTAGAACATTCTTTTGCCTGATAATATTTGAAGTTCGTCAGATTTTCGTTCAGAAATACGCAGAACAAAACCGAAAAATGACCTGCAAAAAAATGTGAAATTTCTTGTGAGTAAATTCCGCTACGTTTATCGTATTGAGAAGAAAATTAATAAAATCACGCTTACATGTTGGAGACGCTGGAAGCTTATGGAACCACTTACAATGTATATACGACAAAATAAAATGAATGCAGTTTAAGAGTAGATAAATTGGTTTATTTTCTTAAGCTGCACTGACCTCTTCCTCGGATAGGACATAAAAACTCTGTATTTTATAGAGTAGCTATGATGCAGTTCAAATTAATTTCAAGAGATTTAATTGTATTTAATTTGGTCAAATTATTATTGAAAAAGACTTTATTTTTTAAATAATAATAATTTTAATGTATATCATAAATAATTTCAAAAGAGTTTAATTTAGAGCTAGAATAGTCGTTGTTTCTGCAGTGACTATGACCGAGAGGTCCTGGGGTTCGAGTCCCGATGGGGGCGGATTTTCGACACTTTAGTGAGGTCTCTCTAACTCTGCTCCTCAAGCCCCTATGGCCACGACGGAATATTCAAACGGCATTTCGCGTCTTTCTACGTCATGCCGCTAGAAGGCGCATGTTCGCAAGCACTGCTTGATACAGACGGGATCATGCGGGATCTGGGGGCACCACTCTGAACGTCGCGAAATATATATAAGCTGCGAGATTTTTTGCTGTCGCCGCTTCTCGCTTCTCAGTTTCCACCTCTTCCGATCTTCCCAATCTCCATCTTTGAGGCCTCTTCCCTCCATTTCTTCTTGGATGTTCTTTCTCCAACTTCTTGATGGTCTTCCACGCTTCTTCCGCTCTGGAGATGTCCATGTCCAGATCTTCTTAGGCCACCTATTACTTTCCATACGTTGGAGATGTCCATACCAATTTAATCGTTTAATTTACGAATCGTTTAATCGTTTTTAATCGTCTAATTCACGTCGTGAAATACCGTGACATATTCCATCGCAGTGATGGGCCTTGAGGGACAGTTAGAAAAATCGCAGTATAGCTGCTGATGTAGATCGAATTCAGCCTGTCTGAAGGAGACGACGAGCGCGCCGCTGCCCAGGTAGGTAATTTTCCGTGGTCTCTGATCAAAACCAGGCGAATGTCGCAGCAGTACCCTAATAAACGTGCCACGGACCGCGCGCATTCTTTCCTTTTTCTTCCTTGTTTTATCCTCTTCCCTTACACACACTTGCACTTCTGTGCACTACACAACCTTGAGATACTAGTCGTTAGTTTAGAGCTTGTCTTACCTGGGGCGGTTACTCGCTGGGGGAGACACCTGAATGGGAATATCTCCGGTAAAACGCCGGATTTCATCATCCGTCGGGGAAGGAATTATCGGCCCGTTCCGGAATAAAAAGTGCATTCCACTAACAGAACTAATGACCATAGCAGTTGACGTGCCCAAACAATCAATCAGTTTCGAGATATTACATTGTGGGCCAGTCTAATATGGAGTGATATCCTTAGTGACCAAGTCTATTGGTGCCTATTAGTACTGAAATATATTGAACACACGTAATCAAAATGAAAATAAACTATCTCCTTTGCGATTTAAATATTTAAAAGGTAATTGTGGCCCGTATTCAGCGGTGGCTCTAAGCACCTTCTTCTATGTATGCCATAAGACATCCCTGATTGCTGTCAGTTAATAGTGTGTAATCCATTAGAAAAGCATGTGTCAGGTATAGCATTGCTTCAGACGTTTCCCCTCAGTTTTGGTATATGAGATTTCTTATTAGGTGATACCAATCACCCCACAAATCTCGGACGATTTACAACGTACACTACGTCGTATTTTTTCTAGCCAGTCTTTCCATTTCGTTCTTCCATCGTGTTTTGTTGGTGTCTCTCCTAAATCACTTCCGCTAGCCTCGGCGTGGAAGCACACTTCCGCCCTGCCGCCTTCCCCCATCCCTCGCATCGTCGCGGAAGGGCTCATCACTGTGACCTCGCGAGAGGTTCCGAGCCAGTGAACGAGCTGTCTCGCACGATACTCCGCGCTCCGTGAAGACTAGTTTTTGTTTTCGTGTGTAGGATGTCTTTTCACCAATAATAACTAGTGCTGCTACAGAATGGCACTGACTTTACCTTATTAGTTTTCTGTTTCCTTGGGTCGGGGCATGCTCTTCGGAATTGCCACATGCTTTTGCCAGCTGCCATCTATCGCCGCCAAAACTACTTTTTAACATTTTCTTAATTATTCGGTTTCCTAATGGTGAAACGGAAATATTAATTTTAGATTATTAAAGAACACAAAAAACTCGTCCTAAATGGAAATTTTCTTCAAAAAAAAAGTACCCGTTTTCATGAAAATGGCGTTTAATCGCTACAAAAAACAACGAAATTTGAAGCTCTTTTCACAGAATAGTTTTGAGTTTTCAAGAAACTTCATTGACGTCATTTGAAGCACTTCCACTCACAAAATGTGTATTGTGTGTATTTAATACTATAATGTTTACGAATTGCTGGTAAAGTGCAAATTAAAGGTGTGAGAGATCTTTAAATCTAACAATATTTGTGTAATTTTTGAAACAACAAAAAATACCTCAAAATGAACTTAACGTCATATTAAAGAGCGCAGTTAGCACTATCCGTTCCAAAAGTTTGAAGAAAAAAGTTTGGAACCATTTATGAGAAAATGGCGTTTGAGCATTTCTGAAAATGCGGAATTTTCAGCTAGTTTTCACAGAAAACGGTTGAGTTTTCGAGAAACTTTTCTTGACATTATTTAAAGCACATTCAATCATAAATATAATAATGTAAACAAATCGATGTAAATATTGACGACGTAAAAGAGAAGTAAAAAAAATAATTTTTGTAATTTTTGAAAAAACAAAAACAATAGGGCAATGTGGCGTTTATGTCATCTCATAGAATACATTGAGCACTATCCCTATAAAAATTTTAAAGAAAAAAATTGGAGCAGTTTTTGAGAAAATCTTGTTTTTATTTTTTTTAATTGCACGCAATATTGCGCGAAAAACTACTAAAATTTTCAAAAAAAGTAGATGACCTTAATGAAAGACCTCACTTTGGAGAAGAAATTTTATTTGAAGGAAAAATCTTTATCTGCAATTTTCTAGTTGGAGGAAGACGCCGAATAAAATTCAAACCTTTGCAATTTTCGAAATTTTAAGAGTTAACCGTGAAAATCGGATCTATGTCACCTTAATAAGTGTATTTTACTTCATTCTTACAAGAAAATTAAAGAAAAAAATCGGAGCCGTTTTTGAGGAAATTTCGAAAATGTCCGGGGGGGGGTTCATGTAAAGTACTCCCAAATTTTGAAGGAAGTTTTTCAAAATCTCAATGCTTCGGCCAGAGCCAGATGGACAGGAGTTTCTTCAATTTCGAAAATATCCTGTGTGGTTTACGCGCTAGTGTTGTTCACAGACGGACGGACGGATTGACGGACATACGGACTGACGGACATACAGACGGACGGACGTTTTACATTCAATTGTTTTTTCGGTATCAAGAGTCCACAAATCAGGGATTCTGGTTACACCACGTGTTCTTCGTTTTCTCTTTTCCCTCTGCTTCATTAATTTTGTCAGACTGACATTCAGTCGATTCATAAATCTTTTAAGAGATCGTCTTTGCTTTCTTGTGCTATCAGTAAAAGTTAAGCTGTCGAATGTCACATTTCTGTGCAGTTTAATTCCGTTATATTGAAATATTTTCTAAAGTGCATTATGTAGAAAATGTTAGGAGATAAAATAGCCCACTGATTACCGTCAGAGAGCAAGATTTATTTCACTGTTTCTTTTCTTTAATCTTCGTACATCTTTTTTTAAATTTTTGTTCACACTTTAATATTTTTTATTGTGGCCATGGAGTTATATGTACTGACGATTGCTTTTTCTGTCCATTTTCCCGAATTCGAATTCGTTATACTAGATCAAATGACTTTTCTGAGTGTTACAAAGCAACATTTTTTTTTTGCTAAATTATCATTTTTTCACTAAATTTTCACTTATCACTAAATTATCATCTTTTCATTTTATTTCATTTTAGTATGAATTTTCATTCTGTATATCTTTACGAAATCCATTTGAATTTCGTAGAAGCCATACTTTTGCAAAATTGTCGGATGTTTTACAATAATTTTCTTCGTATAAATCTATCACCAATACTAAGCAAGTTACCTCAATCTATAGTTCATTTTCATTGTATATTGGTTGAACAATGCCTAGTTTCATTCTTCAGATATAGTTGTTCAAACGACATTCAATTTAGAAATATAATTACGAATAGTTACCTTTCATATGCGTAACGTTCTGCATTTAAGCCCTCGTACTCAAGAGCATTCTCATTTCATTATTTTCTAATTTAGGATATTTTCCATGTATTCCTCTTACTTTTTAATGAATGTTGCGTTAATTTTATTGTTTTTGTTTCTTCGATTTTCCTACGACGGGACAGATTATAAAGGGAATCGTTGTTACCAGGATCTCCGACTCTGTCGGTGATTTCTTCTAAGAATGGGGGAATAGGCCATATGAGAAAGAAGAGTTGGTCCCATGCATGACTCCGAAGAAGAGGGAAGGTATGAGAACTGGATGCGGAAGGAAGGATCGCGTGCGGTCCGTGGCCCGTTGTTTAGAGCACTGCTCAGGCATCCACGGGGAGATAAGACAGAAACCATGCATACAGTCGAACAGGGTGGCCTCTACAAGTCTCACATTCATAAATCAGCTTCGATTCAGCTGCCTGCATTTAGCTCTTGTTGAAAATCAGAATACCTTGTGGTCTCTGAACCTAGGTCTTTCCCAGTCTCACAAACTCCATTAGCGGAGCCCGCCATAACATATGTTGTTGCAGCAGCCGGTTTCCCATTTCAAAATAATCATTCTTCTACTAGTCCCTTCCACCATCTCTTTTTCCCTATTTAAACCCTTGCTGTTCCTCTTGTGACGTTCGGATAGGGTCTTGCCAGTTCCTCCCATCCTATCCATCCCCTCCCCTCCGCCCGTTGCTCCGCCATCGTCCTCGCAGCCGTCGCCAGCGGCGTCGCGACGAGCCGGGGGAGGCGCGTTCATTACAGATTTAACGTTATTTATCTTCCAGGGAGACGATACGCGGTTGGCGGCGCCGGGGCGAGCTGTTTGCTAGCGGCAAACGCGACACGACGCGGGACGCGACGCTGCGGGGGTGGGGGCGAGCGCGGGGCGGAGGAGCACGGGCGCCGGATGGGGAAAGAGATTGGTGCGGAGAAGGGATTGGTGCAGGGTAGGCCGGGGCTGGGGAAAAAGAAACAGCCGCAGTGGCGGTTACAGTTAGGTGGGCGGGCGAGTGCGGACGCGTGAAAAGGGGTAGGAGAGGGTTGTCTGGGCGAAGTGGGACCATGGCGATGGCAATGCCTGGTGCGAGACGGGACGGAGAAGGGCGGGCGGGGGAATCTGGGGATGGATGATAGGAGGAGAAGGGACCGTGGCTGGGCTGGGAGCAATGATGCCGTACCATGGCGTTGCAGCAGAAGGGGTGAGTGCGGGACGGAACGGGTCCGAGAAGGGGTAGCGATGGCGGGGTGGGATTGAGCGGGGATCGAGTGTTAAAGCGGGGCGAAGGAGGGAACGCGGTGGAATGGTGGTAGAAGGTAGCGAGGTGGGAGATTGGTCGGGACGACAGACAGGAGAGGGAGAAGGGGTAAGCGAAGTACAGATGGCATGGAGAAGTGGCACTATGTAATAGCTGGGCGGAGGCGGAAGTTGGAAGGAGGTGGCGCGTACTGAAGACGAGGTGGGGGCGGGGCAGAGGTGGGGCGGGAGATGGTCAAGGCGGGCTGGAGGTCGGGATGTGTGGGTGGCAAGTGTAATGCGGGTGCGAGGCGAGTTGGGCTGTAGACGGAGGGGGCGGTTTGTAGAGCGTTGGGGTAGAGCATCGGGGCAGGGGCGAGATATGGCGAGCATCGTGAGGAATGGGGGGCGGGCGTGACAGCGTGCGCCGCGGAATAAAGTACGGCGGATCGGCGGCGACGACGCGGCGGGTCCATAGAACGCGAGGGGTGCCGTGTGGCCGTCGGCGGTGTGCGAGGGGACCGCAGCCCCGGGCGGCGGCGGCGGTGGCGGAGGCGGAGGCAGCGACGGAGGGGGCGGGTCCCCGGCGATACTCAATAGCGGCAGCGACGATGCCAACGACACTAGCGAGATCGTAGAATAGGGGCAGAAATGGCTTCGGAGGCCTTTGAAAGGCAGCAGACTAGGACTTGAGGGCTGACGATTGAGAGGATGGAGGTTGCAAATTGATGACGAGGACATCGAAGATTGTGATTATTCCAACGACAACGCTGACCATAAGAAGTCAATGGACTTTTGTGATAATTCTGACAATGATAAGTGAATGGATAACAGTGATAATTTTGGCAGTGGATAATTGAATGTAAGATGGGGATGATTCTGCAAGTCTGAAGACTCGTCAGGTGTAAAATGTCGTCGCTGAATCTTCCAGGATTGGCGTTAAGGCGAAAGTGGTGAAGACGACGACGATGAAGATAAACTATTTCAATGGGAACAAGTACAATGATAACAGTGTCTAAGTTGACGGCGATGACTGTGAAATAAACAAAGGAATGAACAACAAAAAGGAGAAATGACGAAGCGATGAAAACTGGCGAAGAAAACTATGGAGACAATGAGCCAGTGAGAGCTACGAAGGCTACAACTTCGGCGTCGCAATAACGCAATGTTATAAGCAATGAAGGTGCCAACTGAGAAAACGCTAGCTGTGACGACGGCGACAACGATTTGATTGCGACCCTGGAATGCGGGGTTCTGCCGACGCAGTGAGGGCTTTGACGGTGAGAGGGGGAGCGTTCGAACAACAGCGGGAGCGAGACCAAGTCGGCAGCTGCGGTAG
This sequence comes from Acheta domesticus, assembly GCA_031308135.1. Classification (NCBI taxonomy): domain Eukaryota; kingdom Metazoa; phylum Arthropoda; class Insecta; order Orthoptera; family Gryllidae; genus Acheta; species Acheta domesticus. The sequence goes on along the minus strand of JAHLJT010008446.1, from coordinate 278,835,672 downwards.
CTGAGGAAAATGTGGCAAAAGCATTGGCGGAGGCAGCCGGGGGCTCGGAGCGCTCGGAGGCTGCGCGAGAAGGGAAGATCGGGGAAGGGACGGGACGTCGGCGAGTTAGGGGACGATGCGTGGGCGACGATAGGGCGGGGAATCGTGGGATCTCTATGGCCCGCTGTGACAACATCGATACATTTCGTGTGCTTTTAAAGCACAGGGAAACCCTGAACCGATGCAAACCAATATCAATATGTTTTCTTAAAGCGAATTCCTTTCACATTACACATTACACGTTAAACGAAAGGATACTAGGAGTTGTGGTTCACGTCTTTCTCATAATTCAGAATACGTTCGAAAGAGTATTTCAAGAGCTCCATAATTCTTGGAAAGTAAATATTTCACACTGCTTACATAGAAATATATCTGTCCAGTTCGTACATATTTATTGCATTCGAAGCACGTTATATTCTTTTGAGTTTCATGATCCCACTCACGTTGCCGTGTTTCGTATCACATGAATATCATTCCTGAATGTTTTGTAGATTTGGAGAGCGGATCAGCTGATACGCTCAATTGGAGACAGTTAGATTGCCAGTATAATTTATTAAAAATAATCCGTCAGTATTTGGTACTATTCTTGCACTGTTATAGTTTTTACATATCATGGTGTAGTTACCAACTAAATATCGTATGGTTCGCGTATTTGTACCGACTGTTCGCTTGTATTCAAAATCGATTCGCACTCTGAATTCAATCCATGTTCGTGAACTCTTGAATTTAACAGCGGTATTACTTCCCAGGACCGCACACGAACATTACAAAATGATAAGAATTGGAAAGAGATAAAATTCTGGAATGGGACAGGCTATCGATTTGCCCTTGGGCCGAAGGCTCTCCGGGCGGCCTTGCTGCGGCGAAGGGCAGCGGCGAAGGGCGCGGCGTGGCGTGGCGCTGCGGTGAAGGAGACGGAAGAAAAGGACTGGCGGCGGCGGGGAGGGGCGGGCTGTGAAGGGCGGGGTGGGGGTGTGACGGGGGTGGAAGAAGCGGCCGTTTCGTGGCGCAAAGAGGCGGTCGGTGGCTGGGTCAGAGACGAGGCGGCGGGGAAAGTGTGCGGAGATGGAAGCTGCGACGCGACCGCGGAGCAGCAATGCGTTCGGAGGCGTGAGGGATTGACGTTTATTCAAAAATATACTGTTATTGGACTGATGCATTGTTTAGTGTTGTCAAGGTCGTTGCCACGAGCAGGAGTCCGTGGCACGTGTGCCACGACGAAATCGTCCCTCCATGCAGTTCATCACTCCGCCAGCAGAGGACAACGCCATCTCTATTGTGACTACTATAATAATATTATGTACTACTATAATAATAATAATAATATAATTTTATTCCCATCTCGTTTTACATAGATAATTTCCATTGTATACTTTACTACTGCTAGTAATAGTTCCCTTTCTCACGTCGCGCAGATAAGAATGTGACATGCTATGGTGCCACGACGCGTGCCATTGCCACCAGTAGAGGACCTTAACACCCGGTTTAGATTATATTTAACAATACATATGTATTGTTTCGACACTAGCTAGATAGCTCGGTCGAACTCAGCCACTGTGTGGAGGAGAATTCTAGTGACCGGCTGCTCCGATCAGTAGTTTTCAGTGGATTCTCCGATCAACACCAGGTGAATGCCGAGCAGTACCCTAATAAACGGGCTACGGACCGCGCGCGATATTTCTTTCCTCTTCCTTGGCCTATCTTCCGTTCCACTTACACGGTCTACACTACTTCACACATCGTGAGATCAGTCGGGAGCTTAGAGCTTGTCTAGACTGGGGCGGTGCCTTCTGGTGGGAGATACGTAGTTGTGTAAACCCGCAAGCAAACGTGTAGTTCGGTGCCGGTCCTCATCGACCAGCGGAGGTAGATCACTGCCACCTCCCTCAATAAAAATATGCAATACACTTTCGGAACTGATGACCTTAGCCGTTGATGTACCCGGAAAGAATTCAAACATATGAGTTTAAGTCCTACTAATTTATAGTTAGAACTTAAATTATTACACCTGTAGCAGCGACTGTCAACAGAAGGGTCGAGCGTATCGGAGATTGAGAATCGCCGGTTCGATCCCGGCAGAGTGCCAGAAATGTACCTGATCGGTTTAACATCGCTGAGTTCGTGGCGTCTGTCGGAATCAGATTCGTTGGCCGACTGGTGCTGTTTTTACTTCCCATGGTTTCGCGGAGTCGCCCTTGATTTTTCGGGGAAGGGTGCGGGAATGGGGACGGGTGCGAGGACGCGTGAGCCTACAGGGGGAAAGGAGTGTGGCGGGTGAAGAGGGGCGTGGTCGTGAGCAAACACGAGAGCGGCAGCGAAGACGACGGGGACGCGAAGACGAGTGAGGACGGGGGGGTGTTAGACGTGGAAGCAGAGCACGTTTCGGCGTCGCGGTGAGTGCACGTACACACACGTGTACGTATACCCGTGAGATGAGTGTCTGTGCACGTACACAGACGTGTACGTGCACCCTTGAGATGAGAATTGGTTTGGAAACGTGTGCGTGGATGTATTGGAAAGAACGAAAAGAAGGTAAAATGAACCTTGTGAATAAGGCGTTGTTCGATCGACCCTACCAAACTGCGAACTTTGTTTCGGATATCGTTGTAAAATATCAGGGATTTTTTTCGTGTTTTGGTTTCTCGTCGTTGGATCTCAATTCCCTCATCAAAAGCCATGACCCCGTCGTTTATTAACCGACCACTTTCTGCACCTCCTTCATTCACTCAAAATCCCCTTTTACGCATTGTTCCTCTTCCCACACACTTTTCACGCTGATTATTCGCGTTCGGCGTCCTCGCCTGTCTAATTACCGCCAATTCCCTTCTCCTAATGGCTTTGTGCTTGTCACACTGCCTCTCCCACTTGTCTTCTCCTCTCTCTTCGACCTTTCTCTGGTCTTCGTCGCACTGCAGTCGAACTCGCTCTCCGCTACGTTGCGCTTGTTTGCGCCTCGCGGCCCGTTTAATTCGTCGACTCCGTCGTTCGCCCTGAAAGCTCGCGAGGGACTCCGAAAACTTACTATCCGGGTAGAAGGTCTGTCAACTTGTCTTACGCTCCACTGCCGCTCGAGCTTTTTACACCGTTAGTTACTCTTTCGTCTCTAATCCGGTTCTCCGCCTTCTACTGCCAGTTTTCTGCCTATGAAATAATACCTCTCTGTTTGTCCCTCTAGAAACCCCCTCTAGTCGACGGTAGGTCGGCGCCGGATCTCGCCATTCAGCGGGGAAAAAATCATCGTTATCTCCCGAGAAAAACACTTACGGAACTAATGACCTAATTATTTGACGCGCCTGGAAACATCAATCAATCAATGTTTGTCCCTCTACCCGTTTTCTTCACATCATCCACTTTGGCATTTCTAAAGTTATTTGTATTTCATCAGATTTCATCTTCTGTCCACTCCTATCTCTTCTTCCGCCATATATCCTTGTTATATTATGCTTTTGTATTTTTCTTCTCTCCCACTCGGACACTCAGCCATCATCGCCCCTTTCTTCCCGCTCGGCGCCCGCTTTGCTCCCGTTTCGCCCCTCCGTCAACTCCTGCCACTGCGCTCCTACTCCATCCCTGCAGCGTCATCGCTCCGCATCCACACCTAAATCGCTTTCAACCCAGATCGAGAGTCTGAAGGAGCAGGCAGTGGGAGAGACGGGATGGGGGCCCCCGAGCCGCCCGGACCTTCCTTCGGGCGGCCCCCAGTGGGCTCTCGGCTTCGTCGTGGCAGTGGCCCAATACTCTGGGAATAGAGGAGGGACTTGGTGTCCCGGCGCATGTGAGTGGCGCGTTTGTCATCCATGCAACATTGACTCCGGTACTAGCCCGGATAGCTAGTAGCTCTGAGCTGACAGGGCGGCCGTAGAACCAGGCATTGTGTGGGGAGGTTGCCGTTGAGGGCAAACTGCGTTCCGGCGGGATCAGGATATAGGTCCAAGGGGGGTACTTGTACCAATAGTACAAGTGCGAGGGGTGCCATACCAAGGCATGCACGTATACACCTACCCCGTATACACATACACCTACCTCGCTTCATCTCGCACCATCCCCTCTCCAACTGCGCTCGTACTCCGCTTCCGCTCCGCTCCTGCTTCGTTCCTGTTCCAACTCTACTCAAATCCGCTTCACTTCCGCCCCGCTGCGGCCCGCCCCTGCTCTACACGTGCTCCGCCCCGCCCACGTGCCGTCCCCGCTCCGCTCCCGTTCCGACCGCACTTCTCCCCGCTTCGATTGTACATATCTGTCACTTCACGACTGTCACCGCCGTAGCATCATCCTAACTACCCGCCACAGTCCATATTACATCGGCCACCACTTCCACATCTCCAAAGCTCTTTCGCCCGCTACATCCACCACCACCATCCCTCCATGCCCACCGACACTCGTCATCAGTAGAGATAGGATTTTTAGGTAATTACAATTTTTTTGTCTTTCTACTTATCGCTCTAAAAATAGTAATCTTGGCGAATCGTCGCTTTTCTAACACTATATCATAATTTTTCGTTACATATTTTTTACATATTAGTACTTTATTACATATTTTGTCATTTTCACGAAATATTCTTTTTATTTATATCAATTTTCTTCAATTTCATTGCGTATTTTTTATGAAAGAAATATTTTCAAAACAGTCAGCTATTTTTCCTGCATTATTATTGCGCGCTGTTAACCCGAGGTATACTACATGATGACGCGGTTGGGTGCTCACACAGTCCGGCGCGCCCTGCTTCAGTTAACTCAGTGTGGCGGGAAGAATGCGTCAATGGTTGATATCAGTTTCACCGTAAGTTTTGAAAAGTATCACTGACGCCACGGTTTGTGACCTTTAACCTGAATTTTCAAATGTATGTATTATGTTGAAAATTTCTTTAGGAATATTTTTATAAATATAATTCGTATTATGTAAATGTTCATTTTATAATTAGTATATTTTAATATTATATATACATACGATTTTACGTTTTTATTACATATGCTTACTGTTTTCATTACATATTTATGTACATAATAGGGAGTTTTTGCCACCTCGAACTGTAAACACTATCGATGTTCTGCTCATGCGCAGTGCGAGTTTCGCATCACTTTTGTGCATCTGCGCATGCGCAGAAGATCGATAGTGCTTTCGAACTTTCGTGGTGGCAAAACTCCCTATTTTCATCGTTCATACTAAGAATATTTCCGGTCTCTAGCCATCAGCCGGTCAGTCAACGATCTCGCGCAACCCTGCCACCGCCGCTTGCCTACCCAGCCCTCCTCATCTCCAGCTCCCGCCGCCTTGCGCCTACGTACGATTCCCTGGAGCCGCCCCCTCTTCCGTCGGCATGGGAGGCCCGCAGGTGCGCCGAGAACGAATTGCTTGCAGGCTGCAGTTTCCCCACCCGCCGCCCTTCCGCCTCGCCGCGTGGCGCTGCGCGGGATTTGTCTCTTCAGCTGCTTGCGGGGCGCCGCGCCGCTCTCTTGTTTAATCAGTCTGTCGGGTTAATCGAGTGGAATGAAACTGCTGGTGACGGTGAGACCGGCCGGTGCCTATTCATTGTCTCTGTGAACTAATGTGTTTACTTTGCTGTTCGCCATTTAAAACCACGCGGTGTCGCAGCACACTAGCTCTTACTTTTCTGTCCGGCGAAATAAAAATGCACGAGTTTATGTAGTGTTGGTACTTGTTGGGGTTGGGTGCAAGTGTGGGAAAGAAGATGCCTGACACACTTTTTGAATATGGCCACGCTAAACTTTGTGAGCGTCTTGACGTCGTAAAATGCGTGCAGTATGCGCGAATTTAGAGCTACGAAACCGGGATTACATTATACGACCTGCGGTGTACTTTATTTCCATCATAAACCTCGATAGGTGCGAGTATATTTCTGTACAAACGAATAACTAAAGTACAGAGAATGTTTATGGACTTATAAAAAGTTATGAAGACGAATTGAAGGGTGGGGTGAATTGTTGAGTGGAGTTTCCGAAGGGTAAAACAAGAGGAGGTGGTTTCTTATTCATTTTATTGAAGTTCTTTCCTTTGTAAACCGCATGGGATAACGGTTTTGGTATTAATGGACAAGTGAATTTGAAATACCATGTTCACAATAGCTCAATGAAAATATGTCTAAAATACACCTGTATCAAATATTTAACATAGAAAATGTTATTAATTTTATTTAGTGCATGAGCTCTAGTTGATCCACATTGAAAATCTGTAAGTCGTAACACCTCCAAATGTAATTTTCATTTCTGATATTTTTTCTGTAACATTTATTCTTAGTAAATAATGGGTTACCATAACATTAACTTCATGGAACTGCTACAATGTGAACCACTTAATTCATGGACTTATCTTTAGAAGTATTTGGTTTTAGTGCAAAATAAATTTAAGTCCAAGATCAGTGAAGAAATAATCACTTCTGTTTGATTATCGGAATGGAATCCTAGAATCCTTTCCGAATGATTTTTACGTTTAATAAATTGTGTGCTTGTAAATTTCAATCGAACGGTGGCATGATTTTCAACACCATCTACATAGTTATGTCGAATTCAATCGCTTTCTGGAGGAAAATGTTAGCGGCTGGCCGCTCTAATCGGTATTTTTTTCCCTGGTTTCTCCGATCAACACCAGGCGAAAGTAACAAACGGGTCACAGACCGCGTGCGATCTCTCCTTTCTCTTCCTTCCTAATCCCACCCCTTACTTACACTTACATACGCCACACTCTCATGCCAAGAGATAACGCAGGAGCTTAGGCCTTCTCCCGGCGGTGGCGGTGTCCTGCTGGCGGGAGATAACGCTGAATGCACTACGGTTTTTGCGGCCCATTTCTCCGATCAACGCCAGGGCGCAGTTCCGTAACGTACGGGCCACGGATCCCGCGCGACCTTTTCTTCTTCTTCGTCTTCCTCACCACTCACATACACACACACTTTCATGCATTTTCACACAATTTGGGTGACCGGTCGGCGGCTTAGAGCTTGTCCCGACTGGGACGGTGTCCCGCTGTCGGGAGATACCTGGTTGAAGAAAACTCCGCTAAAGGACGGTAGTTCGGCGCAGTATCTCACCATTCAACGGGGAAAATTACTGACACCTCTTAAGGAGAAAATGCGCTACACTTAGTAGATAAATGAACTTAGCAGTTGACTTCTCGGAACCACTAATCAATCAAACAAAATTGAAGATTTCCATATTTTGTAGTTTCAGACAATAATGTTCTTTGTACTCTGTTAATTCATTTTATGAAACACGTTTCGCGACAATAAATAAAATACTACAGGAGTCATCAATATTCCCCCTTAATTGCAATGCCATGAACATCAACTTATTTTATTAATTAAGTATTGCATTGTAGTAATTGAATTAATAACCTTTTTCCACTTCATATAAATCATGTTCCACCCGATGACCTTTCGTGTTGCTTTCTGGGAGTTTGCAAACAATGGCAATAGCGTTGCGCTTTGTTTTTCTCAGAGACCTATGACAGTGTTAGCTTTGTTTAGCCATCGAGATATTTCGAGTGTAATAAAACGTGTTTTGCTCCCGAAGTGAGACGGGCATATTTTCGTAGGGCGAATTGTGAATGTGTGCACAATACGGTCTTTGTCGCAATTTCCGTCGTTTGGACGGGTCTTCAAACACTCTGACGTTCCATTGTGTACGATTCCAGCGTGTCACGCCCCATCTGCCTGCGGACGCTTGGAATCGACAGCTGCGTCTTAACACAGTCGACACCACAGCTGGGCAGCGGACGATTTGAGTCTAGCTGTGGATGGTGTGAATGTTGGAGGATTTGTAAGTTCAGCGGTGTGAGGCCCATACTAGTTTATGTGAGTAGAATGGTGAATTTGTACAAATACACGATGTATTTCTATTCCTTCTCAATCCTATTGCGATTATTATTGTTCAGATCGTTTATGTGATCCTCTTTCGAACAACCATCATTGTATCTTGGTTGCACCTTGTATATTCGTAAATGTCTGTTGATTAGTCTTCTTTTTACTGTTTCCGTCGACGGGTGAGTTAATAGCCAGTTATTTATTCTTGAATTCCTTTTTATAAAATTTGTAATAATCTCCTGATGTCCGTGATTATCTTATATCGTACGCTCCTTATTTATTCAACGTAAAAAATAAGAGCTAAATACCGAGTGTGAAGTGAGATGGGGAGAAATGCAATTTATGCGCGCTTACTTGAGGTCTAGAATGCCTAATTTAGCTCGTCACCTTCTTACATGTAATAAACATACATAGCTAATAAAAGCCACTCGTCACCTCTATACATATTTCAACACTAGATACTACTCATATCTAGTGTTGAAATATGTATAGAGGTGACGAGTGGCTTTTTTTGCAAGATTTTTATGTCAAGGAATTTTTTACTCTCGTATAATAAAAATGATTTGCAACTGTAAAAGAGCTGAAGATATTAGCTCTTACCAGTCATTGTGCCGTCGCGTGAAGGAATCAATTTCCTGCCGCCATGTTTTGATTTTTTGAATTTTTTGAATTTTTTATTTGAATAACAATATTCCCCACAAGCACCCCGCAGAGCGCAAGAAAAAGTGCCTACATAGAAACTACATTTATGTCTAGAATCAAAACAAGGGGCCATCTCAGCATTTGCGCAAAGGATCAGGGTAACTAGACGAAAAACCTGATCGAAATGAGGGTCATGAACCCATAAGTTGAAGCACATAACTTTGTTTTAATTGTCTTTACTTTTTGTTTTGATTTGTTGAAAACTTCACTCTTTAATTTTCTGTTCTCTATCAACTACAAGGTGTTCAAAAATAATTATTTTGCCAAGTTAGTACTTTTTTCCTTCCATAAAGGATTAAGTGACATGACGTACGGCGATTTCTTCACTGTGTACGCCCTTTCAGTTGTTTTCATTCTTTGTCAGTCATGAAAGTAAATTACTTAACTGATATTGGTTATATATTGGCACCATATTGTTTTATTTTAAAAATATTATCATACAGTTATTTCACACACATATTTTTAATGACCAACTAGTATCTTTCTTGCTGGCATGTTCATAGGGTATTATGAACGAAATCCTTGGAGTTTTTGCCGAAATAAGTACGTATTTCAATGGCATCCTTCCTTACTCGTCAGTTACTGGTTCGGAAGCGCAAGAGCTTGGAACATCGTGCACATCGCAGAGTCGGAGGTTGCGGGTTCGAGCCCACGTGAGACATTAATGTGCTCCCCGAGTAGTTGTGATATGATTGACACCCCATTCCATGACACCGGCCAACTCTAACCACCACCATCCTGGAAATGCAAACTGGCACCAGCTTTGAAATGGGAGGGCAAGAAGGCAGAAGTCTTCCCGTCGCAAACGCTTTGCAAATCGTCATCATCACTATATTCGTCACTGATCTTTATTTCAGATTTCGCAGTCCCGTTCACCTCCATGTATCAGGTCTATGATCTTCGATCACTTCATCTTCTCCATCTGTTCTCCACACGTATCCTCCCTCGTCTCACCGGGAAAGATGGCTCAGTGCATCAACTGATGTCACTGCAGTCCCTCTGACCGGGAGGTTCTAGGTTCTATTCCCGACGGTGGCAGGGTTTTCGACACTGGCTTGTCAGCTAGGTCGAATTCAGTCGCTGTCTGGAGGAGAATTCTAGCGGCCGGCTGCTCTGATGGGCAGTTTTCCGTTGTTTCTCCGTCAACACCAGGTGAATGCCGGAGCAGTATCCTAACAAACGCCCACCAAACCACGGCCCGCGCGCGATCTTTCCTTCCTCTTCTGTGTCCTAACCTCACCAGTTACACACACCTACACTCTCATGCACGTAACTACCACACGTGCCGGGAGACCAGTCCGGAGCTTAGAGCTTTTCCCGGCTGGGTGGTGCCGCTGGTGGGATACTTGATTGAGGGGATATGACCGCTAGTCGACGGTAGGTCGACGCCGGATCTCGCCATCCAGCGGGAGAAGATCACCGCCACCTCCCGAGGAAAAAAACACGCACTACCCTTACGGGAATAACGAGCGCTGTAGTTGACGTGCCCGGAATCGCGAATCAATCAATCAACCTGCCTCGTATTGTATCCTCCACTAATAATGTTCGCCCTCTCGCCCGTGGTTTGTGGTGCTTCCCTCCTTCAAGCCTGCGGCGGCGCCTGCCCCTCGGGTTGGGCGCCTCCTCGCGCAGGATGAAGCCGACGTCCTAATTGACGCGGAGCCGCCAGCTGAGCTGCGCAGGTGCGAAGCCGCCCCTCGCCTTCGCCCGCGCCGGCGCCACCTCCCCCGCGCAGCCCGCCGCTCGCATCCGTTCCCACCCGCAGCTCTTTCCTGCAGAGAAGATGCCTCGGCGCCACGGAACGGCGGACGCCTGAGCGAAGTCGGCGCTTGGCCAGTGCTCACTAATGTGGGTGTTTTCTGAACGTGTGAACGTTTGTACACAGATCGTACATAGGTAAATATGTGTATGTTAAAAATAGGAGAAGCGAGCATTCTACAAAAGAACTATAAAAACTTAAATCTCAATAACAACATATTAACCCAAATAGGATTTCGTAATAGTTGTCAGTTAGTTTAATTTAGAATTGTTGATTTTCGTTAAAAGCACTCCAATTTCATTAAAATACTGTGCGGCTGCTGATATATTTGTGAAGTCACTGCGAATAACCGCCTAAGTTCATTCTTTGTGCATGTAACTTCATTCTTTGTGCACGTCTTCTGAATTTGAGTGGGAAATATAGTTATTCAAATTATCGTTTTCCATATTATCGCGGCAAAAAGTATTATTCTTTCATGAAGAACATGATGAGGGTTAAGGGCAGAAATTTATAGCTAATTTACCTTTGAAAATATATTTTATTCAATAGGAGCAAATATTTTGCCAACAAATCTCGCTCTTTTTCTGTATTCAAAATTCGACTAGAATATGTTTTCGGATAGAGATCACAGTATTATGAAAACGTGCACAAATTTCACTTCTCCCCATAGCTCGTCACACACAGTTTTTAACTGTTTTTGACGTAAATAAATAAATAAGTTCAGCTCAGAGACAGCGTTGCCGCTGTGAAGTCACTAGCAATGACCGACTGAGTTGAGCTCAGTGCCCGGGTCGCCGCTGCTTTTGCAAGGACTCTGACCAGGAGGTCTTAGGGTTCGACTCCCGGCGGTGGCGGATTTTCGACACCGGTCACATGTCTCGGTCGAGATCAGCCGTTATCTAAAGGAAAATTCTAGCGGCCAGTTGCCCTGATCGGTAGTTTTCCTTGGTTTCGCCGGACAACACCAAGCAATACCGGAGCAGAACCCTAACAAATGGGCCACAGACAGCGCGCGATGTAATCTTCCTCTTCCTTGCCCTATCCTCACCCCTTACACATAGTCACATGCATTACACTACCACACGTGTCGGGAGACCAGTCAGGACTTTAGAGCTCGTCTCGTTTGGGGCGGTACCCGCGAGGGGAGATACATGAAGATGGAAACTGCCGCCAACTGACCTAGGTAGGCTGCCGGATATGACCACCCAGTCGGGTTGGAGTACCACAACCTTCTGGGGTAAAATATCTATCGCACAAATTGGTGTAAAGGACAGAGCAGTTGACGTGCCCGGGAACATCCAATCAATCAATCAATCGATCAATCAATCGCCACACTCTCATTCCCGCTCGCAGTTATTTCCTACTTTTCGGTAATTTTTGGTTTTGCATTGCCTTTCGTGAGTAAACCTGGTCAGTTTATGATCATATCGCTGTAAGATGTCTTGTAAACTAGTGTTTCTACAGTAACACAATTTCTCGTATTATCTGTAACTTACGTAACTCGTATTGTACGTAATATTATAATACTAGTTAAACCCATAAAGGAACTGATGTAATAGTTTCGCTTTTACATTTCTGATAAGAAACATCTTCAACGGAAATATGACGTGCATAATTTTTTAATAGCTGCTACAGTATATTCAAGCGCAATTCAAATATTTAAAGAAAGGATTTGGAGTAGGGTTTGAGAAATTTTGAAAAATATAGATGCTTTGTGTAAAGCAGCCTGAAAAATTAAAATATCCGTTTCAATTTCAAGCAGCAACATCAATCTATTAATATCAAATTGTGAAGGATATCCTGTTTACAGTAGTCGCTAGCTTTGACATATACGGACTGATGTTTTGCCGAAAACAATCCAGTGACTCCCAAAACGTGGATTTTGATTACATCACATATTGAAGAAAGTAATTAACTATATATAGGGGCAAACAGCCACTTTATTGTATCACCTTTTGCGTACCACCTCACCTTATGATAACAGGGACCACTAAATTAGTTTTTCAGTCAAAAACTCTGCACTTCTTGTTGCATCATTATATCATTTACTATAGTATAATACATATTATTATACAAGAAAGTAAAAATTGCCCAAAAACCCATTAGAAGTCTCCATATAGGCCTAAACATTTTCTTGTTCGATCTTCACCGTAATTACATTTTTAAAGAGGCAGTATGTTTCGTATTATTTTACTTGATTGCCATCAAAATTGGTTTCATCTTTATTGAGGTCAATGAATCTGGGCATTAAACGACAATTGAATAACACGATGAAACTATCTTAAATTTCATAACGAAATGACATAAAACTGTTTATAAAATTTCACAGACACGTGTTACAATTCCAGGTTTAGAAATTGCTCGACATCCTAAATTGCTGTACCTTTCCATTACTGTATGCAAGTAAGAATCAGTCATTTGTACATCGACGAGATGGTCTCAACCGACATTTTTGCTAATTGGTAATAATTTGTTTAAACGTTGTCAGGAAGGAAAGCAGGACTAATGGCCTGAGCTAGTAGTAAATAAGGTTTTTCTATTTATTTGTTTATTTTACCCTGCCCGGCCTTCTTCTCCTGTCGTCCTCCTGCGCATTACCTTGCGTTTGACCGAGAGAGATGGCTCAGTGCATCAACCTGATGACACTGCAGTCCTTCTGACCGGGAGCTCCTAGGACTCCACTCCGCACGACGACAGAATTTTTTGACACTAGCTTGTCGACTAAGTCGAATTCAGTCGCTGTCTGAAGAAGAATTCTAGCGGCCGGCTGCTCTGATCGGTAGTGTTCTGTGGTTTCTCCGATCAACACCAGCCGAATGCCGGAGCAGTACCCTAACAAACGGGCCACAGACCGCGCGCGATCTTTCCTTCCTCTTCCATGTCCTATCCTCTCCTCTTACACGCACACACTTACACTAACATGCACTACACTACCTTACATGCCGGGAGACCGGTCGGGAGCTTACAGCTCGTCCCGGCTGGGGCGGTGCCCCGCTGGTGGGAGATACATGGTTGAGGGGAAAACCCCGCTTGTCGACGGTAGATCGGCGCCAGATCTCGCCATCCCGCGGGGAAAAGATCATCGCCGCTTCCCGAGAAAAACACGCACTGCACTTACGGGACTAATGGCCTAAGTAGTTGACGCGCCCGGAAACATCAATCAATCAACCTTGCGTTTGGGCGCTTGGAACGCTGACGTGCATTTACGCCCTTCCAGTTGGTCCCGTTCAGGCATTTCGCACACCCGGTGCGCCGACGTCGACAATGTGCTGTAGGCAACAACTTTTTCTCACTACTACCAGCACAGAATGTTGCGATGGTTAAGGAAACGCCTGACACTAGAGAGTTCTGATGACCGGGTGATCGCGTGTTCGACCTGGACGGATGCCAGAATTCGCTTGATGTGTTAAGCACCAGCGAGATATTGTGGCGCCTGCCGGGGTCAAGTTCGTAGTTCTACTGCTGTGATGGGAGGTTTCCGAGCTTTTCCTGAACACTTCCAGGCAGACTTCGGAGCAGCAATCTATTCACAACTGGCCACGGACCGCGCTCTGTCTGGCCTCCCGATCCCATTCCTAGTAATCTTTCCTTCCCATCTACTTCCAGTAATCCGGTCTGGGGCGTGTGTGTGAGTTTCTACCGTAGCTTCCTCGTAGTAATCGGCATACGTAGGGGACAAGTCGGCAACTCTCTACAGAAAACTGAATACTGCTGAAAATTGTTTTGTCATTATGTGCAAAAGAGCGATCGTTATTTTGTCAAAGAATTCCTTCGTTCCCCTCCTCATATTTGACCTATCCATATATTCGTAAATTTGTTTCCCTACTTGAATAGAATTTGGAAAGCAGCCTTATATAACTTAAGCTAGTGCATTAAAATGTATTAATTGGATAAATTGAATGTACCGCAGAATTTAAGTCTACGGAGAGAATACTTGGGTATCAACGTCGTACATGTCATACCAGTTAATCCTTCCAAAAAGTCTTTCAATGAAACCACTACTCGCTGGGAGTAACGTAGGCGCCAAGCACCCTGTGCCTCCCTTTAAGTTAAATTTAATTTCATTAAAGTTTTTTTCAATTTTTTTGGCATCCTTCTTGGCTTCCAATCCAATCTACCACGATATCTCGTATCCGGTCCGATTCTCATTTACTTCGTATAATTGGAATTTACTGCATTCCATGACTCAGTCACCCTTGCTTTGGCACTGACGATAGAAAACATTCGTCTGTAGCGTCCCTCCCCATTTCAAAACACCCCCTTCCATCCCACTCCACTCCGCTCATCTTCGCTCTGCCCCGCTCCGCTCCGCTCTGCCCCACTCCGCCCCGCTCCGCCCCGCTCCGCCCCGCTCCGCCCCGCTCCGCCCCGCTCCGCCCCGCTCCGCCCCGCTCTACCCCACTCTGCTGCGTTGCGCAGCGCTGTCGCATGTTTCAGAAAAGTGCGATGGCTTCACGCGGCAGGATCGTGCGATCAGAAAACGAAAGCGGGCGCAGTGCACAATGTACTGAATTACAATACTGCCCGGTCAAAAATCTGCACGCCCTAAAACGTACTTTCAAAGGGTTTCCTTTGATCCTGAAAAGAAAAGAAAAAAAACTGAACCATGCGTGCTACAAGGTTCATCCTTCATGATGGAGTGGGCTGAGACAGGACATGGTGAAGAGGGCCAGATTGAACTGGGCAAGTGGACGACTCGGTGCATGCAATGTTGGGTGAACGCAGGGTCGTGTGGGATGCACCATGCAGAGAGTCCATTTCTTTTGGTGTCTAACATTTGATTTAAAAAAATTCGTGGCAACGCAAGGTACTTCAGCTAGTACAAAAATATGTTAATGAATTGATGGAGCTAAGTGAAGCTTTTCATGCTAATGGAGCTAAGTGAAGCTGATGAATTCGTGACGACTGCGTGACTGAATTGCTTGTCGCCTACTTAGGCGACTCTCATTTAGGGTTTTCCTAGATTCGGCAAGTAATATTGGTCCGCCGGTTTGCGGCTTCTGCCAAACGTAACTGAAGCCCCTGGAATCGCGTTTAAACTGAAGTCGTCACGTGTCCTATTTTAAGTGCTATCCAGATAAATTACCGTATGCTTTGTGATGTCTTTATAGTCAAATGATTTACATTCCGTTTTTTCTGTGAAAATATGTATAAATATTACACATCGTAATTATTGTGAAAAAACTCCCTATAAACTCGCAAATTATCAAGTAATATATGTGTATAATGTTCTTGATATTTCCACTGATAATCGCCATTATTTATTAAATTATATTTTCGCCATATTTTAACGCTGAAGTTCCGCCATTAAATCTATCATTTCTGCTGTAAATTCGAAAGGTGTGCATTTTCTCCGGCTAGATTTGCAATTCTGTACACTGTGAGGCGGAAATCGACGCAGACGCGTTCAACTAATCGGCGGGCATTGCAGAAGGAGGCTCCACTTTTAACTGCGTGTAATTTACGATCTCTGGAACTCCAGTGGTCGTGCCTTCTGTCCGATGTGCGCGAAAGACATCTGAAGAGTGAAAATTGCTGCTTTTGAGACTCGGGGGATTTCGAAGGCAAAGTTTCTCCTTTAATTGCGCGTTTTGTTTACGAGCTGTCGAAGTGGCGGTGTAATTAGGAACATTATCGATGTGCGTACGGTCGCGGTATTTTCGACACTCGCTTTCGCCAAGTCGAATTCAGCCGCGTTCTGGGTTTTCAAGCCACCAGCTGTTCTGTTCGCTAGTTTTTCATTGTTTCTCCGATCAACATCAGGCCATGCCGGAGTAGTACCCTAACAAACGGACCAGGAACCGCGCGCGATCTATCCTTCTTCCTTGTATACTCACCCCCTACTGACACTTATACTAGTACACATGCACTACATTACCACACTTGTCAGGAGACCAATCGGGAGTTAGGGCTCGTCCCGTTTGGGGCCCCGTTGATGGGAGATACTTCTTTGGGGAGGACTCCAGAAGCTGACGGGTAGGTCGTCACTGGATCTCGCCATCCAGTGGGGGAAGATCTCCTCCATCTCACGCGGTAACATGCTCCAAACTTACGTAACTAATGACTTTAGTGGTTGATGAAACCGTAATCACCAATCAATCGAAGCGCGTGAACACGTTGGAAACGGTGTATCGCTTCTTTTGACGCTCAGTCGGTTTTCATGTGCATCAGCTACATTCAATATAATTTATCTGAAATAGGTTATAAATAGCACTATTCCGCGATAAAATTCTTTGATATTACTGGAAAAGAAGGATTGGCGAAGTATATAGATTCGGCTAATCGAATGTGTTGCAAATCCAGGTTCGTTTTTTGTGTTTAATTTGCGATCTTTCTACCGTCTTCGCATCAGACGCTAAAGTTGATCAAATATTAATTTTTCAGGATGGTTTAATCTGAGCGCAGTAATGTCAAATCACCTGCGTGTCAACTGATGGCACGGCAGTGCTTCTGCCCGGGAGGTGTTAGGTTCGAGTTATGTCAGCGGCAGGATTTTCGACACTATCTATACAGCCAGGTCGAATTCAGCCACTGTCTGGAAGGGAATTCTAGCGGTCGGGCCTCTGATGGGTAGCTTTCCGTGGTTTCTCTGATCAAAACCAGGCAAATGCCGGAGCAGCAAACGGGCTACGGGCCGTGCGCGATCTTTCCTTCCTTGTCCCATTCTCACCCCTTTCTTAAACACACACACACACACACACTAACACACACTACATCTTCACACTTGTCGCCAGGCCAGTCGGAAGCTTAGAACTTGTCCCGGCAGGAGTGGTGCCCCGCTGATGGTAGGTACAGAGTTGGGGATAACCCTCGCAAGCCGACGTAGGTCGGCGCCTGATCTCGCCAGCAAGTGAGGGAAGATCACCGCAACCTCCTGCGATGAAAAGGTGCTCAACACTTATGAGACTAGCAGTAGCGGCCGTAGCAGTTGACGAGCCCCTAATTTCTAATCAATCAAATCATGTACAATATGCGAGAAAGACATTAAGATGCTTTAAACCTACTTTAGACTAACAAGAATGCTATATCAAAAGTTACATTCGAGTTAATTTCCAAGAATTGATGTTTGGCTTATGTCTCTCACCAGACACATAGCCAGACACATAAAGCCTCTTAAGGCGTTGGGGCCCATTTCTCTGTTTCTGTTGTAAAACTCGTGGTTATAAGGAAGTTGCATTTGCAGAACGAGTCCGGTCGACTAATAGAGAGTGGTTGCGAAACGAAGCTCCACTTTTTATCGCGGGTAATTTACGATCTCCAGAACTTCAGGCGCACCGCAGCGCTGGCCATGTGTTCGAATCATACCGAGTTGGTTTTGGCTCCCGAACGTTTTGAGGACAAATTTTCTTTTAATATTGAGTGTTATTACACATTATTTATTAACACTTCTGTCCTGAGCCTTTCTGTCCTGACACCACGTTAATTCCAAAATTTTAAGCTATTTTTAAGGAATGTTGGGTAATTTTTACCAAATGATAAATTATAGACCGATGTATGCTATTCATGGCCAGTAAAACTCCGAAACTTACTTAATCAGGGATACAAATTAATTCGAGATGTTTAATGAAACTTGCACTCTGTTAATTTCAATACAACTTTTTACTTTCTCGCTTTACGAATACTTCGTGAAAAGAGAAAGTTATGTAATCGTGCGCCGGAAAACGGCTATTTTTTTATAGTCCGATAGAAATCGATACACTAAATATAATACAGAAACACAATGTATATATGAAAGCGTGATCCCCATGTCCAGAGTTCATAGATACTTGGATGACCGGAAGACACCGCGTTGTAGGCACATAAATGTCAACGTGTTGACCGTCATACTGCGACCTTCCTCGGGGCAAAATGCAAGTTGGACTGTGCACGGGCTAGAAATAGGCAATAGAACCTGTGTGACCTTCTGCAAGGCGAAATGTGCGGCAGTGGAATGCGCACAGGATAAAGATAGGAGATGGAACCCGTAAGCAGTCTGCCTCCGTGCATTTCGTCCTGAGGAAGGTTGCAGTTTGACGATTGAAACGTCGGCATACGTGCCTAGGTCGCGGCGTTCCTGGTAAAACATGTTTATACATAGTTTGCTTCTCTGTGATAAACTAAAACAATCCTGTATAAATAGAAGAACATGAAGAGCTCAACAAGTTTTTTCCATATAACCCAAGAACGTTCCATACGTTCCACATTACCGAAGAACATTCCTTGTTACAGGTGATGAAAGTTGATATATGTAATATATGTGCTATACTGTGTTCCGTCCCCTGGAATTCAAACGGTAGCTTGAGCCACGCTCGAGCATAGGACTGAAAGTGTTAACCACCCTTGGCTCCTCCCTTTCAGTTTGAAATTTCACAAATCAGGTATAAATAATGCAATATCCAAGTGCATGACCTACTTCTGAGGTGTGCAAATCGCTACTTTCTATTCTGAGCCGATTTTGATGTCCATAAATTTGAATCTAAATTTTTCCAAGAAATTTAATTCCCTTGAGTAGCTGTCCTTTAGTGACATCGAGAAAAGGAGAATCATAAATTGTACGCTGGTCATAAATGCTGCAGTGATCTGTTACACCCATTGTACTAATCCCTTTAAAGCTACTGGGTATGAGGAAGTGGCATTCGAGCAACGAGCACTTTCGACTAATCGAGAGTCGTTGGAAAACGAGACTCTTCTCTTAATCGCCTGGAGTTTTTACGATCTCTCGAACTGCAGTCGTCGCACCAACGGCGCTAGCGATGCGTGCGGAAGACGTTGTGATAATCGATGACTTCTCGCTTGCGGACAATTTTCTGGATGATATTGTGTAATACCTTAACTAAAACGTAACTTACGAAATCACAATATCAACGTGTGGATATTTTTTAGCGTATGGCGAATTACTGATTTCATAAAAACAAGGAATAAAAGTTCAAATTTGAAAACCGTGCTGTGAGGCAACAAACAGGTTTAAAAAGAAATGAAATAAATACACATTCACAATATATATGCATTGTTATGTTTAACATGACACTTTTTAGGGTTTCAATTTTTTAAGCCATTTTTCTGCAGTTCGATGCGTTTGCAAATATTATTACAGGCTCTTGAATCTTACTACTTGGGAAGTCAAAAGTTATGTTCGGCGCAAGATGGCATTGTAATTCAAAAATTAGTGTTCTTTGTCCCAATGTATATAATGCATTGTCTAAACCAGTGCTTGCCAACTCAGTGGTCTGTGACGTCACAAAAATCTGCTAACTTACTCTGAAACGAGCGGTGTAGGAAAGGTAGTGCCCGACGCGACGGCGGGCGCACAGTGTTCAAATGATGTTACGTAAGTGGGGAAATGTTCGCTTGGAAAATCGATAATTACGTTTTTTAAAAAAATAATTATTATTCAGAATGTATATGATTTAAAAACAATATGTAGAATTATATAATAAAACATATATTATTACATAACTCAAAGCAATATCCGACTCTTTAAAATAACCAGTAATGCATTTCCACTTCCATTCTTCTATTATATAAACATTTTTGGAAAAAGACAGTTTTCACACTTAAGGACAATAATATTTTATACAATAGTATATAATATAACGAAGTAGTTCGTTCGGAAAACAATAACACTGATCTGCGATGAAATTCCTGCCTCCGAAGTTTTAACGTTGGGGGTATTTTTTAGCATGTTGACATCAAATTCAAAACCCGAAAGTTCCTATCACGTGCCATTTTTTAAAAATGTTATTTTATTTTCCTTATAACGTAATTTCTTATAACGTAATATGCCAAAGAGTAATCATACGAACTGAAATACTTTGCAATGTGTAGTTTTATAATCTAAGGATTTGAAAACCGAATGTATTTAGAATGCTTTAATTATGTTTATAGTAAACTCGGAAGGCACCAGATGATTCTTATCAGATACGATCACGGGGTGCGAGCGCCCAGGAAATTAGAGCGAAATAACGTGCACCCTTTCCATTATCCTATGTAGGTAGCCAATCTTTGGCAACAGCCACATCTTTATGAAAACTTACATTAGTAGTCTTAGTTTCTGTCACATTGCGATAGCATATGTCATCTGCAAAAGAAATAAATTTTAAGGCTGTCTTGTGGAGTATAATGTCGTGAATTTATAGTTCAGTTTCGAATGTATTTATCATGTCGCATCGCTCATGATCCAGTGCAGTTTTGTTATGTATGTGGAAATCCACATTACCTAAGCATATGCGTTACAGATTTTATAAAAAAATCGTAGTTTGCCTATTTTGGAATCAAACTTGGAGACCAAAATAAACATTGGGCAACCCACAAAAAGTAGACTATGTAGAGTACGCATTGAAGATCTTCGTCATTGGATCAACGGCAAAAGACTATTGCTATCTTTCAGAATACGGATGGTTTGGAGAGAGAACAGTCTAACCATAAAAATGGCTGCTACTTCTGTTCTTGTGATGTGAAGGGGTACAATTCTAAAAATATAAAGCCAATTGTGTATCCAGTAGTTTGGTCAGCCATTTTACCTGTCCCACATTGGCTTGATTCACTTCAGTGCCTGTTGTCTATTCAGTGATCCTCGAAGAATCGTACGCATATTTGTAAATAATGCTATTGCGAGTAAACTACAATGAACCCAGCTGGCAAGTTTGTGGTCTTTTCAAAGTACTTACGATGGTACTGGATGATCAATCTCCGGGCTTTCTTTCCTTATGGGATAGCAAGGCACGAGTTGATCACTGTAATAAGAAAGACAGACAGCCTTGAAAACGTTTAAATCAGTTGAAAAAATGTGCGACAAAGCCTTGTGAGCCTTTCTTAAGTTTGCTGCCACCTCTCCACGTTAATCTTGGCTTAATGAAACAATTTGGTAAAGGCTTTAAATAAGGAAGGAGACTGTTTCAAGTATATGTGCGAAAAATCCCAAATACTATGTGAAGCAAAATTAAAAGAAGGTATATTTAATGGCCCTGATACAAGAAAATTGATGTCAGAGGCAGCATTTAAAAACGACAAAAAGGAGGAAGTAGCAAGGATTTTTTTTGTGAAGTTGTTTCAATATTTCTTGGTAACAAGAATCCCAATTACAAAAACATTGTGACTAACATACTTCAAGCATACAAGAAACTTGGTAGTAACATGAGTATGAAATTAATTTCCTTTTCTCGCACATAGATTATTTCCCTGAAAATCTAGTATTTTTGAGCAAAGAACAAGGCGAACGATTTCACAAGGGTGTCCTGGAGTTCGAAAGAAGGTACCAGGGACGCTGGAGCATCAGTATACTTACAGACTCTTGTTGTATGCTAAAGCGTGAAATACCTAAAGACAAACATAAAAGGAAAAGGAACAGGTGTACTTTCTCACGTAAGAAGCATCGGGTATAATATTTGTGTGAAATAACGAACAGAAGTAATTTCTCTAGTAAGAAGCAACGGGTGCGAAATTTGTATTTCCAATAGTGAAGAAAACAAGACAAAATAATGCAAAAACACTTTTGTGGCAGTATTAACAACCATGCACATTAATTTCAACAAGTTGTGTGTATTATTTTTTAAATTTAAAAAAAAGTATCATGAGAACGTTTGTGATAAAATTCACTCAATTATGCATGTAAAGTGAATTTGGCAGAAATAGATACGTGATAGAACGTGAGCGATTTACGTGATAGAAGTAAAGTGATTGAAAATTCGCATTCAGCACATCGATTTCATATAAAATCAGGGTTTTTCACTTTAGGCAACAAACAAAAAGTTTAAATTCACAGGCTAGTGTAATTAATATTAACAAGTAGGTACCCGGTAGCGGTCATTTGAGAGACTTTTGACCACAGGTTTGATTGTTTTTGAATGTACGGTTTTGTTTGAGAATGTTGTAAATCCTCGTAATTTTCAGTACCTATCTTTTCCATAATCTTCAATTTGCAAATTCCTTTACTCATCCCATGACCATGACATAGCTCGCAAGAGCTATGTCAATTCTCAGATTTTATTTTAATCTCGCAGATTTCTCCGGGAGACAAAGCTACGTAATGCATCTGTAGGTTGGACTTTTTAACATTCTGCAGTTCTTTTGAACACACTAAACACTTCGCCGTTGTTCCAGTATCTACAAAAGGAAATCTACTTCCCTATAAGAAAGGAAATTGACGGGAGTAGATGTTTTCCCTTTTATATTGCCTGAAACACCGGCAAACGCCCACTGTCAAGGTGTCAGCGACCGCCGTCTGCCCCTCTTCCCCCCCTTTCCCTCGCACTCCTCCGAGTGCCTTATCTCGGAGGGGAAAAAGCCCCGATGTCATTTCTTGTCCAGTTGGCAGTCGCTGGTCCAAACCATTACTTACCTTTTTCTCTAAACTTGTGTATAGTGGCATAGCATGTTATTGTCCCGAAGTCTTCAATTGTCAGCCCTATCAATGTACGCAATAGTAATCGACGTTGGGGAATCGTTATTGATGAATTTCACACAATTTTCAGGTTCGGAACTGAACTCGTTAGTCACCGAATTACCATGTATTCGCTGGGTTCGCCCTTAGGATGGTGTTCGATTACTCGTACCAAATACACTATAAATGACACTGTATGAACTAACTGAGGTGTCAGAACGCTGAGACCTCACTTTTTGGATGCGGGCAATTTACCATATCTTGAAATGAAGTGGTCAGATCATTAACACTTGTATTGCGCGAAGATGTGAGAGGTGGGAGAAATGATACATTTGGCTCTCGGGTAGGGTTCGGAGCCAAAAGTTAAGAATGCTTATTGTTCCCAGGCAATAAATTTTTTTTTCGTGTGTAACTTCTTGGAAATGAGTTAATACCAAGATTCCATGTCGATTGCGTGTGAAATGGCTCCATAAGTATTGAGAAGTTATTAAGACTTCTAGGTATAAGGAATGTGGATTCGCAGAAGGTGCACATTCAACTAATCGAGACTCGTTGCAGAACAGGACTACGTTAACTGCTTTTAATTTACGAGCTCTCAAACTTAGGGTGTTGAGGAGGTAGTAGTGAAGCGAAGGAAATACTTTGAAGATGTGGAAATGGATTTTCTAGGACATGAACAATTTTGTCAGAATGTATTTTGCCTTTATTTTATAGGTAGAAAATTCAGCATTTTGGATAGCTGATTTACATTAAAATAATAAAATAGCATGCAATCTACTAAAATCTAATACATAAATAACGTTTCGGAAATCATTTATTTCCTTCTTGAAATTGGAGTTAAAAAATGGAGACCAATATTTCGGTACTATATTCAAAAGCTTACTCGTATGAATAGTTTATTTAGAATTCCTAGTCAAGAAAGATGCCCTTTCTGGACAATAACATTTGCTTTGGGAACAATTACGTTACGTGAACAGATATTTTTCAGAGAAGTTGGCACCATCCAGTACGTCACCTAGCATAACAATACCTATCAAAAGAACAGAAATCTCTCCTGATTCTCATAATATCATTAAAATGTCAACTCCATGATGAATATTTCTGGGGGTCACGGGATAAAAGTTCGTAAGTCAAAAATCTTACTTTGGAGAAAACAAGGGTTAGACTATTGTGCCGCCTATGTTTCGCAAAGCTAAGCTTTATTTCCCAATGCTTTTTTGGCGTTGAGGCAATATTTGAATTCGATCGTTTTGAAATATACGTACTAAATCGAAAAGTTTCAGTACTTAACCCAATTTCGCCAAAAATTGACTTAAGAACTTTTACCCCGTGACCACAGATTTGGTAAACTCGAAATTCTACGACTAGTACTCACGCAATACTTTCCCGGTATAGAGCGACGACGATCTATTTTAAGGCCATGTAATTTACGAATTCCGTTGTTGTAGATAATATCAAAGATTAACACTGGGAGTCTTGGTTTAGAGAGCTGTAGTTAGTGCCAGGATATTATTTTCAGTTGTGTGTTTTATATTTCTGGGTTTTGAAAAACCAAGTATTTGAAAAATTCTTTTTTTTGTTTCAGGTAAGCTGATCTCCCATAGATTCCTGACTTAACTACACTTGGTAAGCTGTATATGTTAATATAGTGATAACATGATCGATCGTTATCACCGCATTCTTTAACAGTGATATCTGTATTTAAGGGACGATCCCGTTTACTGCAAACCATAAAGAATGGTGTTGCCAATCATGTTCATGTGGTTTCGACGTCATATTGAAATTTGCATAGAACAAAATATGACCGGTGTGAATAATTTTGCCCACAAAGAGGAAGTGTTATTTGATTTGCTGCATTAAATAACGACAGCGCGACTATGCATTTTGCCACATCAAGAACAGATTTTTTTCTTCATGGACAACAGATTTTGTGAAACTGCCATTTTACGTATCCATCAACACGAAATGCGTTCAATTATTAAATAAGCAAATTTTAATTCCTGTTTTTTGTTATTATGAATGCTGCTAGAATTATAGAATTTGTACTTAGTTAAATTGCAAATGCAGGTTTTCGAAGTAAATCTGAACGAAAAAATTACATGCACCCTCCAACTCCGGTCCTCAGAGCCAAATGTTATCCAGAAGTTGCGGATCTCAGTTACCGACTTCCTTACCTACATTCCTCTCCCGACTAGAGGCTCATCTTTTTGGAGAACTGCTGCGAATATGGGGACGAACCAGCAGGAAACCTTTACGTGATATGTACTTGGATACTTTTTAATATTACTATAAGTAACTAAATTCCGTATGTGATAGTGTACTTTTTACACGCATCTGATTTTGGACTACGAATTATGATAAACCACTGGAGTTTCACAACACATATGTGCGTAACCATCGTTGACTCGTCGAGATTTGTCTGTCGATGTCTACGTGGATGCAAGCATAGCAAACTTTGTTTATTACGAATTAAATTAGAAGGTGGTTGACAATTGGTGGTCACGTGGTAATTCCGAGTGCCGTAACCTAAGCCACTGTGAATCAGAAACTTCGGCATTTGCACATTGTCTTCTTATACTTAAAAACAAATTAATCGCGTTCTCCAAATTCAGTTAATCAGGTGAACGTCGTAACAACTTGCTGAGAGTGAGGTTAAAATGCGTTATGTGATCACGAATTGAGAGTTGCATGTACTGTTAATTTCTTTGTTGTTAAGCGGAAGTAGAAGCTATATCGTAACGCGGTAGAGAGCGCATAACAGGGCGTATAACACCTTCCCCCTCCGCATCCAGCTACCAACCTCCTCCTTATTGTATTCGTACAATCGTAATTGTGAACTGACATGTGGCATTGAAACTACAAACTGCCTATATTTATTGTTTTTTCTTCTATAACTAAACGACTTTTTGAGCCTTTAGAACTCCCCCTCAGTCTTACTCTTTAAGAAGATAATTAAATTAAAAATAAAATGAGAGTAAATTTCAAATGTCATTATTTTAGTTTCTCAACACAAAAATTGTACCCATATCATTGCAATTCAAAGATCTATGAATATAATAAAGTCTTGAATAACCATCTCTATCGGGGTGCAATCGTTCTTCATTTCCTACAGTTAATTTTTTTAACAAATGGCCAAAGCATATAACAAATTATTTTGTCATTGTTTTAGTACGTTTGCATGTATCACTTGCGATAATTTTGTTAATTATTTTGAGTAGATAAATCAGAATTGCCTGCACGATATTTGTAATGTAGGTATAATATTAATATTAACTTATTTGTTACATAATAAGCAAGTAATGGTAATAATTTATTATTAATATTTTAATACAATAGTGTTGATAAACTTTATTTCGAGTTCCGAACCGCTATGTCTTATGTAGTCGAGAAAATTTGGTATATTTTGCTTTGCTGCTTTAAAATTAAAATCGTTTCGTTGAGCAGTAGCTGAGATGCCTTTTGGTTTCTTCTTGACAGTAAATAAGATTTTTCTATCTGCCCATTCCCAGGGTCTTGCATATGACATTCAGATTCTTTTAAGAATTAATACAAATTTAAATAAAATAAATAAAATTTTAAGAAAAGAAAACGTTAATACATTCCTTATTGCCAGTTCTCGCATTTCATGTCTAATAACTCAGTCAGATGTTACTCATATTTATTTGGTTCCTAGAGCTGCTTGTGGAAAACGAAGTGACATCCTCGTCATAATTCGGAAGCTAACTGCACGTGCTCGTTTAGACTGTTCTTCCCAGCCTATTGCACCCTATTCCTAAGTGGTGCTCCTTAGTGCATGGTATGCACGGGCGCCGATAATGGGATTGTATCAGTGGTACCCTGACGAGACCTTGCGTGGTTGTAGCTCCGCTCTTTGGTGCGGAGGCGAAATTTTCTTAGTACTTAGTGAGTTGCGGCAGATACAAAAAGACAATATCCCTAACGCGTAACCAAATTAGTGGGCTCATAGTGCATTATCTTTGTGTGAAGTAGAAACCATGCCACGATTTATTATTGCTGTTAATTTACGCCCGATCATGTGTTTAATGGCAAAAATTTCCTGTTTATGCGAGGAGAAATGGCGATACCGTAATAAAAATAGGTGGTAGGGAAAAAGTTTAAAAAATATGAGACTGAATTCAGGTATAAAATTGAGAAATATGATCATGTGAAGTCTTAAACGAAGACAATTACAATGAATCTTGATACTCAAACATTAGTGATACTTTTATTATTTATCTTCTATTTAACTAGTCATTTTCTACAACTAGTGATCCGCTATTGTGATTTATTGTCCACTATTTATTGGCATGTACACATATTGTTTTTTATCTTCCAAAACGTTTCTCTAAATAGGATCATTAGTTAATCCAAATTGTCAAATCATTGCGAAATCGGTAGATAATAAGTAATGAAGACATTACAGAAGACACATGAATGACTGAAAGTGGCGAACGTACATGGATGGAAACATTTGTTAAACTTTAAACATCGATTTCTCGCTTCTTTTTCTCCAAATAAAGCAGCAATGTAGCGAATTACACAAATGGCTGTTGCGACTCGTAGAATCGTTGTATGCGAATTGCATCCTCACTGCACCTGTCGCCAATTTCATAGATATTTGGCGACCTCTGCGCACGAAAGCAGTTAATTCGGAAGCTACGATTCACGCTTTCCGTTCTCGTTTACATTCGTGTTCTTTACGTCTTGCGATGAGGTTGCCTTCGCTGTCTCATGAGTCATCCCGTGAATAGGATCTACATACACCACTTCGTGCGTTGCTGGATGTATGGATGTCGTCATCTTGCATTTGCGCCAGAAGAAAAATGTTTAGTAAACTGACAGAATGACCTGGCTGGAAAAATTTTCAGCCGGTGTGACCTACTCCAGGATTCACGTCAGTGAATGCTTCTAATTTAAGTCTGTTCTGCCGCCTTGCCTTCAAGGAGACGATGTGTTGAGATATTTTTAGTAATGTTGTGTTTAATCGCGACATATATGTCTGCTTTCATCGTAAATTTAGCATCGTAATGGAGCCTGCTTCGTAATGCGTTGAATTGAAAAAAAAAAGACTTGGGAAAGCAATCAGTTTAAAATTGACCCATCCCATTCAATTGATAAACAGGGACATTGTTTAATTTATCTAAGTTGATCCTCTCGTTGAGGTAAACATTTTTAAATGTCTCTTAATAGTTGCGTTCTCCATTGCACAAATATGTTATCAACATACTTCTGTTATGTAAAGTTTTGGTAAGTGGTTTCAAGAAAATATTTGGCTCAATACAAATGTTTCTCAATTTAAACTCACATTATTATGTTTATTTCAATTAGTGTGGATTTAATAGAGAATCTATTTTAGAGGAAAAAAGTAAAATACATTCAAGTTGGCGAGGAGGAATAACGTAAGTTATTTCATATAATAAATTGTAAACTTAATATCAAATTGATCTTGCTTATTTAATACAATAGATAATGTATTCTCAGAAACAGTTTCCGATAAAACGAAAAATACATGTTTTACTAAAGTAAAATTAAAAACTAAATGACTCGCATTCCAATTGTAAGCTAATATTTAAATAATTAAGTTAATATGTTCAGATCGAAAAGCTATCATTGAGTAGAAACATGTTCACTTTCAAATATCGGAAGAAAATAAATAAAATGTTATAAATTTAATTATTTATGGTTGCAACCCTTGGAAGGCCAGCGTGATATCTTTTCAGCTCCACGCTAATTCCTGGTGTTGCCATTTAGGTTTCTCTACACTTCATTTACACCATTTAAATATTTCTATTGTTTTCTGTATTCATGAAGTTCCCTGAACCGAAAAACAGTTTATACAAATTTATTTAAATTATTCATCAGCATTTTAAAAACATCTGACCATCCCAACATTAAGTTAACAGGGACTAAAGTCACGCAACACCTCGCCAAAGTCTCATATTTTCACAATTAACGGATATTTTCATCTCCTCGAATTGAAAAGGATGCTGTAAACCACATTGTCGGGCAACAAGGAGTGTGTAGTAGACCCGGAGGGTGCGATAATCACGGTGTAGCTATGGCTTACGGCAGGCGTGCTCAAAGCAGCGGCGCTAGTCACGCCTAGAGTAGCCACTCGTACGCTAGGCTCCCAACGGGACCATGCGCTATACTGCAAGGTATGTTCTGGGAAGACTAGGTTTTTTTGTTTTGTTTTGTTTATTTAAAGTCGTATCGACAGCAAGGTCATTAGCGACTCAGAATATATACAACAGTAGTACATACATAATTAATGTGGTGTGGTGTGGTGAAAGTGATGTGGTGTGGGATAAATCACACTTCTTTGGGTGTTGTTCGAATGAGGAACCATTTTTGTTTTACAGATTCTTTATAAAAATACGGTTGAACTGATTGTATACATGATGATATGACATGCACATGGAAAGAGAACAAGTGTGTATCATGACTAGGTTTGTTGAGCATGGAGTTCGGAAATGAGGGGCTTCCGCCACTGTTCCTCCAACGTAATACACGTCCCAGAACAGTTCTCTCACTCTTTGAAACTATGAATCGTGCCTTATTTTCGTATTACTTCTTCGTATGTGTGAGGGGTTTAAAGTTTCTAATCAAAAGGAGAATGCCAAGTCATTCGCATTATTCTTATTACAATATTTTAGAACAGTCTCCTTCAGCTTCTCGGGAACTCAAGCAAACGCTCATTGAATCGAATAGAAATCGCGATTTAGTAATCGAACAGAAATCGCGAAATAGTAACCTTATCGTTTAGTTGAACACTGTGTAAGAGTGTGATATTATCTAGAAATACTTTTCGAATAATTAAATATTAATAGGGGCAGTATTTAAGTTGTTATCGAATGCGTCAATATCTTCGTTTAAATAATTAATTCATTTATTCATGAATAATCATGTCCAAGTATCGTGTCAGCCATTTGAACGGATTTATATATATTTTGTAGTATATTTTATTCTTAAATCACTCTTTTTACACATATTACGATGTCACTCAATAATAGATCATCAAAGTGTGACCAATATTCAAGCAAAATTACAATTTTACTTCTTTCCCTCCTAAATGTACCTTGATCTACGTTTTCCTAGTTGAATCTTTCGAATGACAGATATAAAAAAAATAAACGATGAGTATTGATCTTGTGATCTTGATCCTCATTGTTTATAAAGCTGCAAATTATCTGATACTTCAGTATCTTCAAATTACTTTACCGTTAGCTACTCAGTTTCGAAAACTACTTTGTATTATCGATCGATTGTCTTTGCTGTCGCGGACCACGTCCCTTCGTCTCGTACCCGCAGTTAAAGGAATGCTTACGAGAATTAAAGAGTATTGCGGGGAACAGTAATGGCTTTTACGGCCAATAAAAACTCGCAGCAGAAGCAGAGGGCTGGGGGCGACTTTCGTAGTCGATCTAGAGAACAGTGAGTTGCAGCTGTTGTCGCGGCAGCTGCGAAGCTTTATTTATATCTTCTAGAACAACCTGAAAATCACCCAACGTGACTTTTCTACTGCAGGACGTGTGGAAAAAGAAGTGATATCACGCGGAGTATATATCTTTGAGTTTTCTCGGAATTCGCGTTTTGATTTCCTATTTTCGGAAGAAGTGTTTCTCTGTTCATTGATGATTCTGTTCAATGCTGAAGTGTTTTCTTGAAACTTTAAGGGAACTTCGCGAAGGGTGAAGGCAACAGTATTGGTTCATGCCGCATTGCGCAATAAGCGGTATTAAACGCTTGATGAACAAAATACTATACATACTAGTTGGTGAGCATTAGATGGTTAATTTATTTGTCTTGTTTCCAATGATATGGTTCAAAATATCTCTCCCAGAGGAGCGAAAGAAGAAAATAGCCGTTTCAAAGACCCGATAAGACGTGAAACGATTTCGATGTTTTATATTTCATACATATTGCAAGAGTGAAAACTCATATTGCTCGATGTTTATTTTTAAAATAAAATTTAAAAAATGCTTTCAACTCTCCACTGAGAAGTCATAGTCAGAAAAAATCTGGTACAGTAACTTTACTTAATATGATGGTTACCTGATTCATGTACTTCTTGTTCTACAACTAGTCCATCATAAGCCAGAAGAAAGTCTACCGTGATCGGAAAGAAAATAAGTTACTGATTTTTAAACTCGACTTCTTGCTCCAATAAAATTGAAATTACCGACACCTTTATTCCACAGCTAAGTGCTCAGTACAGCGCTATAAAATAAACGTAAGCCATAATAACAGCGGTTAATTGAGTGGTGCCTCGGCGGGGCGTCCTTTGCCAGGTCATTCAGCCCGAGAACTGCGGTAGGTCTGACGCAGTCTCCGCGCCCGTTATTACGAGCCTTGTTCCTTATTAGGGAAGTATCCGGCGAAAGGAGTCGTTGCTGTTTGCCTTCCGGTTGCCGTGTGAGAATGAAACTACGCTCGAAGAATAGCAACAAGGCAGTCAACAGAAAGATGGTTGGGAGATGATCTCCGAAGTTTTACATTTGTGAGAAACAACAAATGTAATATTGTTCCTAAACGATTATTATCAGGTTCAGCACTTCCTGACAATTTTTACACTAGTTCTTAAGGCTATTTCATATCTACTTCAAGTAGTTCTTATTGATCTTCTACAGGAAATGATATTTACCTTTTATACACTTTATCTTTGCACATCTCCATACCGTCTTACAGTTTTTGCTGTTTTTCATGATAAATAATTCAAAACTTCTACCGTTTCATTGCAAATGCTGACGTCTACCAAAAAGGAAGGGGATTACTGGAAGGTAATTGAAGACATGAGGCACTGGTGACATTGCAATGGAGACACCGATTTCATTGAATCTGTCACACCGTGTCTTTAAATTAAACAACAATTCGACTGTAATTGTTTTGCCAACAAACTTATTTCTATGTCTGGGGTAATAATGTGAACCTGTGTCAATGATTCTCAAGCAATAAGAACAGTTTGGTGTATATTCTATCGTGTTAAAATTCGGAGTTATTTGGATTCGAAATAGTGAATTCAGTACCGCAGAAAATGCGAAAATGTCTTGAGTAATCCGAAGCATATACTTGTAGCTCTTCATTGGTGAAGAGTTAATGAAACTTGTACTATTAAAACAGAGACCTTAAGAAAACTAGGGAATTGTGGTGATTCCTGAAATTCTTTTAATTGCTGTACATTTCAGTCTGTGCGACGCTACTTACTTTCCCCACTACTACCTTTTAAAAGAACGTTTATATGCCAGTTCTCCATCAATCATAGTACTTTGCTGGCTATGGAAACTTAGGTAGTATTATCCTCTCTGGACTTCTTGCTACTTTGCATGTTGCAGCGCTACCTTTCATCAACATGTTTCTCCCTTACTGAGCTGGCTCTTTCAGTGGTTAATGTGGCGTAACGTCTTGCTAAGAAACTTCATTAACAATGGGTATGGTGTTAAATGTGTAATTTCCATACTTAGTTCTGCATAAATGTTTCGTGTTGAGACAGTTTACAACCATATTTAGTAATAAAGAGCGAATTATTTTATTCCACTCAAATGAGGTCCATTTGTATGTTTCATGTATCTGCATGTCAGTATTTATT
The DNA here is from genome assembly GCA_031308135.1 of Acheta domesticus. Classification (NCBI taxonomy): domain Eukaryota; kingdom Metazoa; phylum Arthropoda; class Insecta; order Orthoptera; family Gryllidae; genus Acheta; species Acheta domesticus. Next base: position 278,803,411 of record JAHLJT010008446.1, on the reverse strand, counting down.
TCAATTATCTTCAAGAACATTTCTACAAAGTTAATTAGTGGTGAGAGTTGAGTTCATGCTACAAAAACGTACGCAAAGCTTCACCGATCTTGCATTTCTAAATCTGCCCATGCTTAGCAAAGTTTTTTAAGACATATCGTTTTGCAGATGATCTTTAAAGACCGATGTAGAATGGTAAAGTCTGGTGCAAGTCGCACTTAAATGCAGGGTCCCATGCAATGAAGTCAAATAGTATTTAAAATTTTAGGATTATTACGTTTTCAGATTGACGTATCCATTATGATCCATTGAGGTATCCGCATGTACAAAAAATATCAATGTAAACATTCACAAGAAATAATGGTTCTCATTGATTTCTGTGCCGTCTTGGGTCTCTCAACCATAACTGATGTAACAATCTCTGAGACACCTTGATCTTTCCGATTTTTAAACATATTTCCAAATTAAAAAAAAAAAAATCATACATATTCCACGAGGAACTCCACATAAGTCGAGCAACAAATTGGTGACTCGTTACGTAAAATTTTGGTGAATTTTATTGCATGTGTATAATCCTCCCGATATCCAAAATAGTAATTTGCGTATTTCGCTAGCCATTATTGCCATGAAATTGGGAAAACACGTGAAAAAGCGTAAGACCAATGTCGTCCATGCAAGTAGCTGACGCTCATTGGATTAGAAATCACAGACATCTTATAATTTATTTTGGAGACGGTCCCGAATACAACAGTTACATCATACAGGATGTGATTTGTAGGTTTAGTGTAGCTGAAGATGAAAAGGGGATCTTTGGAAAAACTGAGATTGTACTCAAAGAGACATTCATGTCAGTTACTGACAACAAAATAAATGCTGTCAGTGCCGCTTGAAAATAGATATATGGGCCATAGCATGTGTTGATTTACGGCCCTGTCAGTTCTGTCTCCTCCTGCCTCCTCGTAAGAAAATACATGAATACTTCGCTTAGAGACACTATTTTGTTATAAATATATGACACATTTATTTGAATTTCTGACGCATTTTGACGTAATTGTAAATAATATTTTCATGAAAACTTATGTTAATGATAATTCACAACAGTTTTTTAATAATCTCCTACCACGTTCCTCTTCCGGAAAAGCGCTTAAGACCACAACGTTTCGTAGCCGCATGTGCCTGCATCATGAGGTAAACTCGATGATAAACTGATGTAAACATCAGTTACTGCAGTGCAGACACATCTGACTGCGAAACTTTCTGAAGGAAATAAAAAATAACACATTCGTAATATAAGGAAGTCGGCCTTGTGGTTGAGATCGCTAAGTTGGTATTGTCGGGGCGATCTCTAGCCGCAGGGTCGCGAGTTCGAGTCCCGCCTCGGACATGGGTATATTTGTGTTTGTCTCTATCTGTGTGTCATTCTCTCACCCTTATAATCATCATCAACTCATCTTCCCATGGCTAACAATCCTGGGGTGTAAAAATGGACTCCGCAGAAATGCTGATCCCCCCCAGACAATGTCTTATGTGCATAAATTCACGTTCGCGTGGTTCATAGAGGCTGATTCGCGAGAAAAAGAATGCAAGGGAGTTGATTTCTGGAAACCTTATTCTAATATCGATGATTTGGTTTTGAACATTGTTATTTAGTATCATCGATGTTTTGTTATCGATGTCCTTCACTAACCGCGCCGGCGGCGGCGATGACGACGACGACGACGACGGTCGTGAAACCCAACGCCAGCAGTGCGTGCGGTTAGGCAATGAAGGGGGCGTGGCGCGGCGCTGCGCTGCGCGGGTATGGCCCAGTATGGTCTTGAGCATGGTCTTCGCGCGGCCCACGCGCCGCCAGCCACGTGCCTAGGCGCGGAGCCCCGCCGCTCGCCGCTTCTGCCCGCGGAACAGGCGCTCCGCAAGGGCGGGGCCAGCGGCGGGAACTTGGCTTGCGGGTCGAGCCACTAGTGGATCCAGAGGGCCTAGAGTTTTCATTTACTTTTCTTTATTTGGTCAAATTGATTTAAATATTTATGTTTGAATTGTGTAATTATTCAAACAATAATATTGTTTAGTATCATATCTACAGTACATAAATAACATACAATATAATAACAAATATATTTGTTATTTAACAAAAACTTAGCCCTCCCCCAAAAAGATCGCCTGTATCCGCCCCTCGGTCGAGCGGGTTTGGTTGATGGGGCTAGGTTTACGCGTAAGAAAATGAAAACGAAGCCACGCAAAATATTTTGACACCGAAAACAATAAGAAATCGTACAATTTCAAATTATCATTTAAAAAATACGAAAAATGCACACGAAATCGATCGTGTTTGAAATTAATACGAAAAACATTAATTGTTGTAATTTATGGCTGTAAACGATTTCCTCTTTATGTTATGACTTTCAAATTCTCTCAAGACACTGTGCAATTCGTGGGTTCTTTTTGGCAAAATCAAGATTGTTTTGTGTTCTTCATGAATTATTAATTGTATTAATAAACCTAAAAAACATTTGCAGTAATGTAGGTCTGGATTGTAATTTTAAATTTGCTTTGTATCGTATGCTTTTTTATACTCCTTTTATAATAACATTTAATTTCTAGCACATCTTGCCTTTCTTTGGAAAGGGAGGAATCTTGAGTCGATTCAACATATTTGTTTTTTTTTTTTCGAGGTAGATGTGTCCCATCAACTAAGCTTCTTTACAGCAAGTGACTTTCGTGTTTTAGATGGGAACGCCAATTCTCATGAATTGAGGTGGAAGGTAGCCGTAGATTCGTAGTGGTTACGTTGATGTCAGTTGGTGACTCCTACCGCGCCGATTATGGCCTTCAGGTGTGCTAACTGCTCTCAAACTGAAATAATGTCCACCCGTACGATTCCAGTGCGATATGCCATTCTTTAGACTACGTAGCGTCAGTTGACGACCATTTAAAAACTTCATTTACTGACGGGATCTCCTGCCCCCCTCTACGTGTCTTCACAGTACGCATTTTTCTGAAACACGCTGGTAATAGACGTGGAGACGATCAGTAACAGAGCAATTTATTTATGATACCAAAGTAAATGTTCACCTGCCCCTCGACTTTTATTCTGGACTACATTAAAGTGTATTTCCGTGTCAGATACTCCGATATTATTAATTCGGTGTAACTCTGAGTTTAGGGGTACATGAAAAATGCCAGTTTTACTCCGTCCTTATAATTTCGCTTTAAATTAACTATTTTAAATCCACTGTTGACATTCTAACAAAGAATGTGAATGTGACGTGCAATGTGAGTACCAAATACATTAATCTAATTCTAGTAATCTACCTATTCAATCCATTAACACCAGTTATTTTTCAGTATTTTCCCCGCAGAGCGTTTATTCACGTGTCAATCAATTTGATGTGGATGGTCAGATAGTAGCTCTTCTCTTTACCATGTACTTTGTATCTTCATGCAGCATGGTTCCATCATTATTTGCCTAATTCTGTCGTTATCAGATATTAGGTATCAGATGTTATTTACAAGTCTATGCGAATAAGAATATAGTCACAAGGGTTGCAAGTACAGACCGGATTGAAAAATCGTTCCAGTTTTTGTTAAGCAACAGGTGACCAAGAACTAGAAATATAAGAAAATTCGAATAAAGTTTTTTCTGAAATTAACGTTTCGAAGGGTCGTTTATTCTACAAACAATGCTCATACCTGTCCGTTGTTAGAGCTGTCTGTCTTCTCATCCTTGTCTATATATTCAATCAAAGCAGCCAATTCCAACTTGCTTGAAGCTACGAAATGAAACAAGGTGCAGCCTCTGTTTCAATGCGTCGAATCTGGGTGGTTGGCTAGTTGGCTGGCATCTTGATATATCGAATATACAATGCGAAAATGAAACACATATCCCCTTTTATTCTTTTATGAGTTTATAACTCCTTTTAATGTCCTTTTGACAATAATTCTCCTCCCTTTTCGTTTTAGATTAAATCTTCCCCTCTGAATTCGGTGTCACCAACGCTACCATTGCTCCTATACTTGGGTTTTTCGTTCTTGGCGCACCAAGGTCACGGAAATGGAGAGGGAAGGCTTTCTCCAATAGGGAGCTATATATGCACTACTATGTTGTGACGTGGAAGCTCCCTATTGGAGAAAGCCTTCCCTCTCCATTTTTCGACCTTGGTGCGCCAAAAATGAAAAACTGAAATATAGTCCGCCTGTGCCGCTTCCATTGGCTTGATCTCCTCTTACACCCATCCTCACCTAATGTCAGTCGCCACCACTGCCTCTTCTTCCTTCTCCGTCGTCTCCACTGCCGCCGCCTTCGTTTCGATTTACACCGCCTCTTCCATCGCCTCCTTTACCTCTACCTCAGCCTCCACTTCTTGCTTTGACTGCTGTCGGTGTTTCTATAAACAACTGATCAATGACTGATGGCTACTGATCGAGGAAAATTAGGAAAGGAAAATTGTCTTACTGAGGAAAATTTAATTAAACAAAAAATGACGTCTACATCTATTAAATAATTACTTAAAACTTTGCTATAAAAACATCGATCTTTTAAAAATCGATATTATTGAATCCGATGTTTCTTGATCATCGATGTTTTGTGCTGGATGGTTTTACGTTTTCGATGTTTTGTTTGTAGATGAAAAGTTACCATTATCACAATTTTGTGAAGATTAAAATATGAAATCATAAGTAATTGATTAACTGATACGTGTGTCGAACCGAAGGAACTCGTTTTGTACTACTTTCGTCGCGCAGACCAAGCCTCTCCCGAGATGATCCTGTTGTACTAATGTCTGTCATGGGATTGCCCACTAGGAAAGGAGTTTTTATAAATTTATTTTGATTATACATTAATATATATGGCCACCGTTAAATTAAATTTTGTTCCGCAGGAATTTAATATTAGAGTTACTAAACCAGCTTTGAAACATCGATAATTTTTGGTCGATGCATTATTGCATTATTACATCGATATTTTAGTATTGAACATCAATGTTCGGTGGTCGACGTGCTACCCCTTGCAAGAAGCCCCTTCGGCTTTTGACCAAGAAGAAAACTTAATTTCCCTGTATTGGCCTTCATCCTCGTAGTTTGGAAGTTCAAATAGCGTACCAAGGATCATGGTCAAGCCATGGAAAGAAGCTTATCGTAATAAAATTTCATTAAAAATGTTTAAAAGTACAAATTATCTTTCCTGTTAATAACTCTTGCACGTTAAGCTCATCTGGTCGCAGGTGCTTTGCTAGTTGTCCTGTCACGTGTCTGTCGATAGATCTTCGTGGCACTCCTTACGAGGTCTGCTCGAAATTTGTTAATGTAATAATCTTATTCTTCGTATTTTCCCTCTTTTCAGTCTTCATTTTCTCTCGTTCAGAGAGCATACTCTTACTGCTAGTGACTTTACCTCAGAGTGTGGGAAAATTCAAAAATAAATTTAAAAAAACATAAGTTACAAATAGTAATTATTCTACATATGTTAGATTAGAACATTCTAGTTTTGAATTCATTTAGTATTTGTCAAAATCTGCACATATGTATATATATATATGTATATATATATGTGTGTATATATATAACATATATATACAACATATATATATATATGTTATTTATTCTCTTTGGAAGATTGCACATTTGAAGCGGACGACACGGAAAGGTCGTTAGCAGCCGGCCTGCTGGGAGTGAATAGCGCTTCCCGCCATTTGCGCCACTTACGAGTCTGTATATGGACCTGCTGTGCACGATCCCGCGGCATTCTCCGTGTTTCACGCTTACGTTCGAGTTCGGGACTGCCTGGAAGTGTTAAACTCCCACTTCCGTTTACTTCGACGCTTTGTTGGAGTATTGTCTGTGTTTCCAGGTACATCACTTTCTCCGTGTTGGTAGAAAATGCAGAAGAAAAACCGCAACTATAATTAAAACTATAAATAGGTTTTGCGAATTACCTTTTTTTGTCTGCGAAGTTCTTGGTACGAATTATTCAAAGACGGTGCTAATTTACGAACGAACTCATCGGGTAGATACATTCGTTTGACTATTCGGTATTAAAGCAATTCAAAATTTACTCAAATTAGTATAGATCCTCTACGTTTTACTGCTACTACCTTTTCCTCAATGGAAAATGATAAGCACATCTCCTTACGCAATATGAATGAAATAACGATGTCAATAAATAATTGACGACCTTTTATTCCGATTTCACGATATGTGGCTACTGCCATTGTCTTTCATCATCAGATGAAACGAACGTAGTAAGGAAAGATCAGTTCCGAATAACGCATTGATGTTAACGTTTTTTAAGTTTTAAACAAAAATGTCTAATGTTTTGCATTCCGATATCAGAACATCATAAAATAGTATGATCTACTTGGTCTTCTAATTGAAAGATAATATACATTCATTAAGTAATGTGAAAACAAGAAACGTGATTTGATCGGCATGCTCGCGACACGTGTGTTGTTCTGTTATGCCGGTGAATTTATGCTCTGAAAAGGCTCAGGTCGTCGTGGAAGTATAAAATGTTTACGTACCGTATCCACAGAAACATTTTTGCCCCAGAAGTGTGACAATTCAACTCATTCAAGGACTAGCTGAGGAAAATTTAATTAAACAAGAAATGACGTCTACTTCTATTGAATAATTACTTAAAACTTTATCGTGTTTCTTATGACTTTCTTATTACTTTTCGCCATTGTGGCACGGCTGGTGAACGAAATGAAGTCGTGCCAGTTTTATCCCGCTTGAATACACTCTCCCCTTTTCCTCGCCTTGTAGAAACTCAGGGACAAGTGCACCGAAATCTATTGAATAATCGTAGGTCTGACGAAAAATTGTTCGGATAGGGAATATTTTTAATTCGAAATTCATGAGCATACAAAAAGTTCGAATTCTCGAAAATTCAAATTAACAAAGCTCGTATTGCTAAATAAAATTAATAAAACAACATTTCTGTGAACAAAATAAAAAGCATGATGTAAATCGTACCTTCAATTGGCGTATTTTGTGCGGTGTCCTATCGCGAAAAAAATTACTTTAAACACATTAGGAAAAATTCTATAAGTCGTATTTATTTCTGCGCAAAATGAGGCACACGGGTAATAACACTAGCTGTTATTTAAGGAAGTTTGTGAGTTTCCCGAAATGTGACTACTGCTAAAATCCATATGATTGCACGTCTCTTACTATATTAATGCACTTATTTAAAAAAAATCGCTTTACCAATCTTCCGTAATGCTCTTACGCACGTCAGCAATACGTACAGCAATGACTCGCTTTTCCTTCAATGTACCGAATGTGCCCCTTCGCAAAATACGATTTAATTAAAAGTACATAGTGGATTCTAATCTGAACAATCGTATAACATAGTATTGAAAGGTAGGCTGTTGCATCCTTCATCTCTAGCTAGGCGATCAAATTCTGTCAGAGCCATACTATAACATCGTCGAGATATGGGTAATGGCACACCTAAAATTGTCACTTTGCATAGTTTTATGATTAGTGGAATTATTTGTTTCATCAATAAAGAATACTGCGAAGAAAAACTTTTTTCCATTCCACTAAATTGCTTTCGAGCATTTCTGGAATGCGCCACGCGAACTTGATATTGGGCTGAGAGGGTGAAGATAGCGATGCGATCAGTTCAGCGCATTTGTGAAGAAAGAAAGAAAGAAAGAAAGAAAGAAAAAGAAACGAAGCAAGGTAGAAAACGTTATAACATTACTAAAATGCACATTGAAATAATTCTTCGATTTCTTGTTTGCTGCGTTGAATGAATTTGAATCTTGAGCATTGCAAACATTGTCTTATACTTATATTAGTTAAATTATATTAGTTATATTAGTTGATTACTCCGACACCAGAGACAACGCCATCCCTATTGTAAAACAGCGAGGTTACTAATAGTTCCCTTTCCCGACGCTTGTTTCGCAGAGAAGCTCGTGACATGCTACGGTGCCGCGACGCGTGCCACTGCCACCAGTAGAAGACCTTGACATCACTTCACTGCGCCTTGATTTTCGTACAATCGTGCTGCCTGCTGCGAGGATGCGGGCGTGGAGAGGGGGAAGTTTGACTTTCATTGCTTGGGTGCCCATCGTGGTTTAAATACCCAATAATAACTGCCTAATATAACAAGAGGTGCTTTGCCAGTGAGGCCATAAGCACAGACCGCACCTGAACTGATCCATTTGTTTTCAAATCAACCAAAAGTGTTCGAAGATTGTTCACAGTGACTCGTAAACGAAGCATGTCGCTCGTCCCGTGTGATTTTGACTGCTTTTGAAGCCTCGTCTTCATGACGAGTGGCTCTCCAGCACCCGGCAGCACGCCCGTTTCCAGAAAGCGTCTGTAAATTAGATTCGCGAAGGTCAAGGTCGCTCCTTTTCCTTCTCGTTCTCCTTCGCCTCCCCCAACCTTCCTCAACGCGCTTCGGCCAGATACGCGTTTCCTGACGATTCCGCGAACCCCCGCGCAGCAACCCTGACCCTTGCTCGCGGCCGGCCCGCGCCGCGTCGTTGGTTTAGTCCGATTAAAATAAGTTGGGAGTTGACAGTTGTACTTCTGAAGCTGTAGCTTCGTACTTTAATAAGAATTTATTTCAAGTGTTTATTTTGTATCCCGGTAACACGTGCTCACTGGTACGCGAACTGTTAACGTCGCTCCCTTCCATTGCCAACTGTCAATCACCAACTTATTTTAATCGGACCATAGGCGCGCAGCGCGGGGCTTAATTGGTCATCTGGACGGGACTACTCCGGCGCATTCCATCTGCGGAGACCAGCGCGGGGCTGGGCGGCTGCACAAACTGCCCGCTGGGCGCGCGGGAACAGTGGGTCGTAAAGCGGGGTGCATGGATACAATGCCATTCGTACTCACAATTAAATCATTTATACAAGTTATTACATTTAGTACATTCTTGACCAATTTAAGGGTTGTGGGCAGTAACTTTGTAACCCACATGAGATTGGGTTTGCACCAATAGCGTCAATATTAAAGAAATTTTTTAAAAATGTTTCAAACGTTGTTTTAAGAATCCCTTGGCTTCATTCTCTCGAGAAACGTATCCCAACACGAAAACGTTTGATGCACGAGAAATTTCTAAGGCAGTATTTAAAACTGTTATTTTCTTTTGTAAATTGTGGGTTACCATGGTATTGCTCACATCCCTTCAATTCACAGGGAGGAAAAAATGTGCTAATATTTATTATGCTTCGCAGTCCCCATTTCCCGCCATATTTGAGAGGAATGGTTTTGATCTGATAATAAAATATCAATAGTGATGAAGCAGTGGTGAAAAGAGAGACAGCAGTGGTGGAGAGGCAATGCAATCAGGAGAACCCCATGAAAGCCTGTTGCGAACCCCTTTTGTTAATCCGAAGTCTCAAAATGATCAACCGGGATTTGAACCCACGGTGCCCAGCGCTCGCCACTATATCATCGCCGCAGTGAATTGAAACTATTTGAATAGAGCCTGTCTGGATGGTTAAGGTAGTTTAAGCTGTACCAATTCAATGTCTCGTTTGAAAGGGTCGCATGTTCGAATCCCTTCCTGAGCGTGGATGTTGGTTACTTGTCTTTTGTGTGTGCATTGACGGGAGTGTTTTGCGTTCTTCTGGTCTCCGATCCGAGAAGCCTGCAAGTTAGCTAGTGTCTAATGTATGTCCCTATTATAGTGTTAGATGGTAACTGACTTGACGTTAAAAAGTCATAAGAAGAGGGTTTGAATAGTACCTGAATCTGTTGTGTTTTTTCTTAGCCCTTGGAAGTCAATATTTAAAATTGTGTTAAATTAAATGTGTTAATTCAGTCTGAATGTAATATGTTGGTTCTCATTACCCTGCCACAACGAAGTGAACTCTTTGTGCCTACACTGACATTTAGTCCTGTGTCTATTGGTTTGTTTTTGTCATATTTTTTAATAACACGTGCATTTTAATTTCGTTATAAATTGAAAAAAGATAAAGTTATCGGTAATAAGGTCTTCGCATTTTGTGACCGAAGACAACTCTTACGCCTACTTGGTCTTTTGCCTTTTGTTCCCAACACGTGTCTTTATTCCCACGAATTGTTACCTAATGAAACTATCTATTTTTATTCTCTAGACCGTAATTGATGTTGTTCATGGACGTCGCTGCCGGAAGGGGCGGGGGACACATCCTCCCAATATTTTTGGTTATATAGAATACGTCGTAGGGGACTCCCCGGTAATCTGTACCTTATGTATTGAATCGCCCTCTTCTCCCCCCAAAAATTTGGTGCTGCCATGTTTGTTTATTAACATTGACAATATTTACACTCTATGCAAATCAATGCATTAGAACGGAAATAAAATGAATGAATGCCACGTTTAGTTTATTTATCATTAAAAATATGTGATATAAATAATTTAATGCATTTTATATTGGGTTACAGTCTTTTGTAGTGGAGGGGGTGATTATTAAACTATCCTTGTATACTAAACTTACAATCTATACATAATTCTGGACTTATATATATATATATATATATATATATATATATATATATATATATATATATATATATACTACATAGTTTTAAATATATGCATATTTGCATTGGTCAATAGGAGAAGTACTCAACTTGTAGTACATTTATTAAGATACTTTATTTTCCAAAAATATATTAAGTAGCTATCATATTGTAATATTCCCGTAACGATTCATTGTACTCCAAAATAACTATTATTGACAACCTTGGGTAATGTTTAAAGACCTATTGCTAAATGTTAACATTTTCCTTCCTAACGTCATATCCGGGTTTTACAGTTGTTTGTGTAAATAATTTACGAATAAATTTCAATGAAAATAAAAGTCGAATACTCATTTGATATGTTTATTTCCATACAAGACATGGGTCGATGTAACCCATTGTGCAGTGATCAGCGGATGGTTCCTTCAATTCATTAATTTTGATTTATTCTAATTAAGTATACATTATCTTGCTGTGATAACATAATTATTTTATAATGATGTTTCGTTGCGGGTAATGTATTCGGTTCTGTCCCATTCCCCTCGCGTTTTCGTCGAACAAATAGAATTTTGTGCGCAGAACACGAAGCAGTGTTTCTTATCAGTGCACCGAGAAGTGGGGAAGGTTATCATCAGCTGACTTCAGATTCTTGGTGCTTTAATTGTGGGTTATGTTTGGGCATCTGCGACGAGTATCGTCGTACACCGCCTGTTCAACCGAAGCCTTTTCCGCAATGACTGAAGAACGGGATGTTTCAGCAGCACCGAAGAAAATGTAAGTGCACGTCAAAAGGAAATTCCGTGGGTATTTATAATCATTAATCGCTTTCCATTATATTACGACCTTACATACAATTATCGATTTGCGATTTCAAGCGTAAATTCTTGCGATGCACTTAGCTATGGGCATCAGTTGTAGAATGGAAATTCAGAAGGGATTGCTGTTTGACCTGACTCATTTTCTGTAATAGAAGTTTATATTGTTTACATCTCGTGAAATAATTCTCTGTTCACATACTCTAAGCTCCACACTTTGCAGTTTCATTCATGAAACGGCGTGTTTTATGGCGGTTGTGATCATTGTTATGCAAAAACCAACAAGAGGCTAAAAGGGGTTACAAGATGCAAGATCTTGCTAGACGGTAGACGTAAATTTTATTGACGCTTCGTGGCAAAACAAGAGTCGGAATGTTGCGCTAGGAACCCAGAAGATACCATCTTCTCTGCAGTCATGCGAACGAATTGCGGGCAGAATGCTAGTTCCGCAGCGGTCGCACTAACGAACAGCATGGAACGAGAGCATTGCGTGCGTTTTACTGGAACTAACGCGACCTTGCCCGCCTGTGAATGGGTGACACACGTCCATGTCAAGGCGGATACTGTGGCGTCAACAGCGCGACGCAAACGTTCGTAAGCTCTTCTTATCCACTTATGACTCTCAAGCTCAAACTCTATTTGAATTTTCTTTAACCAAAGAATACTAGAACTACATACCATAATTGTCAAAATATATTTGAGGAAACTACTTGTGGCTCGATTTACAGATACGTTATGTTATTCTCTATAATCTATGACTTAACACAAATACAGGAACTAAATATTTTTAGACAGTTGATTTAAAAGAAAGGTTATTTTGTATTCAGTGTACTTTAAACTGTTTATAAACATGACATTTGATGCGCCGATATGGTTAATTGATATTCCGAGTACAGTACCGGTATTCGTAAGTTGATAAATTTTTGCATTTTATGCATCAATTTTATAAGCAATTTTTGTATATTATATATGATAATATTTATTATTTGAAATAATTTGTGATTCGCTAATAATAATAATAATAATAATAATAATAATAATAATAATAATAATAACCACCTAGGGAGTACACGACCTTGCAGTTGATGGTTAATAATAATAATAATAATAATAATAATACTTATACTAACAGAATTATCATTCTGAACATTTGACTCCTATATCCCACTGTGGCTGTAGATTTGTTTAAACCAATCTTCTAATTACTAAACATCCCAAGCTGCTGGTCACTATAAAAATAATCCCTTCAAAAATTAAGAAGTTCATGGGCAAAGTTAAACCAAATATTGCGTACTATATTAGATGCGTATTGATCACGTTAAAATTAAGTCTTTTAGGTTGTTAAAAGCAAAGTATTCCTAAACATTATATAACAATGATGCAGCTAGAAACGTTCTACTAAAAGTGTGTAAGATGTGTAAATGTGTGTAAATTTGTGTAAATGTGTACTAAAAATGTGTACCCCGCGGTACACGCAGTCGATCTCTCAGAAAATTCAGTTGTTCTTTCCAGTTATCATAGATGTTTTTCAGAAAACTGTCTCAGAAGCTCTTTGTTGTTGTTTTCGAATGTCAAAACTTCCTGACCGTGCCAATAAGCCTGACGCTGACGTCATCAGACTACTCCCAAACAATCCGTATGCGGACTAGCATACCGCTGACCGGAGTGTGTATTACATTTTACGATTGATAAGTCTCCAACCTAAATATTATCCTTAAAAACAAGTATTATCCTTATAAACAATGTAGTTTCATACAATTTTAAAACTTAAATAACAGTAAACGTGTTTGTGCCTAAAAAACAATAGTTTGTGAAGTAAAATTATAAAAGAAATAAAATTATGCGTGTAAGAGATCACCGCATGTACTGAAATAACTTTTACTAACAACTATGCCGCAAGGTAAAGTTTTTAAAATTTAGGATGAAACATAGTCTAGAAAATAGATAAAGAAATATTAATAGCTGCCCGGGGATATTCTGTGGGTACTGAAGTTTGATGAACGGAAAGTGCTACATCGCATTTTTATGTATGAATATTCGATTTTGGCAAAACGTTCGTTATTCATTAAGCAAGTTTTTTTTATAAAAAACTACCTCTTCATAAATGTGTATGGACGGCTGTGTAAACATTTTCAGATTATGGAATAAGAGTCGGCAATGTTCGTGATGATGACGTTTACCTTTCTTAAAAAGGATTAATTATAACTTTTATTAGGGAGATCAACAATAGATTTGTCATGTTGCAGGATATTAAGAGATTTATTAACATTTCTGAAGCGAAGTTAATATGAATAGTGTTTTACAGAGAAAATCTCTGAGGATAAAATCTTCTTGAGATAAGGGAGTGCGATTTCCACTGCTGCCTTGTATGGATTCTCAATATATCGGATTACGTGTAGGAATCAAAAGGAAGCCTGCTCTTCATATTTGTCGTTTTGTGGAACTTCGGATACGAAGTGGACGATCCAAAAACGTGAGAATGGATATAATGTTCAATGGAAATTATTTCTTTTGAATTTTCATTACTAATTGTAAACTAATGCCTCGACGTATCTTCTTGTGTACATGCAATTGCAGAATGTGATAGGTGGTTTTAAACGTATAAAATGTTGTTTGCCGTATTTTCACGAGCCTTTCCAAAAACTTCCAAGAGAAAGTTTCTGAACTAATGGATAGGATAACTACTTTGAATTTAGTGTAAAGGAATATTCTTCGATTTCAAATTAGGATTGAAGTGTAATAGCTGAGTCTAGAAATATATTATTTCTAACATGGAATTTTTCTATAACTCCAATATTCGTTGAATTATTTTCAAATGGAAATTTAAATGTGAATTCAGTTTCTTCATTTCAAAGAATCGGAAATATGCTATTATACTGCGATTTTTCTAAGAGCGACCCTCAAGGCCACTCAAATCCCATCTTCGCGATGGAATATGTCACGGCATTTCGCGTCTTTCTCAGTCGTTCCGCTCGATTTCTCACGATCGCGACCGTATGAATCAGTGCTTGCGATCATGCGACTTCTACCGGCAAGACCGAGAAAAGACGCGAAATGCCGTGACATATTCCATCGCGAAGATGGGATTTGAGTGGCCTTGAGGGTCGCTCTTAGAAAAATCGCAGTATAGCGCATCCTACAGGAGAGAGACAAACCTCTCTTAATCGAACCCTTTCGTTCAGCCGGAAGCACTCACGGATGTCATGATTCACAAAGGAAATGAAAAGGGCTTCCGCCTCTACTCCTGTGTGACTCACTGTCATCGCGTGATGGTGGTTTCCGCAGCGAGAAAAATATTCGTTCACGTATCGAATTGATAAGCACGATGATGTGATTGGTATGTCTACCAGTGGTAGAAATTTTATCATACATTTCCTGCTCAATCGGTTGGCTCTATATTGGGGGAAATTTATAATAATTTTAATATTAATAATAATAATAATAATAAACAGTTATCTTGGATATTTACAAACATCTAATGTTGACAAAAATTACTTAATCTAACGTTACCCAGGAATTTAATACTCGTCTGAGAAAAATTCTGAAAACGAAACTCAGTGCTGGCAAGAAAATTAAAATACCTTTGTAATTCCAGTGCTGATCTACAGCTTCGGTATTGACTGATCGACACACATCGAACTGGATCCATTCAATATGAACTGCAGAGGACTGTGTACCAGATTTAGATGTCTTCACCCTAAAAGCGCAGTTGAGAGGTTCCATTTACCTAGATCTCTGGGGGGGAAGAGGTGTCGTTGATATTGTGAATCTCTATCATCAATTGGAGGAGACTGCGCCAGTACTTTCAAGAAAAAGTTAATGGAAGTAAGATACTTCAGATTGTAACATCATTGGCCGGAATATCGTACCATCGAATTTGGCCGATGAAAAAACGTACCTTCAAATGGAAACACGGACCTATGGAATGAAAATCAACTGAAAAGAGAAGCAACTTCATAGACGCTACCCACGCCAGATAAAAGGAGAACTAATGGACCATAAATCCTTAATAAAATGGGTGTGCTTGTGAGAGCTTTTTGCTCAAACAGAGGATTTCGTGATTACTATTCAGGATAAAGTAGCACCAACTAAAAGTTACCGTAAATATATTCTGAAAGACACTAACGTTCTTGATGAGATATGTCGACTATGTGGAGAACATAGAGAAAATGTAGATCATGTTATAAGTGGATGCAGCTCTCTAGCATCCTCAGAATATACTAAACCATAGGTGCCATTGGTGAAATTCTTAAGTTCCTCCATGAATCTCTGGCTGAACTGCAACTGAAGAAGGAGGTATACATCCAGCTGCCGAAGACGTACTAGTCACATGTAACGTCGTGAGGAAATTTCTGAACCTTGACGATTGATCCATTGCTGGTTATGACTTTTGACATGTGTGTCTCTTCCTCGTGAAATCCGAGATGCATATGTGGAAAGACGTTAAAATAATAGTAATAATAATAATAATAATAATAATAATAATAATAATAATAATAATAATAATCATAGTCATCATCATAATAATATCGTGCTGATCGTTCTTCTTGAGAGATTATTTTCACAGGAGGTTTTAACGATTAGACGAAAGTTCATTGTTTCTTGAATTTAAATGCTTTCTCTTCTGATATTAGTTCCCCATCAATTTTCAGATAAAAGGTATTAGAAAGAACTTCTAATAATTAGTTTACCGAATTAAAATCATGCAATAATATTTGTAATCAATAGTGGTGGTCCTATATCAGGGAACTCTACCAGAGACCTAAATAAGGAGTAACTAACACGTTTCCGCAAATAAAGATATTGATATTAAAAGTTTAATTAAACGTTTCGATTCTTAAAAATAGAAGAAAAAATAATATTAATGTGAACTTGCCTAGTTGAATTTTTCCCATGTAATATGAGTGGAAGCCGACAATTACTGGAGCTAGCGTACCTATACGTTTCTATCCGGTTCTACTATGGTGTGATTTGTGTACGCTACTAGTAACTGCAAGCTTGATTGTCGTAAGAGTTAACGGTGAGCGCTGTTCCATGTACAACAATTGCACTAATCATTGCTCTTATACACGCTTATCGGCGTGGTACTTTTGTAAGGGAAAAAACGTATTGAGTGCTTGAGTCTTGTGGGCTTAGTGAATAATCTTGTTTCTCCGGGAATTCACAGTTTTATACAATACAATATTGATCAATTTAATTTAGTTAAAATTGGTACAAAGATGATGTACGTTGATTACAATATACAATTTCTGTAAAAAAATTATAAAAAATTGAAAACGTTTAGCATGAACTGTAGTATGTGAAAATAAATATGCGTCATATATTGTGAATAGCGCCGTTGAAAGAACGCTTTACGAATTGCGTGTCAGTGCTTTGTTATTCTATACGAAATGTGTAATGAAACCTTTCGAGATGTTGTGCAATTTTTGATTTTTTACTGTGATGTGTCAACTGTTGCATTGGCAGCAGAACACAATCGCCCGCGAAGTCTCTAAACCTATCCTATCACACGCAGAATAAATGCTTCATGACCGCGCCAAGTATTGACTTGTTACAGAATGCCACCACAACTACGGCCAATAAAGTGAGCTTCATTGTACGCAACAATGAAGCACACTTACTTTCTGATACAACAAGTCTAGTCTGGTCGTCCATGATTGTATGTTTTGTTTTGTTTTTTTTACTTTCTCGCCTTTTTTCACGAGCGAACTATGATGGAAATTATACCTTGTAAAACAATCTTTATTTATCACTTCGGTCAAGATCGCAGTTATTAGGCGGTGTGTACACCTTCATGTTCTTCTGCCGGTTCGCGGAATTGGTGTTCGCCCACATGTACTCCGGCATTTAAAAGTCGCGTGCAAACATTTGCATGGAATTTATCAGGCGGCCGGCCTTCGACATTGTCGGCGCTGCATGTGCGTGGGTGCAGCCGCAGCTGTGAAAAACGCGATGCATCGTGCGGTCCGCGAGGCTCCCGCTGCACCACGCCACCCCCGCACGCCACCACCGCCCCGCGCTGCCGCCTTCGCCTTGATAAGAATCGATCATGTGTGACCGCTTCGGAAATTATTGGAGTGGTGCATTTAAACCAATTTAAAGGAATTTTTTTCTTAATAGTATTTATGGTACGAACAAATTAGTTCATATGTTCCTTTTAATGAGTGAAATTTAATATGTAAAAGTTGGTAATAAAAGATTTAAAAGTTATATTTGTATTGATTAATTTCTGTAAATGTTCTGTTTAGATATTTTCGAATGTTTTCACCGATGTGTCTATGAGTTTATGGTATACAATTTGATAATAATGTTTATTTGTGAATGTTTTGTTAGTTATTAAAAGACTCTACTATAGATTTAAATCCTCCCCCCCCCCGCCGTGTGAACATTAATTTAGAGGTTACGGTATGAACCAGACAGAATATAGCCAGAACTGTATAAACAAGCTCTAAAAAATGTCGGCCCCGTGGTCGAGATCGCTAAAGCAGTAGTGCCGTTGCCGTTGTGGTCTTGGGACCGTGGGGCCGCGGGATCGAGTTCCGCCTCGGGCATGGTTGTATGTGTTCGTCGTATCACCCCCTATCATCACCTATCGTTTCATCCTCATACCATAACGTTACATCCAATAGTGGTCGCTAATGACCGAGTAGTTGATGCGACCATAAAAAAATATTTTAAAAAAGTTCTAAAAACATGGATGATTCTTGATGTATTGTTGAGGGGTGCCATGTTTTGAAACGCGGGGGTTTGATGTGTGATGCACCTCTGCGCGCCCGCCCGCCCGCGTGCTCGGCCGGTGTTTGGCCGCTGCCGCAGTCGCCGGCGCCGCCGCCGGCGCCGCCGCCAGCCCGGAAGGGCGCCGGCGGAGCGCTATCGCGATGGCGCGTGGGCGTCGCCGCCCCGCTGACCGAGTGGCGCTCGCGTGTCGACCTCGAGCGCCCGCTCCCCGCCGCGCACCTCCGTCACCCGCCCCTCGCCACCCCTCCCCTCCTCGCCCCTCCCCTCCCCGCCCGCTGGGCCCCGCCATGGCCCCTGGTGCACTCGCGCCCGGGGGCCCCGCGCGGGGCGCTGCGGCCGGCGGCGATTCGCGGACTTCGCGCGTCTGGGGTTCGCACTAGGGATGCGACGTCGACGTCGATGTTTCCGGGAACATCGATGTTTCTCACAAAAACTTCCATATTTTAAAGAGCGATGTATTTTGACACCAATATTTTAAAGATCGATGTATTTGGACACCGATATTTTTTAACATCGATGTACGAGGGGCACTAGATAAGTTTTCTACCTAAGTAAGAAATAACTGAGATAGATTGAAAATTTTATTATTTCTTTTCAATATAATCCCCTTCGAGTTCAATACACTTTCTCCACTTTTCAATCAAGGATGATATTCCAGAAAAATAAAAATTATTTTCCTGTCCTTCAAAGTACTCATTTACAGCACTCTTCACATGTTCATTGGACACAAATCGACGACCACGCAAGTTTTTTTTTAGATTTCTGAACAGAAAATAGTCACTGGGGGCTAAATCTGGACTGTAGGGTGGGTGGTTTAATTCTTCAAAGCCACAGTCCCTAATTGCAGCAATTGATTTCCGGGACTTGTGCACGGGCGCGTTGTCGTGAAGAAGGAGCACCCCTTTAGACAGCTTCCCACGACGCTTCTCCTTTATGGCATTCCTCAAATTGAGAAGAGTGTTAGCATAGGACTCACCAGTAATTGTTTTCTTGTTTTCCATGAACTCTATAAGCAAAATGCCCTGTGAATCCCAAAAAACGGTGGCCATGAGTTTGCCTGCAGATGGTTGCGTCCGAAACTTTTTCGGAGTTGGAGAACCCTTATGCTTCCACTGCATTGATTCTTGTTTTGTTTCAGGATCCCAAAAATGTACCCATGTTTCATCTCCCGTGACGATTTGAGCGATATAGTTGTCCGGATCCGACTCAAAAAGTCTCAAATTCTCCTCGCACATTTCCACTCGCCACTGCTTATGGAGAGGAGTGAGCATTCTGGGCACCCATCTTGAACAAACTTTTGAGATGCCTAAACGTTCATGAAGAATGCTCAAAACTGTTGGCTCAGACACTTCGAACTCTCTAGCTATTGTTGCCACTTTGACACGTCTATCATGCATTACAAAATCTTCTATTTTCTTACACATCTCCGAAGAAGTCACTTCCACAGGTCTGCCAGAGCGCGGATCGTCTTCGATTGATTTTCTGCCCCATTTAAACTGCTTAGACCAGTACTTCACCTGGAAATAGGAAGGTGCACTATCACCAAACACTGCCAACATCCGTGAATGGATATCTTTGGGCCCGGTGCCTTCCTTCGTGAGAAATTTGATGACAGCTCGGTGCTCCAACTTCGCCTGATCCATGACTATTTCGCACAGCACTACAATTGGCAACCGATTTCTCTGCGACTTGTGAGCGAAATGGTCTGAAACTTGGAAGAAAGCATGTTCAGACATGTCTGAACTTGTAACGTCATGCGCGCCCCGCTCAAAAGTCGGTAACTTGGTTAGGTAGAAAACTTATCTAGTGCCCTCCGTATTTTGACACCGATGTTTTTTCAACATCGATGTATTTTGACATCGATTTTTTAACATCGATGTATTTTGACATCGATGTATGTTGGCATCGATGTTTACGTTTCCAATGTTTTGTTCGTGGATGAAAATTCTCATAATCGCAATTTAAAAAAAATTAAAATATGAAATAATAACTGATGTTACCACTGTCAGTTTGTGTTCAAACCAAAGGAACGCGGTTTGTTCTATTCTCATCTCTCCCTGGCCTGATGATCCTGATGGCCTGGTATTTCCTTCGTCTGTCCTCGTATTTTACACATGGAGAGGCGTGTATTTTAAATTTTTTCAGTTACATTTTAATTATAAATTAATATACACAGCCACTGTTAAGTTAAATTTTGTTCCGCACGAATTTAATGTTGGAGTTTTCCCTAAGAGCTCCAAAAAATCGATGTTTGGAAACATCGTTGTTTCGTTATAATGTCACATCACTAGTTCGTACTGCCCGTGCCACCACGATACACTCCCGCGGTCATCGTCACTGATGCCGCCCTGCCCGCTTTGCAGTCTCCGTTGCCCCCGCTGCCCCTGCCGCCTGACCACACCGCCACCCTCGTCACTCCCTGCATCGCCGCTTACATATTATTCATTGTTCTAGCACACGTTCTTCCTTACGACTTTTACGCCGTCCTTACCGCCCTGGCTTCCCTTACTGTATTCGGCGCCCACGTATTCGCTGCCCAAGCCTCCCTCGCCGCCCTTGTAGCCCTTGCCGCCATTGCCGCCTTCTGTGTCGGTCATGTACGCCCACGTCACCGCCCACGATTTTTTCAGCGCCCTCTTGCCCTCGCCTCCCTTGCTGCCCATGGGTGACCTGCCGCCTACGCGTTCTTCCTAACGCACGCTTGCTTCACCGCCCACGCTTCCTCTCTCACCCACACTTCCCTCACCTTCATCACCGCCCTCGCCGGCCGCTCTTCCTTCGCCAACCACCCCTTCACTGCCCACGCCTACTCGCCGCCAGCGCTCCCTTCATCGCTTTGGCCGCCCTCCCCACCCTCACCGACTTTATCGACGACGCCGTCCATGCTTCCCGCGCCGTTAAAACCCACCGCCAAAATCTGTTTTCGGCGCCTCGAAGAAATCGCGAGCCCGCACCAAGTATGTGTTCACCGGTTTGTTAGAATTCCGGTTGAGAAGAAAGTTCAATCGTAGTTCCTAAGAAGTAGTAGTACTAGTAGTAGTAGTAGTAGTAGTAATAATAATAATAATAATAATAATAATAATAATATTAATAATAATAATATTAATAATAATAATATTAATAATAATAATATTAATAATAATAATAATGATAATGATAATAATGATAATAATAATAGATCATGTAAATGATACATTTTTTATTGATGTTCACGTAAATTAACAAATACTGCAGAGTACTCCCGAATGAGTATAGTCGGATGCTCCTATTGTCTGGATAAGAATTCTAGACTCCCATTGCCCTGATTGATCGGTCGCGAATACCCAAGAAGTATTTCAAACTGCGAAGAACGCACCTTGCTCAATCGTTCCTCCACAACTTTCCTACTATCATCAGTACTGGACGACCCACCATACAGTTAAGGCCCACTTTCCACCATATTTGAAAGAGTTGCCGGCGTTGGGACTCACAAATTCAATATCAATTCATAGACCTTGATGAACGACAAATGCATATATTTCCTGTCTTTACTGTATACCATTTATATGATATTTGATATATATGGGAGAAGAACATCTCTCTCCGGCCTGCTCAAATCCGAGAAACTCTCCGGACGAGGCTGCTTGGGTCACCTGATGTCATGCAATTGGCGCCCAATGCGAATGACGCAATCGTGCTGGAAAATTATCAACCTTGGCAAAACCTCGATAAAACGATGGTGGTGTAGTGGCGCCGGCGGCAGTCAACGCGAGTAGTGGGAGTAAAGCATGTTAATCAAAGCTGACGCGCATGCGCAATACAATTTTTTCATGCGTTTCTGCAATACCTTCGATTTCGTTTAGCGTGCTCACTTTTCACGGCGCAACCCCGGGGTTCGATTCCCGGCCGGGGCAAAATAATCACGTACGCCTACTTACAAATATCCCAGTATCTATTGCTGTGTGACGATGAGAAAGCCCACCCTAAAGTTATGAACACAAGTATATACTGTGAAGGGATATCTTGGTGCTATACTGCGATTTTTCTAGGAAGAGCTCTCAAGATAACTCGAATCCCATCTTCGCGATGGAATATGTCACGGCATTTCGCGTCTTTTCTCGGTCTTGCCGGTAGAAGTCGCATGATCGCAAGCACTGCTTCATGCGGTCGCGATCGTGCGAAATCTAGCGGAACGACTGTGAATGATACGAAATGCCGTGGCATATTCCATCGCGAAGATGGGATTTGAGTTATCTTGAGAGCTCTTCCTACAAAAATCGCAGTATAAACACACGAACCCTTTGTTTACCCCACGGCCGAGGGGCTGGGTCCCCGCTGGTCGGTCAAGGCCCGTAGCGGGCTGTCGAGCCATAGGGCAGGACAGGTTCTGCAATAAGCACCAATGCCGCTTCCCTTTCCGCCGACGACCTCTGCCTGCATTTCCTGCACCTGCTGTTCCTCGTGGCGCCTCTACGCCGGCTACCCTTTGTCCTCCCTTACCCCCCTCTCTCGCGTTGCACTTCCCGGTTCAGTGGCTGCGCACTAACTACCTCCCCCGCCGCCTCCACCCACGCCCTCCCCGCTCGGGACGTCGCGCGTTATTCGATGACTTGATGTCCTTAAGTACGGCTCACGGTCAAAGAGAAGCGTTCATCAATTTTTTGTGTACATGCTCTTTGTTCTGGAAGCTTCTTGCAATTCGTGAACAATTGCTGTATTTATTAACAAAAGGAGCACTCTGTATAAATAGACGGCGTTTCCGATGTGGACTGTCACGAAACGTGTAATTTTTAAAACGCGTAGCCATATTGACTCTACATGCTTTGTTATACGATGACAAAAATTGTTTGCTGTATTATAAATAGTGCGTGTTCATATTCACTTCATTTGATTGCCTTTGCGATTTAAGCTTCTGATCTGTTTCGAGATCGCGTAATCTTAACCTGGATCTCTTTTATCGCGCCATATACATTTAGGGAAGACTAGAGAAGAGAGTCTATATTTTTTTCGATAAGACTTCGTCGAATTTAAAAAAGGGAGTCATTATGTCATGGCTCTAGAATGACTACGTTCTACCCGACATTTTTGGCGAAAATTAAATTTGACATTTTCGTACACATTTGTTCGACCCTACTAGATGATAAAATAGTTTTTAAATCAGAGGTAAAGAAAAAAAGTTTGTATAAACAAAATGATGTAGTTGAATTTTGCATGTCTTTATTTGACACCTCGAAACTTTCAAAATGTATTCATCATTTGTTCTAAATCAGAAATAACCTTGTTATATGGAGGCCGCGATAGGGCTTGTGAAAGTGAAAGTGGGACGGCTGCCGGTTTGACAACAGTTTAATGGAGTCAATGTGGGGAGTTTAAAGAATTAATGTTAAACTAGAGAGCGCATGATGTAGAGTGATAGTTTTTCTAAATACCGATATTTTTCCATACATAGTCGAATCAATATTGACATTTTTTATTTACATTCCAATAAGAAGGCAAAATTCCTTTTTTTATACTAGGAACCGCTAATTAAAATCAATTTGTAGCTTAGATCAATTTTTGCCACAATTTAATCAATTGCATTGTACGTTTCTGTTTTTATTATGTACGTATTGTGTGGCCTGGAACCGTAGGTTTACTTTTTTTTTAATTCTTTCTTCCCTACGTTTCGTCACATTTGAAAAAAAATACAGTATGTTGAAAAGAGACCTGATCTTTTGGTGGTAGAGATTAATAATAATGAAGAAGAGAGCTAAAGAAACAGATTCGAAGAGAATGAAACTATTACAATAATGAAATACATGCACGTCACTACTGTGCATGTAGGGTGACTACTAGCATATTACAGCTTGTCCCGGTTGGAGCAGCGCCCTTCTTGGGGAAATACCTGGAGGGACAAAACGCCGCAAGCCAACGTGTGGGTCGGCACGTGATCTCAGTTTCAGCGAGGGAATATCGCCGCATCCCAGCTATCACATATGCTACTTTTACGGATGATTCAAAACCTAAGGAGTTGATGCGCGTCGAATCAGTGCTCTCAGCGCTCACGTACTCTACCCTCGCACCGACTTGCTCAGGGCATCAACTCATTTCACTTCAGTGCCCCTCACCGGAGGACCTGCTGTTCGAGTCCCGACGTTGGTGGGATTTTCGACACTCGCTAGAGAGGTAGGTCGAATTCAACCGCTGTCTGGAGAAGAGTTCTTGCGACCGGCTGATCTGATCGGTGGGTTTCCTTGGTTTCTCTGTTCAATTCCAGGCCGGAGAATTTCCCTAACAAACAGGCCACCGACCGCACGATGTTCCTTTCGAATCATCCCTTCGTTTCACACTTACATTTGTATGCACTACACTACCACACACGTCGTGAGACCAGTTGAGAGCTTTAAGCTTGTCCCGGCTGGGGCGGTGCCCCACTGGTGGGAGGTATCTGAAGGGGGAAAAGCCCGCAGGCTGACGTGTAACCATCCAGCTAGGAAAGAACACCATGACTGCCCCCTGTTAAAAAAACACTACACGTACGAATTTATGACCATAGCAGGTGACGCGCCCAGAAACACGAAATAATCAGTCAAGCTACACGCCACGATGGTCATTCTCTCCCCCCCCCGCTCGTGCGCTACGTCGACCTCTCTGCCCCGCCATGGTCTTTATCAACGCTGGCCGCGGCGCCGTCGCCACCCACACCGCCCATGCCGCACTGCATCGCCTCCGACCGTCGCTCCACTGCCCTGCTCCCGGGCGGCTGACCTTCAGCGAAATGGGGTCAACTGCAGTATTTTGCAGCGCGCACGGCACGTTGCCGCGCCGCACGGGGAAGACTGTAAAGTCCCGTTGGGAGTCAACAGGTCAAGTGCTGCGCATGGAATGCCCGTATTTCTCACCTGGTCATTCGATAATGTCAGCGCTAGCCTCGCGTAGCGCAGCTACGGAGAGGAAAATGTGCTCGGTGTGGAACTATCAACAAGTATTTGAACATACATGTTTGTCGGTTCAGATAAATAAGTTTGCTTGTAAACAATTATGCGTTTGGTGAGATTTTAGAAATACATGGAGTGACCTGAAAATATTAAAACAATTACCATTTGTGTGGTTAATTCGGAGAATCAGATGGTTTTCGGTTTTGATAGTGTAGAAAAACCTTGATTCGTTTCTCTTAATATAAAGTTAATCGTTTGATAATTGAAAATATGAACGTTCTTCCACCTGGTGGTAGTTTTGTTTCCTCAGTTGGGTACTAAACATCTGGATATTACAACTCCATAACGGAGTGAAGCCCTATTCCCGAAATGTGATGTGAGATCCAGTCCCTTTTCAGAATACAATTTCTAATGGTCAGTTATTGTGTGATTGAATCATTTACATGAATAAAATATATTTAGCTGATAGTATAAAGATAACGACAGTAACTCTATAAATATGCTCGCTTTCATTCTAATTGTCTGTTGGTTGACTGTACAGCTTTTTTTGTACTTACCGCCCTAAGATGACGTCGTTCACTTTGCTTGGTGAGTGCCAGGGTTATTGCATAATGTTCACTTGAGTTCTTGCGACCTAAATATGGTAGCACCCCTCTCCATTTTAACAAAAAGAAAAAAAAATACAAGCCTTCGTAATAATTGTTTGTAACTGTATGTGTACCAAAAGCTGAAATCCTTAGAAGACTTTCAGCACAATGTGGGAATGTTTTCCCTTGGAAACGAATTTTAACAGTGGATTGAACCAACCATTCAAGAGCAGCCAAACAAGCATGCAGGATGGGAAAAGAGCAAGACGTCCAACTTCATTCATTGTTGATCTCAATATTCACGAAGTCCGTGCGCTGATTCTTAATAACCGATGAGTGACTATTGATGTCGCGTTTAGTTTCCATCTGTTTGGTCCACTGAAAGATACTTAAGAGGGCTAAGTTTTGCCTCCGATCTATAAGCGAGGAAGCAGTGCATTCATGATTTGCTACTCAATTCAAAATCCTTTTTTTAGAGATTCTGAATCTGGTGCTTTGATGGAGCAAATGCATTGAAAAGCACGGAGTCTGTGTTAAAATTGGTCTCATTGTAAATGTTGTTATCAACTGAAACCTTGTATTCCTACGTTACTGGAATTATGATGTATTATTGTTAATTTGTTCATGACCTTTTTATACAGACGTATGTTTGGAAAACATACGCGGGTATTGCCGTTAAAATTGTCCTGTCCATTTGCGTGGCGTATACTTGACGTTAAACGACAAAAATACAGTTGAGTAACAGAATAAAGATACCTCCTGGTCCTAGGCTTGATTTAAAGGCCAATTGACTTAGCTAAAAGGAATGACACGGTAACCCACAGACAGATTTGGATGGCTCTCTTTCATGGCCGGATGACTCCATCTTAGTGGGCGGAGGACTCTCTGCAAATAAAAGTTGATAGTCAGTGCGACGTGCGTCGACAAGTGCTTAGCGTCTTTGCTCTTCCCCACCCACCCTCGCCCACACGCAACCTTCACTAGCACACACGTCTTGCATCATCTGTCGCCCACTCCAATTGGCTTCCGCTCACTTAAACAACAGCTGCACAATTGTATGCAGTAGGGAAATGCCAAGAACATAAACAATGATGTGTTCAGTTAAGATTAGAGGTTAAATGTAAAATGATGTTGTGTTATGTTGTAACTACTTTCTCTATGAAATGCGAACTTGAAATAAGCCTCTTCTGAACGGATGATAAGTTAAAAACAACGCCTGATTGGGATCTCCTTTGGAATCGAGATATTGTGAGTCGTCTCATACCAGATTATGCAATTTTAGGTCTTTATACTTAATTTCCATCCCGTCAGTACCATTGTTTGCTGGAATAATTCTGTGCTACGATGGAAGGATGATGTACGTCACTTTGTAATGACACGAGGTCCAAAATGATATAATTCGGTCTTGTTTGTTAATGTTAAGAAGTAGGGAAAAGGTACATTTCTCTTGTAGTTTATGAAAAAACAATGGTGGCAATTTTCAATAAGGGGTCGTCCATAAATTTCGTAACGGTAATGAGGGGGGCGGGGGGTTGGAGACAGCGTTACGCTGGGTTACTTGGGGTTAGGGGGTGTTAGTTTAGTGTTAGACAACATTGATTTATTTTTTATTTTTCGACATCTGGCAAAAAAAAATTGTGCCTCATACCGCAACATTAAAATATTAATTACATAAAAAACATAAATAATTCAAAGTTATTATGTAATTAATTGCAATACATGGAAGCATTTTTATAGAGTTTTCAAGATGACGAACAAAATATTGAAACTGATTTGCTGTGAATTTGAGAATCCAATTAAATTGGTGCAGTCGATTGTCACTCATGTGTCATCCAAGACGTGTGCACGCGTTTCTGTGATTTAATTTATTTTTATTTCTTGTAAATGGGGGGGGGAGATCTCAAGCGTTACGAAATTATTTTGGGGGACTTCGAGCGCACGTTACGGGTGGGTTACAGTGGGGGAGGGGTATTCAGAATACTCCAAATTTGCGTTACGTAATTTATGGAGGGCCCTTAAGACAAAAGCCACAGAGTCATTTTTCATGACATTTTGATGCATCAAATTGCCGTCGTGAAAAATTTTTAAAAAGCGGCTTAAAACATTTTGCCATCTTAGCACAGAATTTCGAATCGATGATTCAACAAAATATTCAATCTTTTTACTATGAATGCCCGTAGTTCTTGACGCCTCTCGTCCAATCGTTTTCCATTATCGTTACCTATTCTCTATCTCATTTCGTTCGACAGATCATTGTGAAGATACTAAGTGCGGTTGATTTTTGGAGAGCAATCATTGGGTCAGTAATTTACGTGTGTAAAATCGGATGCTCACAGCAGTTCTGTCGTATTAATATCGAAATATTCTGGTAGTAAATACGTTATAAACAAATGCTAGAACGTCACCTATATATTTGAGATTTATCTTCGCCCCGCCGCGGCGGCGCGCCGTATGATTCATTTCACCTTATGCAAATTCTTTTATTACCTCTCTTTGGACATACTCTATCTTTGTGAGGGATGTTTTAATGATATTGTGAAGTGCGTCTCTAGTAAAGGAAGAGATTGCTATTTGGAAAGTTGCCCAGTTTCCTGCTTTTTCGGAGTAATTCTGTTGAAATGGCCATGCATATACTCTCGCCAAAGTTTGTCTTTCCTTTTGGCCAGTGGAGAGACCACTCACTTGTTGGGCCCATTCTACTCCGTTCGCATTTAATCATCCTTACTGCGCCTTGCCTTCTACCATCTCTCTTTGCTCCATGTAGTTTATCCGTTTAGTCAGAGGTATCTAGTGGTCTGTAGTACATTGGTGTTTTGATTTGTTCCATCCCATCTGGCGTGGCATTTTTTTATCACACTCTTTCCTAGACGTGTATTGGGTTCTTTCGCCATTTCAAAGTTTTCCTTGATTTATCCCGTCTTAAGCACGCATTTTGTACTCTCTTGTCGACATAAGTTCATATGTTACGTATTTTCGATTTTTTCATACCCTCCGAGCCATGAAATCCGAAGTCTCTCCCCGGCCTATCCTATTTATTTTTTCTTGTCCCTTCGAAGCTTCCGTTAGTCTGTACCAGCGTAGCTCCCTTAATTGTCTCTGGCTTTGTTATCCACGCTACCACACCATCACTGTTTGTACCCTTCGTGTTGCACGAAATATTTTTTGTCTTACCCTGTTTCTTAGTTCATTTCACTGTTCAGACTTTCTGGCAGATGTCTCCCGTAACTATCAATGACAATACTACTGACACTGCCTCACCATCACTCTCTTTCGTACCCTTCCTGTACCGCGAACTCTCACTTCACGTTCTTTCTTGTTTCTTTTTCTTCTTCTTTCGAGGCTCCCCTCAGATTCTCTACATCATATCCTCTTTAATTATCACTGACATTATTCTTTACGCTGCCACATCAAGTCCGTCTATTTCGTCCCTTTCCTGTCCCATGCGAACCCTTCCCGCCCTCTCTCAGTTGCTTCTCTTTCTTGTCCCTTCGAGGCCAATTTCACCTGCCCGTTCCATCTCGTATTTCTCGTGCCTGCCCCGCCCCGCCCCATCTCTTGCCCGCGCCGTGCATCTGTCGCGGCTGCCTGCGCCCCGCCCCTTTCCGCCCGTTTGTGTTCCGGCCCATCTCGCTCCGCGCACGCTGCCGCTGCCGCCGTCTGCGCCTGCCGCGAGGGCGATTCCCCCGCGAGACGCCGCGCCGCGCCGCGCTCATTTATTTATTTATTTACTTATTTATTTAACGTCAAAAAGTTAAAAACTCCATGTGACGTACTATAGAGAGAAGTACAATCGGTCCACATGTTCTTGAGCTCTGGAATCCTTACCCTCTCATCCATATGAAGTTGAATTATGAATACTGGTAGCTACGTGCATTTCTGGGAGGGAGGGAGAGAGAGTGGGTGAGTGGGTGATGGGAGGGAGGGAGAGAGTGTGTGAGTGGGTGATGGGAGGGAGAGAGAGTGTGTGAGTGGATGATGGGAGGGAGGGAGGGAGAGAGTGTGTGAGTGGGTGATGGGAGGGAGGGAGAGAGAGTGTGTGAGTGGATGATGGGAGGGAGGGAGAGAGAGTGTGTGAGTGGGTGATGGGAGGGAGGCAGAGAGAGAGTGTGTGTGTGTGAGTGGGTGAGGGAGGGAGGGAGGGAGAGAGAGTGTGTGAGTGGATGATGGGAGGGAGGGAGAGAGAGAGTGTGTGAGTGAGGGAGGGAGAGAGAGAGTGTGAGTGGGTGAGGGAGGGAGGGAGGGAGAGAGAGTGTTGAGTGGGTGATGGGAGGGAGGGAGAGAGAGTGTGTGAGTGAGTGATGGGAGGGAGGGAGAGAGAGTGTGTGAGTGGGTGATGGGAGGGAGGGAGAGACAGACAATGAGAGGGTGATGGGAGGGGAAACAGGGAGATGAAGGGCAGAACAACGTCTGCCGGGTTTTCCTAGTCCTTTAAAATGAATGTCCTATGTGGAGAAATCGACTTATTTCCACGAGAACATGGAGAATTGATTATTCGAACTACTGGAAACGTGCACGGGTAGTAAAGATCCATTCCAGACTCCTCCCTGGCGCTGGCGCTCTCGCCGCCTCCAGTGGAACCGTCACAGTTGAAGCGGCTGCTCTCGCCACCGCGCGGCTATTTCCAGAGTTGGTAACTTCGTATACGCCCCCAGACACATCCACATCAAAAGAGAGCACCATAGACAACTTCTAGTAATGATTAAGAATTCATAAAATGTGCGTATAAAACGTTAATTATGACGCAGAAAACAATTTTCTTTAAAGGAATAGTGTACACATTCTCTACCTAGCTCTGTACTGCGTGCAGCTAGGAACTAATACTGGTAGTTTCGGCGATGTGATTCACCCTTATTGCTGCGTGCTATGTCGTACCGGTGGGCGGCCTCCGATCTTATTGTTGAGGCCAATTATCATTGGTCGTAAAAAAACATTGCACGGTCTCCTCAGCCGGGCTCCGTTTACACAGTCTGGCAGAAGACTGGCTTTTCGCTAGAGAAACCACTACCAGGGTCCGCGACGTGTAGAACAGACGGCAACAAAGAAAGGACTAACATTTCTTCACCACTCAGCCTACGACAAGTACATGTCTATGATAGGTACTTTTTTAGAGTTATGAAGCACGTGACGTAATGATTAGCGGATGGTTACTTGAATGTATTTACGCGAGTTTGCGTGGAAGCCTTGTACTGGAGGTATTATAGAAATTATGAAACTCCTAATCTAGAGTGACGAACTCTGAAATATTTGGGTATGTTGTACTCCATCATCACAACTCCTGATTTCCATTTGCACTGGGTAAGTCTGGATACCCTGCATTGTGTTACGGGGCGCGTCAACTACTGTTGGCATTAGTCCCATGAGTGTAGTGTATGTAATAATCACGGAAATGATGTTTCTCCGCCGCTGGAAATCCGACTCCGATTTATGCGTTCACCTACCCCTATGTGGGATGCGCCTCCCAGTTATCTCCACCTGCCGGGACAAACTAAGCTGGAGCTTTGAGTGTCAAATCTGCATCTTATGCCTATATGATCATATGACAATGAAAGTTCGGCATGCTTATGTGGGCAATACATTATACAGTAAGGAAGTGTTTCTTAATCCCAGAATTCTTCACCAGGACACATTTTTACTTTCTTCCTACGGAGTAGAGAGAAAGTTCTGTAATGCTGCTCGAATTTTCGGCCGAAAAAACTCTTTATTGCAGCCTCTTGGTAACGAAAAAGTGATATATCCAGTTGCTAAATTTAGAAAAAAATGCTCTATCAGATTGTGTAGCCAGAATCCTTATTGGTCCTTGATACCGAAAAATCGAATGACGGCGAAACGTCTGTCCGTCTGTCTGTTAACAACGCTAGCGGCTGAACCGTTCAGCCCATTTGCTCCAAAATTGATATTCCCCAATCGATCTGGCTATATCGCGGCCCCTTGAATTTAAAAACCGATATTTTAAGTTTGGAGGGTATTTTGCATAAAGCCCCTGGGACATTTCATAGTTAAAAAAAAGGCTCCAGCGTTTTTGATTAAATTTTGTTGTTGGATAGTTTTAAGCACGTTTAAGAGAATAGTACAGGTCTCATGTGGTTGAAAACTGATGTTTCGAAAATGGCAGAAGTTCAAATTTTTTTCGGCATCTTCCAACTAAAATATTAAAGAATTTTTTTCTGTTGATGAAATCTGTTTCTTAATGATAGATTTTTAAATAAGGTCATGTACAATTTTTTAAAAATGTGAGTACTTTTCGCATAATTTTGCATGAAAATACGGGCGAGGAAGTATGTGCTGTTGTAGCACCCCTAGTTTAAAAAGTAATTTCAAAGCGACGGTAATTACCAAATAACGCCGAAAGTAATTTCCCAATCGCGTTTTGCCAAATTTCCAAATTGCGTAATGGTTTCAGCATAAAAAGCGGAGGAATCCGAAAGCAAATTTTAATCCCTGAGAATAACCAAACGAAGCAAAGACTTTGATATAGCGCCGTAACACAATGGTGCCCACTTTAGGGAAACCCGTGAAAAATCAGGGAATGTCATTACAAAGGTTATGTCGGGGAGAAGTTCAGAGAATTTGTGAAAGAGAAAGACAGATTTTAAGATATGTTTAAAATAATATATCGCAAAAACAATATTAAAGAGGTATTACTGGCATACTTTTTTTGTGTATGTATGATTAATATTTTTACGGCAAAATCAGGGTGCTGAGGTATTAGTAATAGTTACGATAGGATTGCTTTAATTTAATATTTTCTTTTTTAAATGCATTGAGTGTGAAATACTAAACAAATCATGTATCATGGAAGTATAAGAAAATGCTCTGGAAGATCGGGAAAAGTTAGTGAAATTCGTGAAGGGTGGTGTCATCTGGAAAGAGTGACGCAGTCTCACGGCACAATTTGTTTTTTACATACGTAGTAGGATGTTGAACTGAACACGTTCACAAGATTGGTTCGTCCGTACGGAGCGAACGATTAGTAATGCAATTATTGATTGATTGATAATAGGTGTTGGTGCTGCCGAAATTTATCGTTGTCATGAAATGTGTACGAGAATGTGTATTCTCACAGTTTCCTACGACATGAGTCCAATGCTTCTCAACTGCGTGGACGAAGCTCAAGTGCCTGGACGAAGGGACCTTTACGCAACCACATACTGCAGTACCTTACACTGCAGTCGGCCAAGTAAGGTCTGCAGCCTGGCGTGTTTTCAAATAGGGGTTGTGTTGATTACCGTGCGCCCCCCTACGTTGCAAAAGTGTTGAGTTATCTGTTTTTGTGTTTCTTCTGACGGACTTATTTCGTTTTGGGTAACCATAAAATTATAACGCCCTGGTACACTTGCTTGAACACAAAAGTTGTTCGTGTAGCGGATGTCACCCATTTATTACTCTTACTTCCTTTATTTTTATTTGCTCGAACCTATAAATCATTGCAAAAAAGAAGACTCTCACTTTCATTTGGGAAAGATTTATAGTTCATCCTTGCCCCTACGTGCTGTTAGAGTCCTCAGACCAGCGTAGCTGTCTTAACTTCCAGGCATTATTATTTACAACCCATCACTGCTGTCACCGTCACCACGACCACCATGACATATAATACTGTTACTCTTTATTAATACCTCCGGTGTCTCATCACCATCAAACACATTTCTACCAATACGAGCAATATAGAAACAACAATAATCACGTCCATTATAAAACAAAAAATACACAAACATCAATAATGCAACTACCACTTGCAGCTGCTTCAGAACCATCAACATCACGGCGACTACCACCAGTGCGTTTGCATTCAGAATCGTCACCTCCTCCTAATCTCATTCTTGCAATTGCTTCGCGTTTACCGGCATCACTTTCATCTCCACGAGCACTTCCAGTTGTACATTCACCTCCACTACTATTTCGCTAGGCATCATCGCCACCACTACCACATCACCACCACCCTCGACTACACGACAACCTCTACTGCTAATGAAGTCGTAGGCTTCCGCGGCCGGAGTCATGTGGATGATCTTGGCTGCCCGGGTGACGCCGCGTCGAAGGCTGTGTTGCCGACGTTTCGACCATCTCATCGTGGTCTTCCTCAGGGCAATCCAGCCCTGAGGAAGACCACGAGAAGATGGTCGAAACGTCGGCAACACTGCCTGCATTATAGCACCCTCTTATCGTGGTCTTCCTCAGGGCAATCCAGCCCTGAGGAAGACCACGAGAAGATGGTCGAAACGTCGGCAACACAGCCTTCGACGCGGCGTCACACGGACAGCCAAGATCATCCACAAACCTCCAGTGCTGCCTGCTGTGTACCCCCGTCGCCGCCGCCGCCTCCGCCGGTTGACTGCGGCCGAGATTGATGCCTCGCGCCGGTCGCGTTTGGCCGCGTGCCACGCGGGACGCCCGCGGAGGCAGCGCCGGGCGCCGCGACTCGCGACCGCCGAGTCCGCGCGGCTTAGACAGCGGTGGCGGACGCGGAGGCGGTAGTGGTGGTGACGGCGAAGGCGGTGGCGATGGCGATAGTGGAGGCGGCGGTGGCGACGGAGATGACGGTGCGGAGGTGGTGTTGGCGGCGGTGGCGCCGGAGTCGCCGGCAGATCGGCGGGTGGCCAGATCGGTGAAGCGGAGCGGAGTGGAGCGGGACGGAGTTGGATGTGATGGAGCCGGGGGTGATGCAACGGGTTGGAGCGAGGCGGAGTGGGGCTGAGTGGGGTGGGACTGGGCCGAGGGGCAGGGAGATGCCGGGCGTGGTGGAGCGGACCCGGGCGGGGCAAAACATCGTGGAACGGGGCGGGGCGGGTGAGGTGGGACGGGGTAAAGATGGGTGGGTGTAGTCGACTGTTGGGTAAAGTCGGCTGGGCTGTAGTGGAATGGGTATAGATGAGTGGGGTAAAGCTAAGTGGGGGAAAGACGAGTGGTGGAAACCCGAGTGGGGTAAAGCCGAGGCGGCTGGAAGGGTAGAGCAGGGGGTGGCGATTGCTGCAGGAGCGCGATTGGGAATATTTTCAGGGCAGTACCAGTTCGAAATACCATGATACTTTTTATATCTATAGTTGCAAGTTGGTCATTATACTTACAAAGCTAAGCAATAACTACTAGCAACATTCTTAAATTCAATATTTATATTTGTACTCTAAATAATAATAATAATAATAATAATAATAATAATAATAATAATATACATAAAACGATTAACAAACTGTCCTCCTGGACTTGCTGTGTAGTTTCTTGAAATCTGGCAATTAATGACTTATTTCTATTTGAATATTTATAGTACCAGTTGTCATTAAATAAGTGTGAAACTTACAACTTGATTTGACACTTAAAATGCCATACTCGGCTATTCGGTTCGCCCGTTCAAATGCCAAGGACGTAGTAATTGTAAATAGCCACTACTACGAAAAGTAGAAGTATCTAAGATAAAAGATACAAATTTGGCGTGTTTAATCCCCAATGTTTGAATTTGAATATAATTGAGACGTCAGTTTAAATCTGCTAAATCTGTCATAATGAGATAATATCTCAGTAAAATCTCCTGAAGTTGCAGTGTTTGACAGCTTGTTTGCGTCCATTCGGAAATACACATTTGTTTCTTCGCTCATACAACAACTACTCCTACTATATGAACATTTAGGTACTCCTGAGTTTATTCATCAAGGAGAAGAGAAATGTAATGAAGGGTGGCGAGACTTGTAAAGCCAGGATAATCAAGTATAATTTCTGGCTCCCTCCTTATGAATTTATTCATTAGCTCTTAATTACTGAGTGCTTGGGAATGATGCCATAGCAAATTGTCTGATAACTTGAAAATTAGGAAGTATACGATCGTGCAAATCGTACTTTGGAGTGAACTTTTTGCGAATTGTGGAGACAAAATACTGTGATAAGATGTATGTAGCACACTTATTATTCACCCAATCACGTGCGTTATTCATGAGCAGGTAGAATATGAGATCGGTTTCGCCATTATGAACGATTATCACAGCCTGTCGTTAGAAGTGGGCGCTTGAGTTTTCAGAATAATTTGATGGAGAAATCATTTAAGGATAAAGAGATCGAACATCCTAAATGTAAAGTAATATTTTCTGTTTCCTCTGCTTTAGGGTGTTTTACATTAATTTTGGGAAATATGATCTTTAAAAAAAGCACATTAGTTTTAGTGACTTTATTTGTGTAACCAGACTCGGTCTATTCTTCTCCGCCCTGTCACTTTCCACTAAACATATTTATAATATTTTACAAATGAGTGGCTTTCGATAAATAACACAAAAGTTTCTCCTTTAGATGCATATATTTATTATTACAATGAGTGGCCTAATGCCCAAGCCTTGTGGTCTTTCCTGGAAGTGAATGAATGCATGCTTTTTTAAGCATAGGTATATATGAAGATATTGTACGAATGGTAGAGCAGATGTACAATGAAAAGTGGGAAAACTGTGCAACCACGAGAAGACGAATAACGAAGCACTTCACACCACAAATTGCGCATCGATCGACTGGGCGGTGTCTTGCTGAAAGGGGAAATCTCGCAAACGTGTTTGTCGGCGTCGGATCTCACCATCCAGCATGGGAGGAGCACGGGCACTTTCAAACACAAAAACGTTCATTTCATTATCGAGAATAATCACTAGGGAAAGGATTTTGAGGTGCAAATTATGGTCGTAAAAGGGCGAAAAAGGTTCTGAAAATGCATGCAAAAGGTGCACTAAAAGGTGTTGCTGAAACAACTCTATTGAGGTTTAAACCAGTTACATGATCACTTTGTAGAATCTACGCATCATTTTGCACTAAATTTTCTTCTTTATACAGTGCGTTAGAGGTGATTCGTAGCATTTTATCGAACACTGTAGTAGATAGAAAGCTGTTGAATAATTGCCAGTACTGAGTGAACTTATGTTTTCCGCGGATCGCGTAGTAAAACGTACTTCGCAGGCGCGTCAGACTGCGCCCGCACAAGCATTTTCCCGAGGGGGAATCTCGGTGCTCTTGCGGGCACGGCAACTTCCACTGATTCCCCTCGTCTTTCCACTCCAAATCCAACGAGTGTTGCCAGTTCTCTTTTAGTATTGATGGCGACACGATGGCAAGGTTAACATTTCCCTCCGGTCACAGACAAGTGGATTTTTGCACACCCATTTAAATGCCCCGATGTACTGGGGCAGCACTTAAATCCACCGGGAAAAGGTTACACAGTTGCAGCAACACTGTTGAAATTGAAATTTGACTTTACAGCTGCAGATTGACCATTGTTGCTGTGATATAAATTGTGGTTTCCGTAAAGATATTTTAATATTTAATATTGTTGACGTCTGATTGAATGAGATTTTAAAAAGCTGTTCAGGAAGAGAAAAAATACTCTTTGTGCCCAATCGTTTAAACACGCAGAGAAAATGGTGGTAAAGCATAAAAAAAGAGGGAAAGGTGGCAAAATGTTGTAATTACTTGAAAAGATGAAAAAGATGCAGCAAATTATGTTTATTTCGTTTCCCCAAATACATGTATTAAACATCTGTATGAAGACAACTATATTTTTGAAAAGGTGGCGCACGTTATTATCGTTTCCCTACTAATCACTAGCAGTTGACGCGCCCAGGAACATCAGTTCATCAACCGCATAGATCAAGCGGCGATTTGTTGACATTATTATATTAATTAGTACATGCGCTTTAAATAATGTCATGTAAAGTGTCTCGAAAACCTAACCATTTTCTGTGAAAACTAGCTCAAAATTCCGAATTTTTAAAAACGCTCGAAAGCCATTTTCTCATACATGGCTCCAAATTTTTATTCAAACTTGTAGAACAGATAGAGCTATTTGCACTCTTTAATGTGACGTAAAACTCATTTTGGGGTACTTTTTCGTTTTTTCAAAAATTACACAAATGTATTTTTTTTTAAAGATTTATCCCATTGTACCCAGATCTCAGCGGTGGAAGGCAGGCTGTCTGACCGGTACATCAGGTGACGTCTCAAATATAAGGCAGATCTCTCGATGGAGCCCAAGCGTTGCAACTTGCGTGTCTTATGCAGTGCCACCCACCCTTTGACCTTTTCCGCGCTCTCTGGACTCCTCTGCAACCGGCGCCTCCGCCGCCGGTGACAGGCTGACAGGTGTCGGCACGCGGGGACGACGTCCGGGCGCCGCGACGCCCGCAAATACGCTGGCCGACGGCGGCGCCGGTGGTGGCGTAGGCATGGGGCCAGAGAGGCGACGAACCGCCCGGCGCTGCCCCGACGTGCCACTGGAGCAGTGGCAGGCTGACCCGAAGTAAATTGGTTTGGCTACCCGCCTTCCATCTGTAGATACCAATCAGGATTCGGAACCGATGAACTCCTTTGCAGGTCCACGTGAATCTGGTAGACAAAACTGGTTCGCCGGAAGCTTTCTCGGGGTTCTGCCGTTTCGCATGGCTCCAACGACTCCTCCCCTTTCCTATTTCCTTTTCTACAATTTCTCAATTATCAGTCATATTATCACCACCCCTCCTCCAACAATTAAGAGTAGTTATCTCAGGTATGACTGGAAGGGCTAGGTATAGTGCGATTTTTCTAACTCTGCCCCTCAAGCCCCTATGTTCACGATGGAATATCACATGGTCACGATGGAATATCGCGTCATTCTCCGCATGATCGCAAGCACTACTTGATACGGTGGCGATTGTGCGATACCTAGCGGCACGACTGAGAACGTCGTGGAACACTCTGACATATTCCATCGTGAAGACGGGCCTTGAGGGGCAAAGTTAGAAAAATCGCTGTATAATCCTGTAAATCAGATGAAAAAGTGGCCTCTGGGGCAGTGTTGGGAAGACGTCTACTGCATTAAACAGACCGCTCTTTTTCCGCTTCTGGATACCCAGGTACAAATCCAAGTCGATTCATGGGGATTTTGAGGTGGACAAAGTGCATACATTCGTTACATATTTTGTGGGAGAGGTTAGGGTCACTGGAGTTCTCGACTGTTTTTGACTTGCCGACATGCGAAATTGAATAGGTTCAGGAATAAGTAATTTACTATTCCTTGTTAAATGTCATACGTCGAGAAACTGTTTTTGGAGGGGCAAAATATATGATATATAGGAAGAGGTAGAAGAAATATACGGAAGAATATAGAAATAAGGGAAGGATGAAGAAAATAGAACATTCTGGGGAATATTTAGTAGAAACCTGTGTAAAGACAGCTCTACAAACAATAAGAAGTCAGCGACAAAAGCGCCCAGTTTTAATGTCTATGAATTGCGATCAGAAAAACGTTGGCTCTACATTTGCACCTTTCGTCGTCTGTTTGTCTAGACATAAGCTTTAGTCTCCTCTACGCATGTAGCAGGTCCCAGAGTTCAAAATCAATTAAAAATATATTTTCAGAGGTAACTGCATAATTGCAATGGAAACCGTCTCAGGATATTTTGTTTGTCATCCTGTTACGAACCGGTTCGTGCAAAGCAGACGCTGGTAAAGAAAATAATCGGGTATTCAGTCCAGAATCAGCCGACAGGTGGGTTAGCGACCAGACTGGTCGTTTTCACCTCTGGTACCGGGTTCGTAGCCCGATCGATCCACCTAGAATTTGCGGGTCCGCAGCAAATCATGTCGGGAATCCCCGTTTCCCCTTCTCATTTCACCGTTGGTCCATCGTCATTCTTATCAGACCCTCGTAATCACCCATCAAGCTCATTCACTCACATCCGGTTATAGCAATCAGGCTTAGGTGTTGGAATAATAATATTAATAATAATATTAATATTAATAATATGCGGCAGCTGTCGTCACCACCGAGGAGGCTGTAGGTTCGAGTCCTGCGTTGGCATGGTCGTATTTGTGATTGTCCCTTCATCCCTCATCATTATCATCCTATCACCTGATAATTAACCAACCTTGACGTAGCGAGGGATACAGCTTAAAAAGTGATCCTAAAAATTACACACGTTAATCTCTAGCGTGGTCAGGAATGGCCGATACGCCAATAATAATAATAATAATAATAATAATAATAATAATAATAATAATAATAATAACAATAACAATAATAATAATAATAAGAAGAAGAAGAAGAAGAAGAGTATGCAAAGCAATCAAAAGATACAGCGCAGGCCTCAGCCGCGGAGGCGCGGGAATCCAAGTGCAGTACTCGGGCTGGCCTAGTGCCGCCGCCGCCGCCGCCCACCAGCTGACACGCCCTTCTTCGCCTTCTTTTTGCGTGAAGCCTGTAATGGTCTGCAGTGCCGCCTCCAGCGTTGGAATGCGTGAATATGTGTTGCTGGCGCGACCCAAATGGTGCACAGTGCGAAATTTTGCTCAGTCAGTGCGCCGAAATTTAGAGTTCTTATTCTTACAATTGGTGTAAAATTATTTATACTATTAATAAAATATCAGTTTTGTTTATATAATCTATTTAAAACACTACTATGTAGACCAGAATATAACGATATTCAATATCTTGAACTGATGTACTACAAGATATGATGATATTCTTCGTTTTTTCGGTCCTTTGATTGTTGGAATTGCTGGAATAAGCCACTATATTAAAATTCGCGTATGTTTGTTAAGAGAAACGTCATCTGCTTGTACGTTTCTTGATTTTGTTTTGTTACTTCTCTTTGGATATTTTAGATAATTTTTATATCTCCTTTTTTTTCTCTCGCCTACTCCGGTTGTTTGTTTCTATATACTTGGACTAGAGAGACAATTGAAGGTGAATAAGTGAAATTCTCCTATTCACCTTCAGTATGAATATATACCACGAGATCTCTGCTGAAGTTACGATGTTATTATAAAGACAATACCAAATTTAGAGTAATAGGATACAGTTATTGACAATTTTGAGAGAAATACATAAAGATTTAGCAAATTGATTACACCAATTCAACAATTTGATAAACAATGAAATTCATAAATGCATAATATAACTCCGCTGCAAAATTAAGATAATTATCAACTTTTTATCTTATGAGATAAAATGTATTTTAAAAATCAGTCTCTAAAATAATTATTACAATTCTAAAGTGGTCGAATATTACTGGACGAAACGTCATCTAATGGAATGTGTTTTATTTAAGAAGACCAGCTGAGTTCTTGATCTGTCGAAACATTCTGCAACGCATTTTGCACAGGCTTAGGTGGCTCAGGGCATCAGTTGATATCACTGCAGGGCCCTTGACCAGAACTTCCCAGGTTTCGAGTCCCGCCAATGGCGAATTTTTGACAACTGGATCGAATTCTAGAGAAGAATTGTAGCCGCCGGCTGCTCTGTTCGATAGTCTTCAGTGATTTTACCGATCAACACCAGGCGAATACCGGAAAAGTACTCTAACAAACGTGCCATGGACCGCGCGCGATCTCTCTTCTTCTTCCTTGTCCTATCCTCACCACTTCCTTACACACACTTCTGAGACTAATGACCTTAGCACTTGACGCGCCCAGAATCAATCAACGCATTTTTGCTCGCGTGGTCGGGACGTGGTGAAACTGTGCAGCGGTGGCGGCGGCGGCGGCGGCGGCGGCGGCGCGCGCAGAGCTGTGATGCAGAGGCGCCGCGACGCCTTTTTTGCCTCCGCGCTGCCACGATTTGCGAAGTGCGGTTTCTGCACCGCAAATCAATACGTCAGCATGTCCGCGAAGCTTCACTGTGCTGTGGATCCCACGATGAATGCTCTCGCCCTCTGAAGAGCAGTTACGTGTCAGTTGTTTATGTTGTGGTGGGGTGTTTTGCATTGTAAAAGTGGAAATGTGGTGGATTTAGAATCTGTACGCTGAGGAACTTCGAAGTTTCAGCCAATTGATGGGTATTTCGAAATTATAATATTTATATGCTTATATCAGCCACAAGTTTGCGTTAATATTTTCTTGCTTCAGTAAATGAACTGACACAATTGTTTCAAATAACAAACACTATTCCTTTGAATTCGGTTCTCTGGGAATGGGCATCTTCATTACACACAAATGGAGTTCAGTATCAATTTTTTTTTTTAAATTTGCCCTCTATAATTTTGAGAACAAACTACTGATGCTCATTCATGACATCAGAATTAATCGATTCGCAATTTCTAATAACTTTACACAAGTTATACATTTTATTAATTATGATAACTCTGCAAAACATGACCATCCTCCAGCTTAGCACAATCAAGACTACCCAATGAATAAACATAGGTTTCCGTCATCTAGTAAACATGGAACTTTGCAACCTTTTGAAGAATCGAAATACGAAAAAAGTAATAAGCTAAGTATTTAATACTTCAAATGAAAAAAAAAGACTTGTAACATAAAAATAACTTTTTTTATTTATTTACGTCAAATACAGTTAAAACTGTGTGCGACGAGCTATGGGGAGAAGTGAATTTTGTGTACGTTTTCATAATTCTGTGATCTCTATCCTAAACCATATTCTAGTCGAATTTTGAATACAGAAAAAAGCGTTTTTTTTAAAGATTTGTTGACAAAACTCGTGTGACTAAGTAGAAGTCGTAAGACGTTGATTTGAGTTGAAGGAGGAGTGCATCCTTCAGAGAGATGGAATGAAGAAGGATGAGAGTACTACCAAGTCGTGGCGCCCATCTTTCCTCCTTTGGGACAAAATAAAACGGTACATAATGGAGTCACCTCTCAAATTCGTCTCTCTTCGTCAACTTTTGAATTCTGCTTCCCTACCGGCCAACCCAACCTTATCACGTCAAAATAGTTCAGCAACAGTCTTTAGAAGTTTCCATACCCTACAATGGTTTCAGTTGTAGTTGTTTTATTTCATTTTTTGTTTAAATTACGTGATATAATAAAATAATGGTAATTATTATATATTTATACGTGAGTTCACACATGTCCCTTCAAATATTTTGTGACTGTAAATGTTAGCAACTTACGTTGTTTTGTAAATTTAATACCTCTTGAATGTAATGAAATTATACTTTTAGGTTGTACTTCACTGGGAGAACAAATTGTGTGTTAGTCAGGTGAAATACGATTCAGTAGCAAGACCTTCGGGTTGTGATGACGTTTGCAGTACTGACCTGTTTACTCTGGGCGGTCGCTTTAAAACGTACAAAGACAAACGCCTCGCGCGCCGCCAAGATGGTGCTGGCACTGGTTTGTTGATGGGTAATCGATACGAGTTAGGTCGTCGGCAATGTTTGTGTGGGTGTGTTGACGTTGTTGTGAATGAACATAATCACACCCGTTGATCTTATGAAAGAGTTATTCATCCATGTATGAGTCGCGGTGTAGAAGACATATTTAAAGAAAGCAGTTTCTTTTGATGTCGAGGCCATTCGCTTTTAGAGATTTCTTTTTAGGGTAGAAAGGATTGAACACAAAGGAGCGGTCGTCCATGTAAAGTCGATCTCGAAGCCAGTTGCTCCTTAAAAAAGTAGTTGCCTTTCCTTTTAGGAAAGTCGACTGCAGCGATAACCAGTTCAACCCCATTAAATGCGTGAAGAACAATAATTCAGAGAATATTGGAATATTCTCCCTTAATTGGTTTTAATAGTGATATTATAGGCACTAATGCAAGAAAAAATTACAACAATATACTTTTTTTGTGACAGCTTAACGTTGATGTTAAGGGAAGCTAAATGTAACTTTTGGGTCTCGTAAATATCACACAGATTTTCCAGGTTTTATTTTGATAAGTGAATACGTAGTTGTGTCATTTACATCTTTGTTGTTTACAAAGGACAATGCCTTTTCAAGTTACACACCAATTACTTCTAATACGGCGGAAAGTAACTGCTTGTGTTTTCACTTCACTTCTTCACGTTGCACGTCCCACAGAGTTTTTAAACTGTTTTTCACGTAAAATAAATTAATAAAATAAATTTTCTGCAAACATTTAATGAATATATCGTAAGCCTTGCGGATCGAAACAAAAGTGTTTTTTTCAATTATTTGTTTGCACTAAGTGTACCCTAATTTCAAATGAGGAACTTATTATTGTTATTTTCAGCGGTGAGCAGAGGTCTATTAGTTATTCGATTATAACAAAATGTAACGAAAAACCTGAAATTCTTTAAAGGGGATCACGACTCAAAATGTTTATGGACGAGTTTAAATTAAATTAACAGGTGCAAATTAATGAATTGTACTGGTTTCATGAAGATTTTGAAAAGTTATCTTGCTCATTCGTGTAACCATACAGCGAATTTTTTACATATTTGTTGAGAAATCTAATAATTTCAGATAAGAATGCATTTTTTTATTATGTTTGCTTACTGGAGGGAACCGAAAGCCTTTCAATTCGAAACGAGGCCAAAAGTCAAAAAGCCTCTGTGTAAAACGTATCAGTTAACTGATACGCTTTGTGAAAGCATTTCAACATCCGAAATGGAGGAAATCTGGCTCCAAAATTTGTCTTTTTGGT
Organism: Acheta domesticus; assembly: GCA_031308135.1. NCBI lineage: Eukaryota > Metazoa > Arthropoda > Insecta > Orthoptera > Gryllidae > Acheta > Acheta domesticus. Next base: position 278,759,586 of record JAHLJT010008446.1, on the reverse strand, counting down.
AGATGTTTAGGTTGCTGAGAGGTGCAGCATGCCTAGCGGCGCTGTTGGATCTACTTTATGGACGTCTGCTTGTTCTCTCCGCCGACCTTATCGCCATGTTTCTCAAAACACAGGCCTCAAACCCCTGGGAGAGTTTATGCAGAGTCCACTGTTACGCAACACAAGTCGAGACGGCACGTTTACACGAAGGGAACGCTATACGACGGAGGCGGTGGCAGCGGCGACGGCGGCGGCGGCGGCGGCGGCGGCGCCGGCAAAAACCAGGAGAGGGAACAAGTCTCGCTTTCTTTCGCCCTGATCCCGATGTGGGCGGCATCACTTGCAGTCGCAGACAGGACTTTCACCGCCGCCGCCCGTGGGTGTGCTCGGGCGTCGATGCCCGGCCTCCGGAGCGGGAGATGGGCGGGCGGGGCAGGGGGTGAGGGAGGCAGGGGGCGGGGCGGACGCTTCGAAGAGGTCACAGAGCGTTGGCTGCAGTCGCCGTCTGGCCGAGAGAGGAGCAGCGGGTGGTGGGGGAGGGGCTGACGAGAAAGTTCGCTCGGCAGGAATGCGGAGACCCCACTCTGGCCCCGACGGGGCCGCGGGGTTTGCAGACCGAGATCGCGACCAAGAAGAGCGCCGGATTCTCAGAATTGCTGCGGTCGGACTTTAAAGGATTTCGAGGTTCACTGTCGCTTGACATCTTCGTCCGTTTCTCTCCTTTTTATTGAATGTTGAGTACAGTCTTTGAATTCTGTAGATTTTCGACAGACTTTTCGAAACTTGCTGTATGTACTCGTCACATGCTGTATGTACTGTTGTCAAAATATTTTCCATGGGAATTCTATTTTATTTAATACTTGAAACATTTTTATGATTTCTTTAAACTGTGTCTTTGGACGTGTAACGTAGCTTTTTTTAATAGATGACACTTTTACTAATGATGACTAAATGTGTTGCGTAAATATGTGTTCAATTTTTTCTGCTGTAAGTCTTAAAGGCCTGTTTATAACCAATAAATGGTAATGAGTGGAAAAAGAAATTAAAAAATATGAGAATTACATTAAAATTCACAGAGGTCCTGTTCTTTAGACAGTACCTGACTTTGTGATGATGGAAAACGCAAACAATGTCTGTAAAGTAAATAAGTTAATAAAGGTAAGCATAATGAAAAAGAAATGAGAAGAGGAGTCAGGATAATTACAGAAGTAAAATATGCTTTTAAACCTAAGAAAGAATTAGGATCGGGGATACTGTTTATTATAAATTATCATTTATCTGATCAAAAAATCTTTGAATTGCATGTATGGATTGGAGGAAGAGAAACTGCAATTACTGTATCAGCATTGTTCATTTCAGCATTCGTTCTCCAAATCGTTCATAATATGGACAAAAAACCATCATAGATATGGGAATGTTATTTTTCAAACTTACTTCTCTTGTGAAGTCTTGTAGGATTGCAATGAGCTTGTAGTACGCGTGTTTCAAACAATTTTTCGTTTGGGAAGTAATAAAAACGAGGCAAAGAAAACAGTCATTACGGTAAATCGCAAAGAAACCGAGATTTTCCTGAAACGAACGACAACCAAAATTGAAGTTAGAACTGAGGCGATATTGGGAGACACGGCGACATAGTGCCTCCCTTCAGAAACTCTTTGAGTGCGCCGAACCATAAAGCTCGCGCTGACATATCGTGTAAAAAACGCTGGTGTGGCCTGAAAACACGCGACCTTTCGCGGAAGTATCCGTCGGCGGGAGCAGATTTTGCTACACCACGAAAGGTCAGAGAAATGCGTGGAGCCGGAAGAGGTTAGAACGAAAAGCCACGGCGCTCCCTGGAGATTGAACGCCAGGTCATTTTGATGAGAAAACGTGGTGCTAATTCTATTATAGCTTTTAGCCTTGTATCATTTGTTCAATACTTATCGACGGAAATGAAATGGAAAATCCTAACAAGACGTTGTAAAAATGAAAAAATTCTGCAGATTTCTTGCTATGAGCATTTACTAGCTTTTATTGTAAAATATATTACGAGATTTACAAGTGGGTTAATAAGAGTATTATCAAACTTGATGGTATGCTCGTTTATGTATCGTAAAGTGTAAAAACAGCACCTAACATTTAAGGAAATCAGCAAGGAGTCTAATTTTGATGAGAAAATAGTATGAAATATGCGATTGTGGTAGTACGCTATATTAATACCGAGAATTGGATTAGGACACCCATTAAATGAAAATGGGAAGAAAGGTATAGTTTTGTTTCCATACTCTTTCACTAAGGCGATTTCACTCTACAATTATAATGTATGATCCATGCTTTCTCCATTAGAGGAATTAAGTGAAAAAGTAATAATAATTACCTACGTCAATAACATTTTGCATTGAATGATTTGATTGTCAGCATAATGTCTACCAATGCTGCACCGATGTCTAGAGAATTCCAATGGGAGGCTGTAAACGGCAACCCCCAAAATAAATTGAAATTTAATAGAAGAAAAATGTCATGTATTTAAGAAGTATATAGCAGTAAATAATAGTCAGTTGCTGCAGGGTTGTGTTGAAATATTTTAAGATTTTGTGGTAAGGGAAGGTAAAATATATTTTGAACAGTTTCTGAAATTATGTTGTTGTTTTTTTTTTTCGGAGAAGACAGATGGCCACGTCCTTTGTTTCTTTTCTTTTTAGAACTACATCTGTGTTCCCGATATTACACCGAATGGAGAACTATGTTTTAAATCGACTGTATTAAAATACGATTGCAACGGTTTTACAGGTTCGTGCCAATAGACGACGCCAGAGTTTTCACAAAGTGATTGCGCATGGCGACAGTAATGAAATGTTTTGTAAACATCCGCTAAGCGTTGAAAGATCGAACTATCAGTTAGGATTAAGAATAATTCAATTATACAAGTCCTAAACGTTGAAACTGTAACCCCTTACCCAAGCGAAGGTAGAGGAAAAATGACTTGGGGACTCCTCATCCCCCCGCAGTGATTGCATTTATTACAGTAAATATCGATTTGATCATTTCATTAAAAGAAATATACATGAAATGATTGTCATATTCTAAAGAAGTAATTTGCAAGTAAATAAATATGATTGTTATTAAAAGTATTATAAATATCAAACACTTTAGTACTAAAAACTTTAGTACCGTACTATTTAATAAATGAAACACATTTTGAACACAAATTTTGAGGTCCATGTTCTTACACTGCGGTGAAATCTCATAGGCAGAGAGGTTATATCTATTCTGCCAGTGCGTCATGAAATTTGCCACTGACGACAATCCTTATTTGTTCTAATTTTGTATCGCTGCGAGGCGGCGCTGTGCTGCCACCAACCGGGAGCGGTTTTGGCACAGTTGTGGCAGGATTAATCGCGTACTATTTACTCTCAGGAAAAAAAGTCGGCATCTTTTGAATCGCCCACTGACAACAGCTGACTCTTTGAGTCTTCTCTGTCCAACTGAAAGACGTGTTGAAAAGGTAGAAAGCGTGGTAAATTGTTAAAAGAATATTGTAGAATATTTTTATAAAGGTCTTGATTCGGTGAGATTGCAGTCATTGCTTGACGGCTTCATCCTGATCTCTAATTAGCTAAGACTATCTGTATATTGAGTGAGGTGAGAACGTCGTTTCACGATAGTGGGAAAATCTGTTATTGATGTGCTAGTGCAAAAATTGTGCTTAATATCCAATTGGTCAATAACGCAGGACGATTGATAGATTTCTATCATAGAAAAAAGGTTTTCCTCACTATAAGTTCTGAGCACGAAAGGCTTCTACATTACATGACTACAATGTAAATCGAAGTAAACAAGATACTGTTATTATTACATTTTCACTACCTCAACGTTTTCACATACATTTCACTAATTCTTGATTTATAGACCAGGGTTTCTCAGTGGGGTCGGTGCAGACCCCTTGGGGGCTAGTGAAATTTTGAAAAGGATCAGTGATGATCCAGGGGTCGATTGGGGGTTAATAGTTGAATTATGAACTGGCGCATATTCGGTATAATCAAGATCTCATTGATTACAAAAAGTATTCATGCTCTCATTAACTGTTTTCTGATATAAAGCAACAAAACGTATAATAATAACCTACAAATTCGCTGTTTGCTTTTGTTTTTTTATTGAAGGTCGCATCAACATCTAAGGTTATTTTCGACCCCTATTGGATTTAACATTATGTAACCGTAGGTGACGTGAAATGGTGATGATAGGGGGGAAAGGAGAAACACAAATATAACCATGTCCTAGGCGGGACTCAAACCCGCGATCCTTGGGCCCCAGATCGCTATGACACTACTGATTTAGCGATCTCGGCCACCGAGGATCGGCAAATTCGATGTTCTTCTTTCGTATTTCGTTTTATAAGTATACGTTGACAACAAAACACAATCGCGCAAAGGAAGTACTCTCCGCAATAACCACTGGAGAAATGTTAAGGCCAGTTCTTAAAATGCACTCACATTTTGTATCCATTGCATTTCAGTAAAGATTAGAAATTCAGGTACTAAAAAACAGAAACGTCATCCATAAATATTCGTATAATATTCAATTATAATTGAAAAATCCAGATACTTATGTGAATATTGGGAAACGAAATTATCTTTAAGGTATTTATGTGCAATTTTTTGTGTCATGATTATGGATGCTGTTTATTATAGAGAAAAGGTAAGCAGGTCGATGAAGCGAGCATTCTCTGAGATGGTCGATGTAAGAAAAAGGGAATCCCCACCATTCACGGTCTAAGTACATGTACTGACGCGTGCGCATCTTATAGAATCCTGGAGTGTTCAACCACTCCGGCTTTATTAGGAGATGAAAGAAGTCGGTGATGGTGAACACTCGCAAATGTTCGTGAGAGTATATTAACAACTGTACTGTTGACGAAATTGCTTTTTTTTCGCATTTTCAATTTATCGTAATACAGATGTTGGCTTGTATACATCACGTAAAGTACGGTCTTTTTAAAGAAGACATTTTCTCCTCTGTCGAGCCTTTATCAGGGCTTTCTGACTTTCTATTAATAAATATCCTCTTAGGCTATCATCCCTCATGGTGATGCATTCTATGTACACACCGCATGTTGCACTACTCCATTCGGTTAACCAGACTTGGTTATATTTAAGAAACCGCGAAAACCCAAGAAAAATTCGGAAAATTGGAAAAAGATCCGGGGGTTCGATATTACTGATTCGAGAAATTATTTGTTTTTATTGAAACCGTTGCCCACAGCGCATTCCGAAGTATTCGATTTTCCAGGAGAAAGTCATTTAAGAGGAAACTGTTGGTGATTTCGCGATTGCCGATTGGATCACGCAATCTCCAAGTGTTGTGGCCCTGAGGGCTCCCTTTGCAACGCTCGGTGGGCTCTTGTCACGCAGGGCAGTAGCAGGTGTGCCAACCTAAATGGTTAATGCAAGTGCCGACTCAGCCCCTTGGTCCGAAGGGTCGCGGGTTCGAGTCCCGCCATGGGCGTAGTTGTTCGTCCCTTGTCTTTCATGTATGTGTGTTGTCGCGGAAGGCCTTGTGAAATAGCAGACCTCAGACCGAGGAGCCCGCATGTGCGTCAGTGTCTAGTGTAAAGATTAATATGTGTATCCATGAGGGACATGGCGGGTACGCGGCGCGAATAACTGAAAGCGGCATCCCCTGAAGCTGGAAAAAGCCCCAAGAAGAAAAAAAAATAGAATACGCATGCCCCGTCTGGACTAAAGCATCAGCTACAGCCATAAATAAACTGCAAAAAAACTTTCTCCGATTAGCAACTCACTTCCCATGGTTATTACCCTACAAACAAATACATGAAGAAGTGAATATAAATTACTAAACACACAGCCTATCTGTCCAATACTTTTACTCAAATATCAACAGACCATTCTCCAACACGAAAAAAAATCCCCGTTTTTCCGGCGCACGATTACATAACTTTCTCTTCTTACGAAGTATTCGTAAGGCGAGAAAATAAAAAACGTATCCTTTTAACGCCTTCCTAAACATACTATTGAACAACTGTTAACTGTAGGTACAGTTTGAAGCTTCCTAACCCTTCCGGTAGTTAGTTGATTTTTAGATTAGGAAATAAGATGTTAGCCATCCAATACATAGGAAAAGGTGCATGTAAACTGAACGATGTATTTCCGCATGGTAAATAAATATGTATTTTAAAAAAGTAGCAGGTGTCGACGGCAGGTGGGGGCGCGTGAAGAAACTGGAGCAGTGTCGGGGAGAGTGGGCGGCGGTTCGCGAGAAGCTGTGAAGGGGAGAGAGGAGTAGGGGCAGTGGCGAGCGCGCGAGTATTTTGTTGACAAGCAGCTAAAGCATGTAGATCGCTAAAGTGTAAGAACACATGTTTCAAAATTTGGTTGTTTTGTCTTCCGAAATAATAAGATCACCTTCTACCGAATTCTAACAACTCATAAATTAAATGAAGTTTGTTAAAATGACAAAAATTGGTGACGTTTTTGTCAGATTGTATTGGAAAATTTGCAACGTTTTCTCTCTGTCCTAGAATATCGAAATTTTTGAGATGCGTTTTGTTGAAGTTTTGTCGTTGATATGGATAAACGGAACGTGTGGCATTGCTCGCAGAGGCGTATCTACGGTGTGGCAGACATGGCACGTGCCATGGGCGCCACTCACAAAGGGCACTGTTTACATTATATCCGCTAAAACAAATAGCAACAATCTTTAATTTGAAGTATCCTGACAGGGGCGCGAATTCTATGCTTGCCATGGGCGCTTGAATGCTCAGATACGCCTCTGATTGCTCGTATGTAATCAAGCAGGAATACATATGTGGTAGTTACGCAAAGCGAGTCAATAGGCTGTCTCACAATTTTGGTTTAAAATTTAAAAATTTAGCATGTGCTGCACTCAGTGATGTTAAATCGTCGCGCAAGTGGAAGGCAGGAGTTTCTCCGACGACGTGGGAGATGCGCAAGCGAAACGAGTAAAATCGGCTGCATCAAATCGGCGATTTCTTTGCTAAGCCAACTTAACCTAATACTTTAACACGTAGAACGTTTGAATTATTACCACCACATTCTACAGTTGGGCGGCGGACAGAAAGGGCTGAAACGAGTGGCAGTGGTCCGGGGGAAGGGTTGGGAGCGATGACATGTTGGAAGACAGGAAGGGTAGCGAGTCATGATGTGGGCAACGTAAGACAGGGTGGGTGGCGATGGGCAGTGAAAGTGGCGGGTAGTTAAGGGCACGGACGGGATCATTCATGCGAATAGCGAGGACGGATGTAGCGGTCGGTGGCTGCGGGAAGTGGCGGGTGTTGACTGTGTCGGACCGGCTTAGGTGGCTCAGGGCATCAGCTGATGTCAGTGCAGTGCCTGTGAGCGGGAGGTCCTAGGGTTTGAGTCCCGGAGGTGGCGGGAATTTCTACTTTAGCTACATATTCGGTCGCTGTCTGGAAGAGAATTCTAGCGGTCGGCTTCTCTGATCGTTAGTTCTCGTGGTTTCTCCTACCAACACTAGACGAATACCGGAGCAATACCCTAAGAAACGGGTCGTAGACCTCGCGCGGACATACCGTCCTCATCCTTGTCCTATCCTCATCCCATTCTTAGACACATTTGCATGCGCTACACTCCCACACATCGGGAGACGAGTCTGGAGCTTAGAGTTTGTCCCGGCTGGGGCGGTGCCCAACTGGTGGGTGGAACCTGGTTGGGGAGGGGGGGAATTCCGCTAACCGACATGTAGGTGGGCGCCGGATCTCGCCATCCTGCGGGAGACGATCACCACCACCACCATTACCTCTCGCAATAAATACGTACTCTACACTTACGGCACTACTGATCTGAGCAGTTGATGAGCCAGGAAACGAGAGTTTTTGCACGCCAGAGCACAGTACTATCGATCTTCTACGCAGTGCTTCTACATAGTGCTGTCTACTACGGCGTGCAAAATCTCCCTAATCAATGAATCAATCGCTGGGGGACCGAGGGGGAGGTAGGCGATGGTGGGCAGTGGCGTATCGGCGAGGGGCAGGGCGGTGGGATGGGCGGGGGGCGGGGGGCGGTGGCGCGACGGCAGAGCGCGGCGAGGCGCGGCGGTGGCGGCGCCCAAGTGCGAGATGTGGTTGCACCTCGCGGGCCCGCAAATAGCCACACTGGCCGCGCGCCAGCCCTCCACTGCGCTCTGGAGCCCCTCCCCCCCCCGCCCCCCACCGCCCCCCCGCCGCCGCCGCCGTCGTTGCTGCCTGCCGTCGCCACTGCCCGCGTCGCCGCCGCTCGCCCGCCCGCCCACTCGCCGCTCGCCAGCCGCTGCCGGCCATGGCAGTGACAATAGCCATTGTCAGTGCCACTCGCACTGCCATTGCCTCTGCCACGGCCGCTGCGAGTGTTTTCTCTACGTTGTTAGAGTCTTTCTTATTTTGGTTTGATATAAAATGGATTGCCTTGTACTCAAGTGGTGGGGCTTTCATATCATGAAACATTCTTTACACTGTTTTCTTATGGAACCACTTCTGCTTTCCTGGTAAATTCGCTTATTGAATGTTATATGTTAATATGTTATGTTAATATTTATGTTAATATGTTTCCGTTTGTCCGCACATTTAATTATATTTTGATAATCCTTCTCTTTTTCTACCATGGCGACCTCTTTGTACAACTTTCCTGTCTTTTACAATTGCGAACGCCGCTGCCACCGTTGCCATTGTCTCTACAGTAACCTTGCTGTATTCGATATATTCGATGTTCCTGTAATATGCACAATCGCTCTTAATATACATGACAAGGTCTATTATTCATATTTATTCAGTTGCGCATATTGCGCTGTTTACGTGCGTTCGCAAAGCTCCGATTCTGCCAGAGGGTCTCTGTTACAGTTGCGTTCTACTGCTTTTACTGTCACTACCACTGTAGACGTCATTTTCCCATCCACAACTGACGCCACCCTCTTGTTCCAGCCATTGTCACCAGTATCGACTGCTACATCACTTTCACTGTTATTGTCCTGTCACTTTCCTCGGCACACTTCCTCTGCCTCTTCTGCTGTCACCGTTTCTACTACTGCTTCCCCAGTTCGACGACTTCGAGATATAAATAGATACGCTCTTCAAATATGCATAAACTCGTAGGTTTCAGAAATGATTAAAATTGGACATGGAAGTCCTCAGATTCAAAGCAACGTATGTATTCATGCATTTCTCGCCAACGCGATATAAATTGGCAATGCCCCTTCATCCAGTTATATGATGATGTGCAGGGATTTTAATTCGCCATTGAACCTTTTGCCCCCAAGGAATCCGTTGACGCTTTCTACGCTACCAGCGAATCCTCTCACACCCCAAGACCTCGCCGTCCCCACATGATCTCAGAGCAGTTCTTGCCATTGCCGTCACATTCTCTCCCGCCAACTCTGCCAGCGGCGCAATTTCCGTTGCTCAGTCACCTTCTACTCCATTTGCTGCCATTGCTAAGACCATCGTCACCTTCATCCCCGTCTCTCTTCATCCGCGTCTACCGCTACGTCGTAAACTCTCTCTCTTGCGTCCGTTCTCGCTCCCGTTCCAAGCATCTGCTCCTCCTCATCCATCTCCACCGCCTACGCCGCTTCCGCCGCCTCCTCGCGCGTTCAAAGAGCCAGTGAACATACGAAGATGAAACTGCGAGTAAACAAGGTCAAAAGAGAACCCAGACCCTACCTCGAACTCTTTTTATTTCCATAGTTTCTCTAAACAGACGGGCGCAAGCTCGTTCCCAGGCCTGGCAGCAGCGGCGGCGGCGGCGGCGCCATGGCGCCGCATCACGTGGGCCCTCAGATTTAGCCGGTAGCCGCCCCCGGCGCCTCCAAGTAAAATGCTCGTCATTGATCATTTGGCAACGACGTTATACTCAACTTGTTGGATGAAGAGAGGGATAAAGGCGTAATACCGTGCGGGAGAAGAGGAGGAGGAGAAGAAGAGAAAGCGGTGAAAGAGAAAGAAGGGATTAGAGGAGATAAGAGAGTGGGCATGGAAAGAGGAGAAAAGAGTTTTGGAGGCCCGCCCCGCCATGATGGGTATCGTCCGGACGAGGTGGGGCAGGGCAAGGCGACAGTGGTTCTTCGTCAGAGTGTCCAGATACGATTCGTTATGAAAAGACGACTTCATAACGTGGCTCGTTACTTCATAACTTTATGAAATGACGACTACATAACTACAAAATTGGCGAATGTCAATTTTGTAGATGGAAGTCAACGGTTCTCACCGGAAGTATGTGTACCCTTAGAGGTAGACCTGAATGAGATACGTTAATGACTTAAAGGATTTAAGAGGAAATTCAAAATTAGAGAGAAAAGTCTAATCATACAACAGTAAACCATCATTAGCACGAACTCGCTTAACACGAATTTCGCCGTAACACGAAGAAAACTTCAGTCCCGGCCAGGGATTACGGTAATGGGGACATTTATAATACTCGGATAACACGAAAGTTTATAACACGATCTCCGATTATTTCGGTCTCTTGAAATTCGTGTTAATGAGTGTTTACTGTATATATTTGCAATTTTTTCTTATAGCAATTACAGATACAAATAGTTAGTTTAATAACATTGTTGGGTGTTAAAAAGTTATACTATTTGATTCGTAATTATAACTATATTAATCGTTTTTAAGCTTTTTTTCTTTCAAAACTGGCTTTCTTCAAGATCTTCTAATGATTATTTCTGTAATTAGTATTGTTACTTTAATATAATAATATTAAATAATATTTAATATATTTAATATTATAATATTAAAATATTTTATATATAATTTATAATAATATTTAAATCGTGCCATTTATAGAAATTTCATCAAGCATGCACTACAATGTATATTAAGACATTTGTCAGAACCTCTGTTTAGAGTGTATATTTGTGGCGGTTCTTGAGGACTAGAAATTATTTAAAGTGTTTAATGTGTTAAAATGCCCTAAACTGAACGTTAAAGACGAAATGTTTCAGAGTTGTTTAAAGCTTCCAAATATTTAATTATGTACTTGTGTTTGTTCACTTGCTCTTGCATATTTACAGTTCTAAGAGCCCTGCTAGTACGCATATCAACTATTACTATGAACGTATAAACAATAGATGAAATATATTCCATTGCCTTGATATCCGGCTGTGACTCCATCACAGGAATTCATCCCTAATTCTTTATAATGCATGTTTAATTACGAATTCTTACGAGATGTGCTGTTATCATGTTCCAATTTTTACGTACTTATATATTTTTGCTCGTATAAAAATTAAAATGTTTGGTACTTTTATGCCAAATTGGATAATTTTGTAATAAAATCGAATTTATTATATCGCAATAATTTTTATAAGCCTAAACATTCAAAATCAAACCATGAAATCGAATAGAACTCACATTAAAGTACATTTAAATCTAGGTAATTCAGAATTGAGGGGACGATAAATTTCTTTGAATAGTTAAAGTTTACAATCATCGAGTATTTAAATTAAGGAGGAAGCAGTTATTGTGCCAGGATAACAAAAATGTTCATACTTTTGACAAGTATCCAATGTACATATATATTATTTATTTACGTAATGTGAGTATTAAAGCATTTTAAAATCATGGCAGAATTAAGCCATTGTTTCACACGCAATCCGACGACTTTCAAAATTCGAGTCCATTACCGCAAGCTTAGAATGTTGAAAACAGGCAGACTGTAGCAGATGGCATAAGTGGGAGCGGATGAATTGCGTAGTGTACTGGACGTAGATAATAGATAGGCAGAGAGACAGGACTAACAGCTGCAGAGGAGGGGAAGGCCTTTAAAGGACACTTTTTAGTTCCTGTGTATTCCATCTCACTGGAATATTGGCTACCAACATTGGGAAACTGATCCATGATATTCCTCAAAGACGTGAAGCGATAATTGATGATTGGTTATTGTATGGGAAACGTAGTAGACATTTTGCTTTCAGTGTCTAAATGACTGGTGAATACGTTGTTAAATTACCCGGGACCCAAACCCTTAATATTACCCCAGACAAGTTACAGTTAAAAAATAGGGAATTATGGGAAAATGGTGTATTAAAATTGTTTTTTGAATTAAACAGATTTTTATCTATGGTGTGTCAGATCTTAAATTTATGCTCATATTTTTTTAAAATTTTATCATTCCTACGATTGTTACAACGCTGATAGATTTTTACGTTTGTATATTATCTCAACAGTCAAATTAATGTTTTCTTGCCAATAGTTACCCATTGAATTGATTGAACCGTTATTGAACATATATCTATATCTTACTTTTCCAGGAATTCTAATTGAATTAATTGATTTAAACGTAATGGCTTTACAATTTTAAAAAAACCTAAACGATTTCTAAAATTAAAATGTGTTATGCTTAATAAGCTGGGGTACCATTTTCCATGTGGTGAATATCCTCATATGACTGAAGACATCTTGAGCGGCGAAGCAGAACGTGATTACTACTGTGTGATGTGCAGTGGAAGGGATTAGGAGGGTCCAAATCCTCGAACTCAAATATTCGCTAAGTAAAACTAATTATTTCTCTCTGTCTGTCTGTCTGTCTGTCTCTCTCTCTCTAGTTCGCTCACTCTTTCTCTGTCCTTTACCACGTTACAAATATTCCACTTACATTTTTTGTTCATTTATATATAAATTTTGCTTAGATTTGTTGAAGATTCTTTGTTTTATGAATCGATTTTTTTTTGTCCAAAGCGTTCGGCGAATGTGCCTGGATCGCTGCTTTTTTCCCCGGAGGTTTGTCGTTGAGCTAGAAGGCCATTGCAACACGACATCCCGCCATTTTGCTTCGCGCCACTTACTTCCCTGCATTAATCATGACCGATCGTTGTATTTGATAGTCTTTCTTCCTCTTGACTTGCCACTGTTATTTATTGCGTTAGTTTCTTCAAGTGGCAGTTATGGAACTGTGGTTTTGAACTCGTTTCTTTACCCGCTAGGTGTTCTAGTTTTTGGAAAGTAAGGGATGTTACGTATTCGAGAGTAAGGCTTTTGATGACATAACAGGAGATTGTTGAAGGGAGACAAATAATTTCATTTCCTTAGTATATTTTGGAAACACAAAATATGTCAATTATTGGCCGTAGGTTCTCTGTAATTGAATAAAATTCAAAGTTTCTTGGCTTCTTTCTTTTACTTGAAAAAGAAAATATGGAAAGGAATTTTAAAAGAAAAAAATGAATGAAAAATTTAACTTAATAATTTGTTTTAATATATTACCGTGTAATGGTGTATTGTAACCATACATATGCATTGGTACTACACTATTACATTTTTAGGACCAAACATTGTCACTAACCCAGATTTTATAAGGAGTAAAATGAAATCGCGAAAAAAGAAAATGAAAATATCGTTCATTTTTCACTACTCATAATGCAGATGTAAGCAATGAATTGAATGTGAATTCTCGTCATTTACCAACCTAAATCAATTAATAGGCAGCTACACCCGGAATGGTCCTACCCTCGTGGGAATTTGTGGTGCTTCAAACAGAATAACTCGTGCTACCTGCTTCCTTCTTTATTTGTATGCCGTGAGGTATGAGGAAGTTTTAATTTGTCAAAAAGAATTTATAGTATTTACGAATCGATACATTCAAAAACAGGTTTTTTTGTGATTGCCTTTTCTAGTTAAGAAACTTTTCAGTGTTAATTAGAAAATGGCATAAAAATGGCTTCCAATGTAATGTATAAAGTTATTCATTACAGAAGTGTTCTGTTGTAAATATCAGGATGTAAACTGTATTCGAAAATATTGCAGGGTCTGAAATGGGTTTCCAATGTCTCCCTTGTAAGACTGGCCACCACACTGCGTGTTCGTGAGGTGACCTTTCTAGGTCGAAGGCGCATAAATGCTTGTTTGTGAATACACGGAAAGTTCCCACTCTGGCGTACTTGCACATGCGGCAAGCTGCACCAAAATAGCTTGGGCTCGTTATTTGTTTACCAACATTGCGAACACAAGGCAACTAGACAGGTAAAGGCTGTTCCTGACAGAGAATGATACCTCATCATCTGTTTATCTACTCCAAAAACGAAAGTGTCCCATAAGTTTCATATTATATATAACTCACACTCAAAATATATAAAATTATATTTTGAATAAGTTCAACATGAGATTAGAAATGCAATATACGGTTCTGTGGAACCGTTTATTTCGCATATTTTTAATGTTTCTTTCATCATGGCCTATTTGTTACTTTCAAGAAATTGATGTGTGTGGGGGGAGGTCTTTAAATCTGAAGTGAAGGATGATGTATTGTTGCATACATGTTTCCGAAATATGGTATGATCCCTCAAGTGAACAGTTTTTATCGTATAAATTCTTCGTTTTATGTCTATTTAGAAATAATAAGAGTGATCTTTTAACAGTGAAGTTATACTTTAACATTATCTTCATTATTTTGCTCTCGTAATTAACACCAATTCTTTTCTTTACTTTAAATTACATCAAATGCACACGAAAATGACATTATTTATTTTTAAATTGCTTTTCACTTGTGGAAAGAGTATCGAAAACGATATTAATCTAGAATTATGTCTGTCTTACATCAGTAATTGTGATGCAATTCAATAATTTTCAGATTTAAAGGCTGAATATTTGAATGCCAACGTCAGGAAGTACTCTAACTGTTTCCTATCGTTGTGTGTCACCTGGTCTGGTGGCCCAATCTTAGCATATAATGCACAATTTTCTCTGAGCCAATTTTACTACTAGTAATTTTCTCTACATATTCTACATTTTTCAACTTCCAATATTACTGTTAGGACTAGTTTGGAATTGAGTTCGGGGAAAAGATTTAATACATTACATTAATATATTAGATTTAATACATTAATTTATTAATACGTAATTGTACATTTTGTCAAATAAATTAAATACAGTAAAACTTACGTAATGTGAAAGCGCTAGGGATTTCAAGATTTTTTTCCCCATTACACAATGTAATACTGTAGAACTTAATGTTTGGTAGGATCACGATTCGTGTTCACATTAGATTTCCACACTGCATGTTCCGCATTGAACACGTTTTACTGCACTAATATATTATTTTAATGCATATTTTAATTATTTAAAAAATAATTCTGTATACTGGTGTCTGTACGGCGATGTGCCCTCAACCATCCAATGATCTTTTGTGTAACCGCCCATGGGAAATGATCTTATTCATCCGGACTGGCCGAGAGCAGTGACTGCAAACTAGTGTTCCGCGGAAGCCTTTTCAGAGATCCGTGGTATTATTCATACATTAAATTCCGAACATTTATTAAACTAAAACTTATCCATTCAGTGGACACACATTTAGCTACGGGACGAAATGCATATTTTTAAAGCCAGTTTAAGTAAAGATAAATGAAAGAGTTTCATTCATCACATAAACTGTAAAATATATTGTATTCTTAATATTTACTAATATGTACTAATAAAATTTTTATTTTCCAACTTAATTCGCTATGAAAACATTTTAAGCAATAAAATGAAATACGGATGTCGTGGACTTCCTAAATTTCAATAACGTTTACGGCCGGGGTGGGGGTTCCTCAGAGGAAAAAAAGTTTTCCGAAGGGTTCTGTGACCAAAGAGGTCTGAGTATCACTGGTCCAGAGGCTCGAAAGCTGCGCGCCAGGCGCCCCCCCCCCCGGCGTCGGCGTCTGAAGACGCGCGTGTTCGCGTCGATCGCGCCCCGTCGCAGCGCCGGCTCCTGAAATAGCCCGCCGCAGGTGCGGTGCCGGTGCCCAGTCGGTGAAGGTAGGCTCCTGAACAATCACGGTCGCGCCGAGGTCGAAGTCGCAGCCGCCGCCGCCGCCGCCGCCGCAGCCGCCGGCACTGTGGTCCGAATTGTCCGAGAAGTCGGTCAAAATTATTATCGAAACGCAGGATTTTCGACACTAGCTTTTCAGCTGGATCGAATTCAGTCGCTGTCTGGAGAAGAATTCTAGCGGCCGGCTGCTCTGATCAGTAGTTTTACCTGGTTTCTTCAATCAACACCAGGCGAATGCCGGAGCAGTACCCTAACAAACGGGCCATGGACTGCGCGCGTTCTTTCCTTTCTCTTCCTTCTCCTATTCTCACCTCTTCCTTACACACTTTCACTAACATGCACTACACTACCACACATGCCGGGAGACCGAATGGGAGCTTACAACTTATCCTGCTCCGTGATATGGACCCACTTCTGGCACTCTTGAAACATTGGGAATTTTTCTGCCCCAACTGCGATGAACGATTCATTAATTGCGTATTGTAACATGTAAGTTTATACGATATTTCTGTAACTTTTTTCAGTATAATTGAAGGATGAGGGGACGTTCCGGAGAAGAGGAATTTCGTTAAACCATAAATCGCATTGCTACTATTTACCCTGATTTGCAACACCTCTTCCGGGAAATGTAAACACGGCCGGTGAAGTATAAAGACAAACCTGGTGATTGAGCAAAGACGGACAAGACACCTTGTTTTGCTGGAATACATAAATGTAGCTACACTATCAGGGCCTTTATTTTTTCAAACCTATGCTGTGTTAGTGGGGAACCTATGCTATGCTGTGTTAGTGGGGAATATATACGATGGCATCGTTCAAGAAACATCCAATCATTTCCACGTTCTCACAGTAGTGAACCGATTCCTTCACGTGGAGGCACGAGAAGGAATGAGAACCCGGCGACTTTTAAACTCTAAGCCCTGTGTTTTGCCCGCGTTTTTCCCTCGCTCCGTGCCATAGTGCGCGGCCACCGTCGCTTCATACGTCCTTTCACGCCGCCACGCCGCTGGCACAGGCAGTGGCGTCGACGCGGCGTGCGTGGCTTTTCATTCAGCTCCGACGCTTCCCGACTTCTGTGCTGTGTGAATCGCTGGGGTTGAATGGTCCTCCGTCGCCGGTTGGCGTAGTCGGTGACAATGGCACGCGCTTTGCGAAAACCGACTGCTCAATGCGTTGAATTGGATTGAACTGAGTTTTTTGTTTTGGAGACTCGTGTCCTGACGCTTAGTCTTATCCGTCGGCACTTAATTTTGAATGCGCGGGCTTCGTTTCTGCTTTAGCAGTGCCCCACATAGGAATGCAATTTTCTGCAGTAAATGCTATAGGTTGTTGCTATCGGCTATCGGCTCTTCGTCCAGTAGTTGATAGCTTTCTTCGTCATTTTGACCGCGATGCGTTGGCTGTATTCCGCTTCTCTGTGTTATTAGTATTGCTCTCGGTATCAACATGAGAAACGCCGGAACTGGTGGATGAAGAATCATACGTGGCTTTCCAGTCGTGTTTCAGGCGGTTTTTCTCCTGGTATATCATCTCGGTTAACGTTCTAGCACATTCTCTCCTTGTGTACCCCTATTCTATCTTCAGTATTCTCAAACTTCTCTGACATATTCATTCTTTTCTATCGCAAATGTCTGCATGCTATTTTTATTCTAGTTAAACAGAGTAGAGTTCGTATTAGTATAGGTCAGTAGTCAGAGGATGGAACATTGAATCCAGTGTAGAGTAGTCCTTAGTTATTTTTCTTGTTTGCTTATATGTATTTCCACTCTCAACCAATCACATTGAACTCATTATTTTCATTGCCTTTAAATTACATCTCGTTGATTAGAATTCTGATTGTCTAGAAAATAGAACATCCAAGAGTGACTTTTCATTCGTATCTGTCGTTCCTCCGTTGTTGCTAGGAGCATGTCTTAGGTTGAACCGCCTTCCGTCACAAGCTGGCTTAGACGTGGCGATGACTTCTCAGCTGGGGACCTGAATGCCGTTAAACACCCTGTCAATAAAGAATTATACCCGTCTTCTTTTCATGCCATGGTATCTTCTCCTTCCCGTAACCACGTAATTTGGCACTCACATGTGACTAGTTGGTCCCGAAAAGGTGTAGTCATTGTTTCGATCTTTTACTTGCCTGAATTTAGAAAAAAAAAACGGACTTACCATATAAGCTAGTGGACGGCATTTGAAGCCATTTACCACTGCCTCCGCTTCTTCGCGATTTTACAGTTACTTTTTGTCAAAAACGTACTATTTTGTATGTGACAATTAAAGAGTGAATAAAAGCGATATATTATGTTTATATTTAAAGGCAATGCAAGTGATCGTATAAGCATATTCTTCTCTGTGGATAAAGGAAAAGTGGATAAAAACCCGAACATCATTTTGGCAATTACACCTAATATTACAGTTTTAACATTTTTAACACATCTCTCATATATTTTTCACAGATTTTCATTTTTTTCATTTCAGAATTTCTTTGGATCTGTTGTATTTATATAAGTATTATCGTGAAATATGTCCAGACACACTTCACTTCGAACTTCACTTTGAATAATTACGACCACCACGTTGGCGTGTACTGTTTGAGTAATTCAGACGCTGAAGTAACGCAGCCTTTCCCGGATATTTATCACAAACATCAAAAAGACGAAAATATATTAATATTACCTGTATTGCAAAATGTGTTTATATTCTCTCCCCCTCCAATCCCTCCCTCTCCCCGCTATACTCCATTCCACACTCTTCCACTGGACCCCGCCCCGCCTCTCCCCATCCCGACAATCCCACCGCGTTCCCATACCCACCTCTACCCGTCCCCACCCGGCCCTACCCGACCCTACCCGACCCGAACTCATCGTGTTCCTGCCTTCATCCCTACTACGCAATTCCTAAATACATAAATGTATTGCAGGGTTGCATACAACCAAAGTTCGTAAAAATCAAATTCGGGGAAAACCCTTTTAATAAAAACGATCGTATGTTCCTTTCTGAGTCGCAAAAAGGTGTTCAGGCAAATTTTTTTTCATGCTTAAGAGGTATTGTAAAACAAACGTACATGCATATTTGATTTTTTTTGTTTATGAAAATAGTTTTATGTTATTACTATTTATCAATTTTATATATATATATATATATATATATATATATATATATATATATATATACTGCATTTTTTAACAGTTCTTTACTATTTACTTAGCTTTGTGAGTGTTTAATTTAATTCCCACAAATGTAAAATAACATTCAAAGAGAGTTTCATCACCTAGAGCGATTGAGTCCTGGAATGAAGATAATGGCAATATTCGGGTGTTCTTCCATATCGTTAAACCAGCTCAAGGCAAAATGACAGCGGCGTGTACAAAATCGCTGGCACGCGTTAACAAAACTGTTTCATCACGAACGCTTCAAGCATATCACGGACTCGTTGACACACTTCCGCCCTAGGCGGCTCACGTGACACACGAAATTCTATACCGTAGTGGGGCGGAACCGCGCTTTGCCCACATCAAAGCAGCAACCATGGGTGGGACCCCTTTCCCATTTTACCCAGAGTGCTCTGCTTTAAAGGAACGCTACAGGAAATTTGTAAAATTGATTATGTAACAATAGAACGTCATTGATTTAAACTTCTTATGTTTATATTCTGTTTAAAATATATTTTTCTATATGGCGAAGCCAAAATTACGTTAATCCAAAGCAGTATGATTAGAAATATGTGCTCCCATGAACGTTCCGTTTGCAGGGGAGTATTTTGGACATAAAGATATTGAAATTCCGAAGAGAGAATTGTAGCTACGAAGTAGGATGTCCCGACACATTTTCAAATAATAGAAATTGTCATCAACATGTTTGAATTCCTTATACTTTTATACATTTTTACTTATAATTTATATTTTATAATTACAATTTATACTTTTATATCGCGACGGAAACCTGCACTTTCAAGAGTGGTGAAAAAACCTTTAATTACATTTTAATATAATTTTCGTCCTATACGTTCTCCTACTTGGTTCAGTTTTATTGGTATCTACGCATATTTGAACACTGACATAGTGTGAACCAATGGGATAAACTCTTGTGCATGACAAAACAATGACACCAAAATAATTTGTACATAACTAGAACAAAAAGGGAGTCTTTGGCGTACGAAAGAAATGTTGACGAGGCGACGACAAAAGCCGAGTTCGACGTTTTGAAATGAGAATGCCAAAGACACTCTCCTACGAGTTGCTTCCATTATTGTTTACAAGTCTACTGGCGTAAGTGTGCGGCAAATTACTCTTTCCAATCAGTTAACTGATGATGAGTACTAGTTTCCATGCACGAGTGCTGATAAATTAATTTAAATTGCAACATTTCATTAATAATAATGGTAATAGAATGTTACCAATGTAAATAAAGCGAACAGCTGCTGCAACTCTCTCAACTCTTGTTCTATTGTAATTGCGGGCTCGAATTCAGCGAGTGGCTTAGTTTTTGTCATCTTGTCATCTTGTGGTTGTAAATGGTAGTCCAAAGCTAACACTCCACTCCCGTATCACACGCGTATAATCCTGTAAATAATCATTGTTTATACTCTCGTAGGATGAAAGCCAGTTCTATTTAGATTGTCGCAAACACCCTAAAGGCATGCGGCATTAGATAAAGGGCAAAATATTACGTGGGGTATTTAGGAGTATTTAATGATTTTAATGGAGTTAAAATTGTGAACAGTTAACGCAGTAGAAATAACTTCATTCCAGTTCACTGTAACTGAAGCAACGTAAATAAGTCCAATTCGGTGCACTGTCACCGGCGCAATGGAATGAAATCCATAGCAGATTATTTTCACCTGAGTAGCAGTCAAAAAAAAAAACATTCCATTCCAGTGTAATGTGACGTGAGCAATGGAAGAAATTCATTTCAGAGCGCTGTCTCCGGCGTCATGAAACGATCCTCATTGTTTTTATTTATTTATTTACGTCAAAAACAGTTAAAAATTGTGTGTGACGAGCTATGGGGAGAAGTGAATTTTGTGCACGTTTTCATAATTCTGTGATCTCTATCAGAAACCATATTCTAGTCAAATTTCGAATACAGAAAAGAGCGGTTTTTTCAAGTTTTGTTGACAAAATATTCGCTCCTATAAAATAAAATATATTTTCAAAGGTAAAATAGCTATAAATTCCTGCCCTGAACCCTCATGTTCTTCATGAAAGAATAATACTTTTTACCGCGATAATACGGAAAACGATAATTTGAATAACTATATTTCCCAATGAAATTCAGAAGACGTGCACAAATAATGAAGTTACATTTATGCCCAGAAGCAAAACAAGGGACCATTTCAGCAAACGATTCCGTTCCTGTGCATCGTCACCGGAGCAGTGGCAAGACCTTCATTCTCGTTCCCTCTCGCGGGCCAACTTCCCCAGTGGGGCGCCCCCTTCCCCGGGCCTCGCGTCTGCTCCGCGCCCCTCGTCGCGGGCTCCGCGTCGGAAGTCAAGGGCCGCGCCGCGGATCAATAGGGCGTGGATACGTTTCCGCGCGCCCGCACCCACCGCCGCCGGGGGCCGCCGGGCCCTCGCCGGGGCTCGCGCGGCGGCCTCCGGCATCGCGCCCGGGCACCGCCCACCGCCCACCGCCCACCGCCCGGCGGCGCTGCTCTCGGCGCCAGCTCTCGCGGGCGGCCGCCGCCCGGCGCGGGGGCGGGTCCTCACTTCATCGGGGCAGTGGAATGAATCGAGAAAACGCGTGTTGGGGAATCGGAACTTGATTTATTTGATTCTTTGGTCAAAAAACAGTAAAAACTGCATGTGACGTATGGGGAGAAGATTATCTGTGCACGTTTTCTTGAGTTCCAGAATTCTTTCGGAACATTGTAACTATAAATATGATAGTTGATAGATGAATAAAAGTTAAAAAAAAAGCAAATCAAATAATAATAATAAAATTTAAAAAAGCGCGAGATTAGCAACATTTGAAAAACTACCAAATATCAAATAGGCTGGAAATTATATGACTTGGTCTAAAAGAGGTAGTTGAAGACCAGGGTTGAAATTGGCGAGTCGACGCTGAACATTCTCGAAATACTTCTGTTTCTCCGCATATTAAGGGAATTAAAAGTACTATTAAAAAAATCTTGCTTAAAAAAATTACTTTGAAAAGTATTACTTAAGAAATCGAAACAATAATACTAGTAAACAAACCTATTGTTATAATAAACACATTACAATTTTTCATCAAAATAATTGTGAAAAAGAGGTAAACAATTGCATGGAAGAGCTGTTGCGAACCAATGAAAGTAAACGGAGAAGTACAAAAATAAATAGCCGTATGTTCTAATTGTGCCTCCGGCAGTAGCACTGCAAAAACCTCTTCTTTTCTGTCAATTTTACACTTAAAACAGCATATTGATGTGAGTGTAGTTTTTGTATTATGTTAATGTTGCGATGGTTATTTAAAAAGATGAAATTGTTGATGTTAGTGAAAACTAAAATTAGGGAAACGAATCCTATTTGAAGATTTTTTGGTAAAAAAAATGAAAATGTGGAGTGAAAATTAAATGTGTGAAAATCAAAACGATTTGAATAAAATTTCACTGTACACAAGTGTGACGTTGCCTTGTGCCTTTGTTTTCTATAAATGTAGTTTTCTTTTCTGTTTGTTTTGAGTATCGATACCATCGTAATTATTATTGTTACCGTCTTTGATGACATAATATTGGTTGTTGCTACTCTTGTATCTGGTTTGCTGTTGCATCATATTGCGTACTTGTTGCTTGCGACTTAGGTCAACATCAGCATTGTCTTTTCTGCCGATGTTGACAAGACTGTATATATTTTTGTTCCCACTATTTGTGTGCGCTTGCTGTTGGGAAGATCACTATAAAACGCCGAAATGCTTCACGTATTCTTGAAGCATCAAAATCATAACACGTTTTTGTTTATCATTTTTAGTTACATTTTGCGCAGAATGCCAAATAAATGCTTTGTACCGGGTGGTAAAGTGTTCAGTAAGAATGTCGTCGTTTTCCTTTTAAAAGCGTGTCAATATTTAGCATTATCAGAGAAACCTTTGTTGACGTCACGACTCAAAACACCACCTCACGTTCTGACACAAGAGCGCCGTTTTCGTAACTTGGCGTATCTCGCACGGAAGTCATGAATATAAATGAGCAATGGTTTGAAGAAGAAACTAGGTCACGTTACGGCCAACATTGTGAGCGAATAATGGAAGGGGTTTCTTTATGACGGAAGCGGGATTTCTTTGATGTGGGAGGGACGGCTGACCTTTGGCTACTACGATCAGGCTCGCCTTGTCGAGCATGCAGTACCAACACGGAACACGTAGACATGCGGGCTATCTTAACTGCGCAGGAGTGTGCAGCTAGCGGATGAGGCACTGGGACTGTGTGGGTCGTCTTTTGATGCGAACGAGGAATAATGATGGGAGAAAATGAATCACGCCAAGGTCGCGTACACGTTTGAATGATTTTTTTTTCCTCGTGCTGACTCATTCGATCACGGATAGAAACTCTGCGGCGTATATGCAGTGTGGGACTTACTCCATCCAGGTGGTTTTTTGCCGGGAGAAAGGTGCGTAGACAGAGAACGATGGGAGTTCTTTGGTGGAGTGGTTTCAATTTACTGCATTTTTGCACTGAGTTTTTTTCATTATGAAGTAAGTTAAAGGGTGTTGCCGCTTTTTTATTTATTTAGTAAAACATATTCCAATTGCATGGATGTAACTTTAACCAGTGCAACAGCAGTAAAGTGAGACTCTTTAAACAATAACAATAGAAGGTTCTTTCTGAAATTTTAAATGATAAATATTGGAATTAAATATTATTGCATTGTAAATACCTATAATTAAGTAGAAATTGTATAATTTTACAAATTATTTATTATTTGTTTTTAAATCGTTATTGAATCTGAATTTGCTTTCTGTTCTGATAAGACAACTGTAAGAAGAGGGAAATGTTTCCAGAGAGAGGAAAACGTAAAACGTTTAATCACGTAATCTTGTGGCTAGACTATTTAAAGTACGTTCCCATAAATACACATCGTTGACCCAGATGTAGAACGCTGTGGCGTGAACTGCTAAGTGCAGAGTTGCAGTTTCCCCGTAATTCTGCAATACCGCGAAAGGCGCGGTTTTTTCAACTCTTGCGATAGTGTCGTTTAAGAAACAGGAAAAGCATTACAAATTTCTTAGTTAATTTCAGTGGTAGCCGTAAACGCAAATGACTTACAATTTCAAGGTTAACGAGAACAAAAAAATTGTCCAGTTGCTGATTTCTTATACTGTCGTGATCATGCAAAAGAAAAAAATAAAGAACCAATTCTCCGATTATAACTTTGTATTTCTATACTAATTGTACATCTGAATCCGTGGTTCGAATATCCCGAATTTCTACTTATACGGTTAATGTTCACAATATCCAAAATACGAGAAAAAATCCGAAGTAAACAGCTTCTAAGCATACTTCGGACTTTATCCGGATAAAATTGGCATTGGCAAACTAGTGGCTAAGGTGAGTGAAAACGCTATATCGACGAGTGATAGCAGATATGTGATAGGGATCACATTGAATGGAAGTGTCTAAGGCTAGTGATCGCAAACTGTTTAATTCTGAGATTCACTCTTGACTGTGGTAAATTTCCCTTTGCATGATACCGCCCAACCAAAACGTCAGTTGGCGCTTCGCTACCCATTGCCGAGTTGACGATGAGGTTCCTACCTTCGATCATCTCGATTTACGTAATACACCTTTGAATCTGTGCAAAGCATAATTTCAAACGCATTTTATGCCAAAATATTTCTTGGGAACGCACAAGTTGTTTCACATCGGACAATAGAGCTACTTCAACATGCGCCTTTAGGACAATACCAACATCAACCGGATGAACTTCAGAATGATCCGTTCATCCCAATTCATAGAGCTTTATCCGCGCCGACTGGTTGTTGGGGGATTGACCAGCTATTTCTGTGATTAGACTTTTTAGGACTTCGGCCTTAATTTATTCATACACTTCCTGAATTTAAGAAACATAAACAACTTTTCGCAACTAGGTGCCCCAAATTTGCTTGATGTGCTTAACTTCAGACGTATTGACGGACCTGATCACTTCCAGGCGAATGGCCGAACAGCATTGTGTGCGACATTCCAGGCGAATGCCCGAACAACATTGACCACGTGCGATGTTTTCTCATTCCATTCTTTTTTAACCATCTACCCCCGCCTGGGCTGGCAATTTTCTGCAAGGGACGTTAAAAAATTTGAAAAATCAAGAGAACGTTTAGAGATATGACACAACTATTTTTGCATATTTCATTAACTATTAAATGGATGAGTAGTATCCGCACATGCAATCCGTGTCTGTTCCGATCTGTATTGCTTTCTCAGTAGGCCCAATTCCCAATGTAAATGAGTCAAACAGTCTGAGTGAATTATGAAAATGTCATTGAAAAGCTTTCTTTCCCAATTTCAATCCCGAGGGTGCACATTTTCCTTGGATAGCGTGACGTGGAACTGTCTTAACAAGTATGCCACTTCCATATCTTCCTTCGGAAACAGACTCAACAAAAACGTGGAGTCGAAGCCCGCACTTGTCTCGAGTGAACGGCGTTTCTTGTGAGTTTTTTAATTCGAGCCGTTTGGCTCGGGAGGGCCAAAGAAATTCTGTTTCAGTTGGAGGACATTACGCTCAGTATGTGGGACTGGTCTGCGGCATCGTCATCACCCGTCCGTTCGCACCGCGGTTGGCATGCACGTCGTTACCCCGCGTGTCCGTCCGGGCCCCGTCCCGTTCGCCGGCAGACTGCCAGCGGGAAGAGGGCGGGCCGCGACCTATCGCCGCCTGAGGTCGACTGCGGTATCGACTGGGACCGACCGTGGCCGCCGCCCCTCCTCCTCTTCCTTCACCTCCTTCACTTTGGTTGCCATGCTCCGCCCTCCGCCCTCGACGCCGTCGCCGCCGCCTTCCGCCCTCGCTTTTAACGTAATGGAGAGATAAAGCTGCGAGCGAAACGACTCCAAATTAAAAAGCCCACACGAAACGCCGTTCACTCGAGACAAAGGTGGGCGGCGACTCGGCGTCCTTTGGGTTCCGTCTGTTTCCGACTGGGAAGAAATGCCTTAGAGGTGGCTTAGTGGTTGGGACGGTTCCATGTTACGATGTCCATGGAGAAAAGGCCAAGACAAGTATTGCCGAAAGATAGTCGAATAATCTGGGAAGGTCATAGAGGTACATCAAACAAAAGTTAAGATTCAGACAAAATGTAAAGGCTGATTTTAAGGACAGGGTTCGGCTCACTAAAACAACGGCGCACGGTTCACTTGCGCATGGTTCACTCGCGCGGACCACGAGAACGGATCACTCAGGGAGCACTGCTTGCATTGTGCATTGTGCGGTGTGGTGCGAATGTGTAGTGGAGAATTACAATGGTTAAATGCATAAAATGCGTTGCATGCATAATGTTAAATGCATAAAATGCGTTGGTAATTATGCGTTGGACAGACTCAAGGATGTTTTATGTTAACGCGAGGGCCGAAGGCCCGAGCCTCGTCCTCAACTTGGACACGGGTAGCGAAGCGTCACGATTCCACACGAAAGTGCGTTGGCCACGTGGCCGTGTGCACACTGTGGCGGCGCCGCGAGTGACTCGTTCGGAACCGAATCGTGCGCGTCAATAGGAGCCGAACCCTGTTCTTAAAATCTGCCAATGTAAATATACATAACATTGTAAATTTATGGAGTCACTAATGACATCAGCTGTCGATGTGATTCAACAAGCAAACGAAAGATCGTTCAAATATTTGTGATACCATGCCAAATACACCAAATTACTAAATCGCCAAATAGACCAAATTTCTTGGTACTTTTATTGCAAGTTCATTAATATTGTAATAATTATCGCCATTCTCCACATCTTGGGAATTGATGTATAATTTCAGGCGTAAAGAGATTGCTCGCAAGTAAATTATTTTTTTCTATTCCTGTTGAATTCCCTCACTATATGTTAAGTTCTTCCTTGGTTAAAGAGGAATATTTAATTAAGACTGAAGAAAGCTGAAAACTCTTATTAAGAAGAAGTCTGAAAACTTATCTCCCAAAAGAATTAGCGTCATGGCATTTTCATTATCGTATTGCTCATCTTGTATATTTTCTTTGTAAAGCTATATTATTTCCATATAAATTCTGTAGTCCACAAATATAAGAATTGAACTGTGCTTACCAAGATAATGAAATATAAATCATTGTTCCTGAAAATTCTATTCGAACTTGATCAAGTTTTATTATTGTTTGGGCCTTGAAGAATAGGACAGTTCACTTTGAACTTTTGGTCTTTCAACCTTTGGACATTTTTATATTATACAGTACACCTTGGATATTTTGACCTCCGACCGTTGAGACAGGGAGGATACTGAAAGAAAGAGGGGGCAATCAAATCTGACTCCTAGAAATATTTGTGATGTATGATTTTTTTCGTTAGCTTGAAATAAAACCGTGCATATTCAATATGGAATACTCCTTCGGATGAAATGTGATCGATTCCTGGAATATAAAAAATAAGTTAAATAGAATTACAAAACTGGCTTAAGGGGAATGAGTAATTGAAACCATGTCACGCTAGATCCGTGTGGCGTCGCGGGGTATGCGCCGCTGCGGCGGGCCGCTTCGGGAAGCCCAGTCCTAAGCCGGAAGGGTGATGGGGGTGGAACGCGGCGGCGCCTCGCCGGCACGCGCCGGGCAGGGAAATCCCGGCACCAAAAGAACAGGGCGCGCGCGGGCGCGAGTCTGGGTGATGTCGGTTGCGCCCTGGAGAGGACTGGCCAACGAGCCGAATGACGCCCGCCGCTTGTAGAGTGGGGGCGAGCCGTCGGATACTTAAGGCTGCGCCGACAGGCGCCTCGCGGGATACGCAGGGTGTCGAAAGATGGGTGGTATCTCCAGTGCTATCTTGGCACGTGATCTTCAGGTGGAAGATCGGTTTTGGCGTCAGGCCATGTAACTTCTCTAGTTAAGGGACTCTATGTCCGACAGCTTCGCACTTCGCGTTGCTTTTTCCTGCTCTCGAGCAGTGGTACTGGGCTAGGCCTAGGGAGGGTCGCGGGGTTTCGCGGCTAAGGGAATTGAAAGGTTGCCAAGGGGTTAAATTTTGTTTAATAATCTTTGTATTCTAATTGTAAATACATTGTAAATACCAAACAGAAACAGTCATCTGTGTTATTCCTTTCTAGTACGTCACATCCGCCTCTGCGTTGAAACGAGGTGCCTAGATCGTAAAACTACTCAACCACTGAGTTCAGAAGGCCGCGCGTTTGAATTCTTCCCATGCGTGATTGCCTTTGCAAGTGTGGTATTGTTTTGTGCTGGAGTTTTCTATCACGAATTAGTCGTACGTTTTGTGGGAGAAAATAAAAACAAAATTTCAAATGAGATCTCCGATAGATTTATAAAAATAGGGTAACATAATTGTTGTATTTAATCCTTTTTAGTAAAATCCATTTCAATAATATAAAATATATCAATTTCATTAGAAAATTTCCAAAATGTAGCGGCTTTGTGTAGATTATCTACAAACATCAAAATATTAGATACAAAGTGGAGAAGCTGAGACGTCAGTCAAATCGATTGTGTAATATCGATGTTAATATCCACGTCATATACAGTTTTTACTGTTTTTGACCAAATAAATAAATAATAAATGATGTTCTGGCTTTCGGTTAGTCGCTAGTGTAGTACAAACAAACCTACCTACGTTTCTAGGAAAATCACTTTTTCGGTATCACCGGTCCACACAACATGGTTTCGGACTAAACTACTTATGAGGAAGGGGACAAATTCATAGCTATTGATGAGGGTTAAGGGCACAAATTCATAGTTAATTTACCTTTGAAAATATATTTGATTATATAGTAGCGAATATTCAACAAAACTTGAAAAAACCGCTCTTTTTTCTGTATTCAAAATTCGACTAGAATTTGGTTTAGGATAGAGATCACAGAATTATGAAAACGTGCACAAATTTCACTTCTCCCCATAACTCGTCACACACAGTTTTAAACTGTTTTTGACGTAAATAAATAAATAAAAGTAATTTACTGCGTGTAGTTGTCCAACAAGACCACTTTGTGGTTACAGAGACCTACGGAAAAGTTTTATGTGTACAAATTAGCATTTTTCCTGCAGTAGCACATAAATTTCTCTGTTATGTACTGCGATTTTTTAAACTTTGCCCCTGAAGGCCCGTCTTCACGATGGAATATGGCACGATATTTCGCGACATTCTCAGTTGTGCCGCCAGAAATCGCATGATCACGACCGTATGAAGCAGTGCTTGGGATCATGCGACTTCTACCTGCATGACGGAGACAGACTCGAAATGCCGTGTGATATTCCATCGTGGCCAGAGGGCTTAAGGGGCAGAGTTTAAAAAATCGCAGTATTACATAGTTTACGAGGAAGCAAAAAAAATGATACTCTTATAGTACAGTAATATCGAAGATCATATGAGTGAGCCGAAAGATCCTCTATTACGTCGTTGCTGGGCCGCAAGTTAAAAACTTTAATAACGAGGTGTGTACGGTTTGGAGTACTCCTCATAGAGATGTACCAGGTAAACGGCTTCATCAGGCAAAAGCCCTAAGAAGCAAATGCCACAGAGGTGGCTTAGTGGTTGTGACGAGATGGAAGAGACGGGAGGGGATGAGAGACTTCGTTGTTGTGATGCGGAGAAAAGGAGGAAAATTAGAACGGAGCGAGTTGCTCCGCTTAGATGTCTGGTTCTTTTTTCCGCTGTCTTAAATATTCTCGTGAGCATTGTAAGACAAAAATGCTTATTCTTCTTTCTGACACTTTTGTTGGTCTTCTTTCCATTTTTGTAACCTTTCACGTTGTATATTCGTCGTTTGAAATTAAATTTAAATTAAGAATTTTTTTCCCCTCACTTCATGCATATTTTGTTTTGTATTCTTCGGTTTACTATTTATTAGGTGCATTCAAATGAATATATCCTTTATTAACACTTTGAACTAACGTTTTAATCTTTTGTGAATTCTAGGTTTATTGAAATTCTTTTATTTGTTGCAAAACTAATATTTATTTAAGTAGATACCTTCATTGCGCAATTTTATGTTGTTTCACATTTGAACTTGGAATCTCTGTATCAAATGCCAATTTAGGCTTGGAATGAAAACGTAAAAGAGAATAAGTTTGACGTTCTCTTCGAAGGAGTGTTTTCGAAAATTGCAAAACTTTGCCTTTCCTTTTAAATTGCAGATTTTACTTTTTTCATAGTACGTCACACAGCTTGGTCTTAAGTGTCTGGAAGATTCTAATGCCTACTCTGGCGTTGGGAGTATTGTAATGGGAAGGATGGGGGAGTGGTTTTGCTGCTTGCTAGACGCTGAGATAGAATCCCAGCATGCTCAAATATTTTTCGGTGTTGTAACACTTTTGCGAATTCAAATAATATTGTAATAATACGTAAGAGGTACAAATAATGCGAGAAAGTATGTGATGTGGCACAACCATTTCCTTAGTTCCTCTTCCTTGACCTATTTAGTCAGTGTAGTTTAATCACTATTTGAAAGGTCACTAATATTGCGTGAAAATATTGGTAGTTGAAGGTTGTAATGGACTTTCCTAAAATTAGAATTAGAGGGTGATGAAAGTGAATCCGGCATTAAGTTGTAAATGTGATATTTAATTTCCTATCACTCCATTTTCATAACATTTATTTGGGTGTGGTCCTATTACTTTCTTAGCAGAACGAAACACTCTTGTGATCACTGGTGGATCCGGGGTGGGGCAAGGGGACCATGCCCCCCCCAAACACCTAGAGTTTTCGTTTACCTTCCGTTATTTGGCAAAATTGATTTAAATATTTATGTTCAAATTATGTAATTATTTCAACAATAATATTGTACAGTATATCTACAGTGCATAAATAATATACAAAATAATAACAAATATGTTTATTATTGAACAAAAATTTACAATGCTCTCCTCCCCCCAAATGATCGGCTGGATCCGCCCCTGCTTCTGAATGAACCGAGTGCTGGCAGATAGTAAACGAATAAGACACTCCTTGACTTACAAGGTGAAGGGAAGAAAAAGAAGGCGAGAATAAATAACCACGGAGCAACTAGAAAGCTAAATGCTAGAAGATTCACTTGAAGCGGTTGTTAAGAAAGACTTTACTGGTATTACGTATTATAACAACCACAAATATAGTGCGCAAAATTTGACGTTTTTTGTGAGACGAATGTCAGAAGTCCAAGGTGATCTGTAATTTTGGAAGGTCTGGTGTTGGAGTCCAATAGAAATGAACGTGATAGATTTATTTGTAATAATAGAAAGTAAATTAAAAAATTACACATGTTATACTTTTAACTTTTTTAAATATAATTTTGTTTTTATCGAATCTGATCGAGTGATACTGCTCAGAAATATAATATGAATTATAAAATATTCATTATCATGAATTTCATGTGAATACATATGAATTGTAATATAGGTAATAGATAATACCTCATTGTATTATCTTTAATTTAAGTTAATTAAGATTAATTTTTCAATGATTTGACTGTTCAAGAACATAGTTTATAATAATTATTTTACACTAAGTAGCTATGGGGTCGCAACTGTGGTTATCAATTGTAAGAACAAGAAATGGATTCTCACGTTATTGTTAAACATACAACTGCCACCAGGTGATGAAATGTATCGTACATTAATTTTACTTTATTTTAGCATTCAACTTTTGAGTCATAAATAAGATCTCAATAAGAATCAAAACAGTCAAAGGAACATCAGTAAGTCTGTAATAATTCATTACGATAACTATTTCTGTGAACAAAAACAACAATAACAGATGTTAACCTATTATTAATATAAGAGAAGGCATTTTATAGCCCTGTTCAGATGTGTGTAATACTGGTGAAATCATGGAATGGAATAGCATTTTAAAATTTTATTTTAAAAATGTACTGCGAAGTTGAGGTATGGACGGAATGCGTATGCAGCACTTTATCTTATTTCTTCTCGGCTTCCAACTTATCACAGAGGACAATGAAATTAAATGGAAATCTGAATGAAGACAGATGTAAGAGAAATGCAATTTTAAATAGCTTACTTCGTATTTAAGTAATAAGTATAATATAATCATAATGAAAATTTAAATTCGAAAGAATGAAAAATTCTAATTGAAAACTTCATCTGTATAATAACCGAGGCCTGTGTTGTACAATATCAGAATGTTACATTGTGAAAATGAAACGTGTTGGCATGCATTCGGAATGCTTTTGTTGAATTGTTTGTGTAAGCTGTGCGTTGACGTGGAGCAATGTGAGGTTGCAACAGCTGTGCTATCATTTACAGAGCGAACGGTGGCTGTAGGGGGATGCTTTGACGTGGATGCTAAAAGAATAGAGATTTGATTGAAGTCCGTAAATAGGGTCACAGATGGTATAGTAAAATGGAGATCCTTTTGAACTCGAGTAAAAAGTAGTTAGTAATGAAAGTGGTGTCCTGCTATGTGGTTCACTTAACTCATGCGGGAATATATTAGTAAAGTGGACTCTAGTGGTGATGTTTTATCAAATATCCTTGAATTTATGTCAAATTCACTCAAATCTCTTATAATTTAGTTGTTTGTTTTAAATTGCGTTCTATTTTTAATGTTTCTAAATCATTAATTTGACAATTACATTCTTAACTTCTAAATAGCCAATGATGAAGTTCTGCATGAATTATTTCAACGAAACTACCTACGTCAAAATAGTATAATATCATTCGTCCACTAGAAAATAATTTAAGATCCTTCCACCGTATTGAGACATCAGCGTGATCAATTTTTGTTCGAATACAATTGCTATATTAGGGGTGGCGTGGTCACACCTAGTTCTACAATAATCACCACTAAGATAGCCAGCCAAATTAGAAGAATCTCATTCAAGTTATAAACACAAAAAAACTCGCCAACATTATAAATTTATTTTTATGTAAAACAATGCGTAATACTAAAAAAACAGCCCACCCAAATATTCGAAAACCTATGAGTCACATTAATTCATGAATTTGTTTTGAAAGATGGAAGTGGCATGACCAACCCTTGCTATCATAGAGATAAAAAAAATTAAATATCAATAATTTGAAAGCTGGCTATGTTATTTATTTCATCAAATTTCTTTTACTGGCTGTGATAGTGTAACCGATTTCTTTGCAAACGAAAAAATGAAGAATCCAAAAATTGGATGTTTTCAAACGTTATGGCATCATAAAAAGTGGTTTGTACGTATAAGATGTGTTAAAGTTCGATTCTGTTCCTCTCAGTAGCTAGTTTTGTGTGGAGTTGTTACAAAATGTATATGATACACGCAAGAAATTGTAAGCCTAAAGCTTGCATAAAAACTCAATGATAAGATATCCGGAACATAACCCCTAGTATTGAGATAGATAAAAATATCTATCTAGTATTTTGTAAAAATTAATAAAAATATGTCGACGGAATAAGATAGGAAGGAACGGAAAATACGGGAAAATAACAACAGAAATGAGACATTGGGGGCGTAAGGCATCGATAAATAATAATAAAGACGTATTTGTGTAAATATCTAAAATATTAGAAAAATAATTTTTAATAAATTATTGTGAATAGAAGAAACATTGTTACCAAAAGAATCCCAATAAGCCCAGGCAGGGACAAGTTAGCATCGGATTCAGTGCAATACCAATGCAGAAATGTGAATGGGAAGAACAAGGTGATCCGATGAAAGATAATTTTGCGTCAGAATTGCTCTCGGTCTGGTAGGATTCGGACGTGTGTGTCATGTCTGGCAGAAAGTTTATTTGAGAAAAAAATTAACTTAGATTTCATGGGACAACGGTTTGTGTACGACGGAAGGTGTACATCCTCGAGTTGTGGAGAATTTCAGAAGTTAAAAATATTCTGTGATTATAGAAAATTACTAGAAGGTAGGACACGGACAAAATAAAACATATGCAGAAGCAAAGATAGTGTGGAATCCACAACTGGTGGATGGGCAACGCCACGGAACAAATGAGTCTTCGCAGCGCCAAGAGTGCGGTCTTCATCGTCACCAGGGAAGTTTATAAATTAATTACAAAAAAGGCTTTACAAAAAAATCGTTTTTTCAAAGAGAAGAATGTTTTGTTATTAAGTTAAATTTAATGTAATAGATACCGACTATATAAAATTAAGAGTGTTAAACAATTTGATGGCAATCAAAATAATGAATTGTTAGGGGAATAAATGGAATTAAGAAAAAAATCGTTATTTCTTAAATTGAAAAAAGGAAAGAAAAAAAACTTGCTTCTAAATAAATTAGCAGCAGGCACTTTATGTTGCTGAGTACTAATTCAGGATACATAGTGTTATTATTTCTAAATTAGCTGATCCAGTAAATCAAGCCGATCATAATGTAAATAGAAATATTTCACCAACCGAATTCTCGTGAGTGGTATTTTCAGCCCATAAGAGATAAAAAGACGAGCCGTGAGGTTGTAAGTATGAAAGCGCCCAATTCCAAGAATAAAACGAAGGCTTATATTCGAAGAATATAACGGAAATTTATAAATAGGATAAACTAAGTAAAGGGGGTAGCTTTGGGCACTGTCACAGTATTCAATCAAATTTTAATATTTGCTGTCATTTTTTAAGCCGACCGAGACAGAATTTTAATATATTTTTTTAAAATTGGATAGTCGTATTTGACATTCTTTTGACTATTGATATATTTTGCCAAAAATTATCTGTGGATCAAGTAAAACGTTCTCAGCTTTTATGTTAGCAAAATTATTGTACTGCAGGTCATTTTTCTAGAGAATATAATTAATACATAGTTGTTCATTTTGCATATTTGGCGATACCATAAAAATGTATTTGGGTTCTAAAGGATCACACGTAGCCCTCCCATAGCCGTTAGCCTAGATGTGCCTCCTGTCTCATCAGTAGAGTCTGCAAAATGTGTAGTATTAAATATCAAAATATGTACATAAATATATAATGAAAACAGCAAGAATATGTAATAAGTATGTAAAATCCGATAGAATATGGAATATTAAAATTCTCTAATTAAAAAACATTTACTTAGCAATAAATTACATTTAGAAAAACTGCTCAGTTTACATCATAAAATTTTCTCGTCAGTAGTAAAAGCTTCATCTATTGTAACCCAGGACCGTCGTTTGCCAGCCGGACTAATCGCAATAGAAGTCATCGCACAACTGGTGAGATCTACGACCAGCAAACATACACTGTAGCATCTTCTTCGACGCGTTACACTTCGGCGATCGCCAAATTTTTCTCGGAAATTAAGGTTACAGATCACAAAACATGGTGTCAATGATGTTTTGGACACCTAGATCTCCCTGGAATTAATTTAAAGAAACTTGATAAAATAAGAAAGTATATTGTGAAAACAGCAAAATATGTAATATAGTAGTAAATATGTAAAAATATGTAACGAAAAAATTCGAGGAGGGCCTATGATTCGCAAAGATTACATTCTGAGAACGGTAAGTAGAAAGACAAAAAAAATGTAATTAAATAAAAATCCGATCTCTACTCATCAGAAAGCCAGCATGCGTGCTACGCGATTGGTTGTTTTGCAAAAGTGTCATCTTCATACACATATGCCCATCTTGTTTTCTCAAGCTATGAACACGGGGTGCAACCGCCGACCGGCTTCCGAGCCACTCGTATCTTCCCTCTGTTTTACACACTACATTCCATATCTTTCATCTCTTTTATTTATTTAACATCAAAAACAGTTAAAAATACTGTGGTCGACGCTCGGTGGGGAGAAGTGCAAACTGCACACTTTTTTTTGCTCTGGGATTACTACCCTAACTAATATATTAAGTGCAATTATGAATGCAGGTAGCAACGTACGTTTTGACACGTATTTATAAGAAAACATTCGTTCCCGTCTAACAAAAACTATTTGCGAAGGCAAATCAGCTACGGAATTTGGCTATTATTCTTTATAGTGCTCTGTGTGAAGAACGCCACTTCCTGCCACGAAAACATGGAGAACGACTATTTGAATAACTATATTCCCCACTGAGATCAAGAAAATCTAACCCAGATAGTGAAGCTCCTTTTATCACCAGAAGCAAAAGAATAGGCCCCTATACTGCGATTTTTCTAACTTTGCCTCTCAAGGCTCATCTTCACGATGGAATATGTGGAGATATTTCGCGTTTTTGTCAGTCGTGCCGCTAGATATCGCATGGTCACTACCGTATCATGCAGTGCTTGCGAACATGCGACTTCTAGCGACACGATCGAGAATGACGCGAAATCCCATGCGATATTCCATCGTGGCCATAGGGGCTTGAGAGGCAGAGTTAGAAAAATCGCACTATAGACATTTGCTCAAAAGATCATGGAAAAATCTGATCGCGACGAGGTCTTCATCTCCTCTCCTCTGTCTGTCTGTGAGAGTCGCGTAGGGTATTGGGGGGTGGGGTAATCGGTGCACACGCCGGGGTGCGCGGCGCGCAAACAACTGCGACCACTCCACACCTCTCCACGCCTCTCCACGCTCCACTCCGCCGCGCGCCGCATGCTCTGACACGTTCGAGGGCTGCGCTCTCCACGTGACATCGATCGCGTCATTGTTCCGGCAGCGCAAGCCGCCCAACGCGGAAGATCAACCGGCGACGCCGCACTCGCCTAGGCAGAAGACAGAAAATATACAAGTCGCGCGACTTTTCTTGATGTTTCGCAGAGCGGGGTGCGGGGGGGGGGCGACGTTACTGCCTAGGTCACATCAGACGGGTGTTGCCAACTGTCCCTCTTAGCACAACAGGATATCATAGACGATAAAATAGAACAAATAATAAAGTAACTAATAGTAACCACAAGTGAAAAAATTAATTATAATATTGGTTATTAATGAGATGTGATATTAGTTTATGTACTTATTTTTTTTCTGAATAATTTGAATCATCGCTTGAATTCGAAAGAAGCGGTAGGCAGCCCTGATAATCTTGCCGTGCCGTGCCGTGCCGTGGGAGACCAGCTTTTGGCCAGACCGTGCCGAGTCGTGCTGGGTTGAGCACTAGGGAGCTCAGACGTCACGAAAAGTCGCGCTACTAATACATGGGAGCGGACGACATTTGAGCCGTTGTGAGCAAAAGTGGCGTAACTCAAATTTTGGAAGATTTGAGTTAGACACCCTGGTAGATGGTTTGAACATTGTACCATCACGGGGTAATATGGTGTGAGTCCAACTTCAATATTTCTTAGCTATAAGGCCAGCACAATGCAGAAGTAGCCAACAAGTTGCTCATACCCCTGCAAGCAATTGTGGTGTTAGTTACAGGTGTGATGAAACAACAGCTTCCATAGGCTTCCTAGAAATAGCTTCTTGTTTATCTGCACCCATCACACAAGAAGCATCTCGAAAAAAAATATAATCGCTTTAAGTGATTAGGTCAATATCGCAACTTCAAAATTGCTCTCACTTGGTTGAAAATCGTGACAATGCTCTATTTTTTCCATATTTTTCATCACATTACTATCTCAGACGAAAATTGTGCATGCTAATTATTTGAATGTTAGCCATAGTTTTCAGAAATGGTATGTACAAAAGCAGTGAAAGTCAACAAAATTGTTAATTACTTAATTAATAAGCAACGTTTCAGTCCAAAATATCTGTAGTAAGTTATTAGAATATCTCTTTAACACGTTCATAACACTTTACGTCATTTATTTCCAAACATTATAACTTTACAGTGTTTTTTGTTTACACTTCATTTTCTGGAAAGTATATTTTTTGACTTGCATCACTTTTGCTCTCAACGGCTCATTTCATGTTAAGACGTAATAGACGCTTATTTGTCGTAACATGTGAATATATATATTTTATACGAGAACAAATGCTGATCGCTAAACAATTAAATTTGATATACAAATGATTGCTATCCATGTTACATTCGAGATAATTTATTTGGCGTGTTGCTTACTCTCTGTGCCGTCCACCACTCCGTGACCGCTGTATGTTCTTTTCC
>JAHLJT010008446.1:278702528-278720818 GCA_031308135.1 Acheta domesticus | reverse complement strand
CCTCATCGGCCTCACTAGCTCTCCATCCCCCGCCATCC
This sequence comes from Acheta domesticus, assembly GCA_031308135.1. Taxonomy (NCBI): domain Eukaryota; kingdom Metazoa; phylum Arthropoda; class Insecta; order Orthoptera; family Gryllidae; genus Acheta; species Acheta domesticus. The sequence continues at coordinate 278,720,780 of JAHLJT010008446.1, read as the reverse complement.
CCACTCTCATCCTCCTCACCCACCTCCAGAACTCCCACTCTCACCCACCTCTCCGCCCAAGGGCGTTCTCACCTACCTTCCCCACCCTCACCTCTCTTACAAAATCCTCATCGGCCTCACTAGCTCTCCATCCCCCGCCATCCCCACTCTCATCCTCCTCACCAACCTCCAGAACTCCCACTCTCACCCACCTCTCCGCCCAAGAGCGTCCTCACCTACCTTCCCCACCCTCACCTTTTTCCAAAAAGAACCTCATCGGCCTCACTAGCTCTCCATCCCTCTCCATCCCCACTCTCATCCTCCTCACCCACCTCCAGAACTCCCACTCTCACCGACCTCTCCGCCCAAGGGCGTCCTCACCTACCTTCCCCACCCTCACCTCTCTTACAAAATCCTCATCGGCCTCACTAGCTCTCCATCCCCCGCCATCCCCACTCTCATCCTCCTCACCCACCTCCAGAATGCCCATCTCAGCGACCTTTCCACCCAAGGGCGTCCTCACCGCTCCCCTGCGTTCGTTTGGCGCCGGGCCCTGGGGAGCGTTCCACGGCGGCGTCCTCGCGCCGCCCACGCTCTCCCGAGCGCGAGGAAACTCGGCCGCGGCGCACGGAATGGCTGCCGGACCGATACGCGCCGCTAATAAAACGCGCCATCCTGCAGGCTCCGTGGATGTCGCGCTGCTTATTCAACAATCACGGCCGCGCGAGGGTGAGTCATTCGGGAAGGAAACCGAAAAAAACTCCAAAGTGGGCGCTCACAAGCTAGAAAGAGACGGTTACCTCAAATCGTTATTTTTGTCGAAAGTATACTTTGGCTGTGGTTGTAGAGATTCTCGAATTCTTCGTAATGTAACACCGGCAGAATTTTACGTATGCCTTTACGAAACGTGCCAGTTCTGGAAAGTGGCAGGGCTCAGCGACGGCTTTCTTTAAAGCCTTCTTCGCTTGAAGTCAGCTTTTAGAGATTTTTCCTTTGTTCGGCTTAATTTTATATCTCTGTTACAGATATCCGTGGGGAAAATATACGACCGGCCAGCAGTTTTTTCTTAGTCTTATTGTAAGGAAAGTAACTGTGAAGTGTTTTTGTAAGGTAAATATTTTTGTCTCGGCAGAATTATCGGTTGTTGATTCCAATTTCTTTTCGGCACTTTTTCATCCAAAACTTCTCACAACATAAGGCAAAAATTGCTGCACTTACACTGCAAGTCGAGACTTTTTTCAGTCCACTTAACATATAATTTAAATTATTTTTTGAATATTTAAAGTACAATGAAATTAAAATAATATAATTATAAACGTGATATTATTATATTTAACAATAAAAATTCAGCATTTGAAATTTTATGTATTTATACTATGTAGGTTTATATTGTGCTATGACGTAATTTTATTACGTATATAATATTATTGTATATATAGTGTAGATAAAATAATCCAACCATTCACATATAATTTTTATGCTGTGTTTTTATCATTCAAAAATGTATGAAATTTAGTATTATGTGCATTGGAAACAACAGTTTCGCATATCGACTTAGTGCAGCATTATTTTTTGCTTGTATTTGTTCAACTTCATGGATAACAAAATACGAGGTGCTGGGTATTTGCGGACAATAGCAGCTAAAAGAGACGCAGTTACTGCAGGTATTATATTTCCAAGCTGCCACTGGCAGTTTCCATTTAGTGAGTTACGTACGTATATTGTGTACCTCCAGGATGCAACCCACCTACGTGGCGCATGCTTTAAGATCACGTACACGCCATCCATCTTGTTTCATTGCGTCCCAGACTACGCACTTTTCTCGGAAATCGCCTTTTTACAGCGTGAGAGCACACGCGCCGCGCAGCTTTTAAGTGTTTTCGTCGCTCATCTGCGTCGCAGTGGCTTACTCATGCGTGCTGCTTCCTTCTCCATGACGTCACCCCCCGCCGCGGAATGAGAGGTGTGGAGACAGGAAGGAGGAATAACGATGGCAACACGGAAATATAGATGCAATGAAGATTAGGGGTAGGATTCGCTTCCTGTGCAACCTTTTTTTAACTGTCCTGTGGAGAAGAGAGGCCTCACAACCGCAGATGCAATCATCTTCCGTTCAGCGTCCACTGTAATGGGAATGAACGGATGTAATATCGATAACCGTTTGTCTATTCAAGCCGTGAACAAAAACAGTGCTTTGGATCATTCCTCTCTGAAACATAGTTGTTTCGTTTATTGTTAGTTCTCTTTGAAGGTCTTGTGTGTAGCGTGTAGTAATCTCATTTCAAGCGAGATTGTAAATCCGAAAAGTGATCTTATTAAGAGGTCGTAACATTTCCAAGAATAAATTTTCCTGTGATGTATATGGAATCTGGGAACTAAGTTGACTTATAAAACCAACGTCATTTTATTTAATTGCTCTTTATGCCTTTACGTTACTCCTTTTGTGGTTAAATTTATGTAGTATTGCTAAAAATAAAGTTCAAGCATTTTTTTTCCTTCATGTCATTCCATTGTTAGGGTCTTTGTTGGTGATTGGTTAACACATAGCAGTTACCTTCAAAAATATTTTATTTTCATTTATTTGTTCAAAAAACAGTAAAAACTGTATATGATGTATGGGGAAAGAAATTATCTGTGCACATTTTTTTAGGCCCAGAATAAAAAATAGCAACATTTGAAAAACTAGAATAAGAATTATATTTCCCAATACATTGGCCTCAGGTACACTTCCGAGTACTATAAAATCTTTTTATTTTCCAATGCCATTACATTGCGTGGTAATTATGCTTTCGTTACAATAATGTGTAAAGTATCTTAATAATTAAAGATCTGATGTTATCTGTTGCTACATTTTGAAGCATTCGATGACGATGATCCATTATTCTTGATAAAATTATGTAGATTTCTTCCGAATCAAGTGTATTTTGAAAATGAATATTTTTCGGCGACACCGATCATAAACCATTTCACGTCAGTTATCGTTTGCACGCGCCTCTAGCAAATAATGCTACGAGTAGTATTAAAGTCAGAGTTATTGAGAATATACTGCGGAATGACCTCGCCGAGAATTACAGAACGAGATAAAAATCTAAGGGGAGATTATATGAGTTTCCTTGTCTCTTAAGCGCTCCAAACAACTCTTGAATTCTGTTCACCCTCTTTTCTGCCTCATGATAACGAAAACAAGGGTGGTCTCCTTGTTGCGTTCCAGCCAACAGGAAATGACCTACGGAGGTCGTGCGTTGCTCGCACTGGCTCCCTTCCAAATCACTGCTTTATTCGTAATGAGCCAAAAAATCACGATCCCTCAGAGATGTTTGCTTTCTCCATTTCGTTGACTGTTTTCGCAAATGAGGAAGAACAAATGAAATTTTGTGAAACACACGACAGAGGAAGCGTGAACAACATCTGATTAGAGGGTGACCTTCAAGAATATGTAACATCTTGGTGGGTGGGTATTGGGGAAAATACATATGGAATCGTAAATTAAATGCGAACTCAACATCTCACACTCTACTCTGCTTCGTAAAACAGGGATAATGCTCTTCAATACAGAACATTTTATATTATAATTCGTGAAACTAGTAATTTTTGTAATACGTAATGGATTATATCTGAATGAATACCAAGTGTACCGAACTATGTATAATCGAATGGTGATAAAAGTGAGTTCAGTATTGGTTTGTATGCTTGTAACCAGTGAATTTAGTGCGCGTTTGTGCATATCCGCTAAGTATGTAATTGTATATTTTTGCAATCGATCTACTCGTATGCCTATTATATATCTGTCAATCTTTTTCGAAGATGTATCTTTACAAGCATTATTCTGTAAGGAGGGGAGACTCTCGGATCTTCTGACAAAGAGTGATCCATATTAGCAGTTTTGATACAAGAAAGCATCTTTTTATATGCTGTAGTATTTTTTGCTGAGGTTGTGGAGATGTTTTCGTGATTTTTTAATGTGACTGATAAATAATAAATTCAAACGCATAGGGTTAGAAAATGTCTGCTCACTGCTTAATACTTTTAATTTAAATGTGTCTTTAGTGAAATAATTGTGTGATTCTTTAAGGCATTTACTGTTTTCATTTCAGTGTGTGGCTGTTTGATTTTCATTTGCAGACGCCCGAAAACTTACTGTAGTTATGTACATGCAATAAAAGTCCATATAATTACACATTTTTAATTTTATTTTATTTTCCGGTCGACGTGCGAATTCGTCGAGACAACGATTGCTTCTAGCGAGTGCGTAACGTGCAATTTTAAAACGTGATGATGAAAAGAGCTAATTTCACCCGCCCGTCGAGGCGCTATAATTGCCACAACTCTGCACTTGAAAAGTAGACGCATTATATACAAAACTGGAATTAACACAATTACTCGTTACATCACTTTTGCCGCCAGCATTGTGTGAACCATGAACTTGCATGTGTCAGAGTTCGTTTTCACTAAGTTACGCCCTTATACATAATGTTTTTGGTGGAAATCAGACGAGAAAGTCCTAATACAAATATATTTATCCCTGTAAGAAACCTTGAATTAAAAAATGGGAAATATTTAATTGATAATTATATTTGTGTGTGTGTAATTCATGTGTATGCGATCGAGGTACACTTCAGTTTTTACGATACTTAATTGAATACATTTTGTTGGACCGAATGATATCTGATATACATATTGGATTGTATTGAATTCATCTGCAATCCAAAATATTAATTCGAAGTCGAATGAAAATATAGGAGCTTTCCCGTCTTCTTGGCGCGTAGAACAACTCTTGAGTTTGATTCACCCATTTCAGTGGCTAATGAAAACGAAACAAGGGTGCGATTTTAGATATGGTTCTCACGAGGAGAAAATGACCCACTGAGTGCTGCTTTAGAGCAGAGGAGACCCCGGTCTCCTACTGGTCGCAGTGGCACGCCTTGCGACACCGTGCCATTCCACGAGCTTCTCTGCGCCACCAACGTGGGAGGAGGAAACAATTAGTAACCCCGCCGTTTTACAATAGTGATGGTGTTGTCGCTTGCGGCGGGGTTATGAACCGCGTAGAGAGGCGATTTCGTCGTGGCAGTCATGCCGCGGACTGCCGCTCGTGGCATCGACAACACTGCTTTAGAGTTTCAATTGCGTACGCCGCAAGCACCTGCGGCTTCAACGCTGACACTTGCCGGTAGTCGAGATAAACAAATTGAAAACCGGAATGTCTTGGAAACGCCCATGCTCCTGGTCCGCATTTTCTCTCCAAATCTTTGGTCACATTATCCCGAAGATTAGAGAGCTATGCCAGTCATCGGTGTGAACTGTGGATTTTTTAGATTTTGGTGCTCTGAAAACTGTTTCTATTATTATGTTTTGTTTTCCTCTCTCCTGGAATGGAATGATGTTTTACTTGAATCTGTTCCTGAACCCTTGCCGATCCGGACAGCTGAGATCTCAGGTCCCGGGTACCAGTGACGAAGGAGTGTAACCAGATTACGGGAAGGGTGGGGCACCCTAAGGGACGTGAGGCCGTTAGTGTCCCGATCCAAAAAAGATGTGTAACATTAAAACCCGCAGGCCTTTCCAAACAAATTTGCCTCGCGCCCGCATTCCAGCTCCAGAAATCCGGTCGCAATATCCAGACAATTGGGGCGCGATGAAACCTTCATGATATCAGTTTCTAGCATTGTTCTTTGCCTTCTTTAGGTCGACGTATAGGGAAGAGGTTGCTCTTAACTTTAGATTTATTTCTGTTTTGTATTTATTTTTCTAGGAACGAACGATAAAATACTATCTTCTTATGGGCTTCAGCCTACCGGCCATGAAACTGTACCATACACTGTACCATTCTTTGTGCATGACAGTTGGATTTCGCTGGAGGCAGCGTTGCCGCGTTTTGGTGCCCTTGCCACGAGCGTCCTGCATAATTTCTCTTGTATAAATCAGTTTCAGTCTCATACTTTCGATATTTTTGAGTACGATATCTATAGTGTCGACATACTTGTAATGAATTGATATTTTGATATTGGGCGTTATATGTGCGTGGCGGGAGAAGTGCGTAGCTATTACGAAGCTGTATATCCTTCATTTATTCATTCCGAGTAGGTGGCAACGAGGGTGGATCACGTCTGAAAATGCGGGTGCTATTGCGTGTGATTGGTAAATCACGTGTTGCGTCATCACGTGACTCTGAAGGGCATTTAGGAGGAAGAGTGGTACAACGTGTAGGGTGACCTGTGGTTAAGAGCTTCAGTTCTGCATTTCGGAACCACCAGCTTCACCGCAGCTGGCACTTGCGCAGAGTCGTCGGAGTAGAGCGGCAGGTCCTCAAAACTATTTGGTCCCGCGCCCGCACTTCCATCCCGCAATCCGGTCGCAATACCCGGAGGATTAGGGCGCGCCGAAGCCCTCGGGGCGCGGATATTGGCGTCGCGCCGCGTCGCATGCCGCAGGGGGGGGGCGGGCTTTGACGCTCCCCCGACGCGCGGGGGAGTTGAATGCTCCGCGGCGCCGCCCCTCAACCGCGCCCCAGGGGTTGCAGCTGGCCCTCGCAGCCCGCGTTCTTTCGACGACTGCCGCTCGCCGCCTCTCCGCCTCGTCGCCTCGTCGCGGGTGCGATCGCTGGCCAGATCACCAGAGACCGGAAAAATATGTAGTATTAAACGTCAAAATATGTACATAAATCTGTAGTGAAAACAGTAAAAATATGTAATAAATATTTAAAATCGGATATAATACGTAATATTAAAATTTTCTAATTAAAAGAACATTTACATAGCACGAAATTACATTAAGAAAAAACGTTCTTAAATAAATTTTAAAATTAATACAAACGTTGTAAAAACATTTTGGAGAACACAAGTTGATCCACACTTTGCATCTTACAACTTTCTCATCAGTAGTAAAAGCTTCATGTATTGTAATCCAGGACTTTTCAAATTTTTCTCGTAAATTAAACTTACAGGTCATAAAACGAAGTGTCAATGATATTTTTGACACCTATATTTCACCAATAATGTAGGAGAAAATGCTGATGTTTTTGAAAATACTTATTTTCATTAAAAATGTGTAATACAGTTGAAGAAAATTGATATAATAAGAAAATGTATTGTGAAAACTGCAAAACATGTAAAATATGTAATATAGTACTAAATATGTAAAAATACGTAAGAAAAAAATTGGATATTGTGTTAGGATTGCGATGATTTGCGAAGATTACAATTTTGAGAACGGTCAGTAGAAAGACAAAAAATATGTAATTACATAAAAATCCGGTCTCTACACATCACAACCACCGGGAAGAATAAAAGGATATGCGAAAAATTGCGGAATCGTGACGATTGTAATGAAATTAATTAATTATAATTGACACCGAGCGTTTTTTTCTTGTGAAGACTCAAACGCAGACACGGATGTGTTTGAAATTAAATTAGACTTTTTACTAAGGCTTTTAAATTCTTACTTGCGGCAGGTTATATGTAATATTTCAGATTTGTAAGATAGTCAAAACTTGTCGTTATGAATTTTGGATTATTAGGGATCTGTTTGAAACAACATAGTTTGTCGAGTTTTGTTTTCTATATGTATAAAAGATAATTGCGGCGAGATTGAAAACGAATTTCATCCATTAGTTATCTTAAATATACCTAATTAATTTTACATTCATTACTTGATTTTGTGACGTATTTATGAAATAACGATTACGAGGTATTTTAAGATTTTAACATTTCCAGCCATAACTATTATTTATCATTAAGAATGCGCTTGATTATATTAAATACAAAATAGAATTTGAAAGATTTAAGACCCAAAATTCACAGACCAAACATAACTATCAGTATTTTAGTATAATTTTCTGAACGTCTCTAGAAAGTTGTGGTCCCCCTACAAACATTTTAAAATAAATGCTTTCAAAACATAAACAATTATAAAATGTAACAATGGATTTTCCGCCTCTCACCCGTCTAATAAAGGATAGGGTACGCCATTTGAAGTATGTGATAATCTTGTTTATTACCAATGATGAAATGCTTGCTGAGCATGGTAGAGAGCATGTCAATTTTAGTAAGATTTACTCAAAATTACATATATGTTTACAATTAAATTAGAACTTTTACTAAGCCTTTTAAATTCTTACTTGCGGCAGGTTATGTGTAAGATTTGATTTTTTAAGATACTCAAAATTTTCCGCTCTCACTATCACATTGCGGCTAAAGAATTCGAAAATATGTGGTTGTGAATTGTGTTATACGCAACACTAAAGTACGCCATTGGTTTTGTTTTATCTTATTTTGCTTATGAAATCTCTATTTTTCAATCTAAGACCGTTTAAAATGTATCTATTATTTACAAACAGCTTATGACACTTGGCACTGAGATTAAGTTTCTTTAAGTTTTATATATGATTTTTTACATTGCAAACACGTGTGAACTTAGGTAAACATCATTTAAGCATAATGTACAATGGAAAATTACAATAAAATAACAAATCATTAACAAGTGTTTCTGCCCACGATTTTTTCATTAGCACGCGTGTGACGGTCCTTTCCGGTGTTTTGCTTTCTTCGAGTCACTTCCACTCCCTGCACGTGCTTCCGACTGAAACCCGTTCTGCGTATCGTCTCGTTCCAACATGGAGAGGGCTCCAAAGGCCCTTAATGACCAAGATGTCAAATTAAGGTCGTGCTTTACGGTGTATGTATGCGCATTGCGGGAAGGGCGCGCGACTTTGAAAACAACATTTTACGACTTTCTCGGAAGCAGTGAAACAGCACAGCGTTGCGGGTTTCGTAGGAGAGCTATGGCGGCGGTGGAGGGGACAGGCGGTAGACGGGCTGGGCTGGGCTTCTCTGCACCTGTTGCGGTCGGCTTTTAGAACAGAAAACACGCGAGAATAGAAAGAACTCGTGGAACGTTAAAAAATGTTTGACCTCCAGGCTAGCAGCTTGGAAGAAAGAGAGAGGGTATTTTATTACGTCCATATTGTGGGGCGTGATGAAGCGACACCACAAGGGAATTTGAAACGTGCAAATGTGTACCTAAACGCTCATGGGGGAGCGGGTATGTACGATGCAAAATAGATATATGCTGCAGATAATATTAAATAGTGGGCTGGTTGCTGGGCTTTCCCAGAATATTTCGGCACAGCAATTTTTTTATTTGATTGACTCATGATTCCGGGCGCGTAAACGGCTAAGATCATTAGTCCCGTAAGTGTAGTGTGTGATTTCATCGAGAGTTGGCAGTGTTCTCCCCCCACCCCTGAATGGTGAGATCTGCCTACGGGGCAGATCTGCCTAACGGGGTTTCCGCAACTAACTGTCTTCCATTAGCGGTGCACTTCCCCAGCCGTGACAAGCTCTGAGCTCCCGACCGGTTTCCCGGCGTGTGTGTTAGTGTAGTGCATGTAAGTGTAAGTAAGAGGTGAGGAAAGGACAAGGAAGATGAAGGAAAGAACGCGCACAGTCCGTGGGTGCGCGTGATCGCGCTGCTCTGGCATTCGTCTGGTATTGGTCGGAGAAACCACGCAAAACTACCGCTAGAATTTTCCTCCAAACAGCGACAGAACTCGACCGAGCTATCTAGCTAGTGTCGAAAAGGTCCTCCCGGTCAGAGGGTCTGCAGTGACAGCAGTTGATGCCCTGAGCCACCTCTCCTGGTTGACACCGCAAAAACTTGTTTTTTGAGAAAGAGAGAATTTTGCAAATGGTTTAATGCTTGTGCTGGATGTAAGGGCCGCGCATCCTAACGACATATCTTCGGTACAATCACGAACGCCTAATTGACGAATATATTTTGCTTTTCTTACTGAACATTCACGTGGACCATCTAGACCCGTGAGAAGACTCCGCACTATGTAAAAATGATTTTATAAACCGAAATTACTTCATGGCATTTAGCCAACTTCAATCTGCCAGAACTGTGTGTTTCAGCATGTTAGGCCTGTTAGTGTGCAAGAGTAACCATTCTAATATTGCTCACTGTAGAGCTTAAATTGCACAGAAACCAATCGGCGCGTTTAATTTTAGCATGAAAGATTATGTCGTTTTACTTCAATTTACTAGATTTCAGGTTTCTGTACTTTCATGACCACCCATGCTATGCAGTGAGAGCACTCATAAGAACTAAATCTCCAGACATGCAGTAATTAGAAAGTTCAAAAAGATCTCATTTTGTGGACTACTTCGTTAGAAACATAATTCGGGCCCCACCTGTCCCCCTTCATTTACTCACATGTCCCTGACCATCCGTTGTCATTTCCTCACCTCCCCCCCCCCCCAAACTCATCCCAGAACTGACATGTCCCTACAAAACTTGTGTCCCTTTGGGTCACCCAAACCTAGTTTTAGGGATTACTATTAGTTTTCTCGAAATGAACTGTCATGTTTAAAATTTAATTTTCTCGCTCACGGAAGTGTTGTTAAGTCTCTTCCACCCTCGTATATCTCTGTTAAAAAATAGACTAAAAATGTTTCATTATTTCCTCGTCCTGTGAAGCCACGCCCTAATAAACCATAATAATTACTTAACTTGATTAATGTAAGTATTATGACAATGAAATGTAAGTTTTATTTGTTAAAAGATATTCAGTGCCGAATTCACAGTCGACACTGATGGATTTAGGGAATCCTTAAGCAATAAGTGGTCCTGAAAATAATTTGTGGCGAATAGAGATGCATATTTTATAGACGTACTTCATAAAAACAGAATGAGTATTTCCTTGACAGATCAGAAACGTGTAGACGTGTCATTTACACTATCTATATAATAGGTGTGTGGCCATAGATTGTACACTCGACAGTCTTCGTTCAACGAGGGACCAATTTGACTTGTGTACGTTGGAAATCGTTCTATATTGTACACTTTCAATGCCTTAACCAGGCATTTTATAAGCAGTTTCTTAGTGCGAATGATGATAGAAACTCCATATATTTTTTAAAATCATTGTCATTTTGACGAAGAATCGGCAAGGAACGTATTTTAAGTATCCATTATGAATTCGCCCCTTAATTTAACACACGGACGAAATGCAAGCAGAAATGCTAAATGTGTCTGGAGATGGGGAAAATGAGAATAGAACGTATGAATTGACACCGAAAATTAGTGTTTTTGAAAACAAAAACATTGTTTTCTTTAATATTATATCGAAGGTATATGTTATGGCTAATTTTATTGATAATTCTGCATTAATTTGCAAGGGAAAATACATTTTTTTTCTAAAATTGATTTTGTGAATCATTTCAAAATTGCCAATTCACCTCTTTAATATTCCGTAAGGAGGAGGACTGGACTGAAGTTTGGAATAACCGCCCTTACGTTCATTGTATGCAGGTAAAATCTGTGCCCTCAATCTATGAAGTAAATTAATCTAAAAACGTAGTATAGCATGTAAGGATTTTCAGCACACTCCAATCTGTACATTGCGACTGTAAAAGAGTACGTTAGATTCTATCTTGACAGTATCACGTGATTTTAGGGGTTCACCATGACTTCATGTCTTGAATGAGCAATAAAAAGGTTATCATTTATAATCGTAGTGTGCCGTTGTGTCGTTTCTGTGAGAGGTGGTATCTGCGGAAGTATTATTGCTCTAAATTTAGAACGAAATGGCACCGGTGTAGGAAACTGGTAGAGTAAAATGAGTCATAAAAAAACGTAACCAAATCATCTGCAACGTAATATAATGTGATGCAATACTGTGACAAAATGCATGATTTGTATTCATAAAACCGTTAAGATTCAAAGAACTCCTGAAAATGCCTATGAAAGGAGAGAAAGCATTGCTATCAAAATTATTTTAACCAGTGTATCGTTTTCCTTCCAATCTATTCTTAATGTCAAATTCGTTGGATGAGGTGAGGAATTTGTTTTGCTCTTCATCATGTATCTATCACATCAAATGTATTGTGCGGTTGTGCAGGGTAGGGTGGGTGGTTTGTTATTTTGTTAGGAATGCAACAAAATAAAATCCGTATTTTTCTCGCTGCAAATATGTATTACTCGCATATTATGAACCGAAAATTTCTAGTTTTTAAATATTTCCACACACGCTTTATTGGTACTTTTATTCGGCACCTAACTACATAGTATGTTATGACTAATTTTATTGATAATTCTGCGTTAATTTGCAAGGAGAAAATATTAAAATTTGTGGGTTATGGATTCTGGAGAACAAGAAAATATGCTCAGATTATACTTCTTCCCCGTACATAAGTTTTTGTTGCCGTTTTTTACGGAATAAGTAAAGCTAAATCAAGAATAAAATCGATAAATTTTATACATTCGTCGAAGTATATTTGTATTTAAATGAATTGATAAAATTCATAAAATATTAAATCTATTTTAAGTTGTGTGTAAATACTGAGGTTACATTTGTTTATTTGTTTTACCACGAGACCTTTCTTAACTTAAAAGTATTTGACTGCTGCCTAAGTCTGCGCAGTGACATTAGTTCGTTCTTGTCATTAATATTTTCCTTTCTCTGTTTGTGCTTACTTATAAAATGGGAAAGTGATTTTCTACCCACACTTTCTTGGAGTGTCACCCTTCAGAAACATTATTGAGATGAACTATACGCATGAATGTCCATGGGGCATTAACATAGTACCTGTTGCGGCAATATGCGCACCCTTAAAAGGCGCGCCAAAAGAGCGGCGCGAAACCAAGACTTCGCGGGAACGCGGCTCGGCGGACCGTAACCGACGCCGGCCTATGGAAGAAGAGAGGCCAGCGGGCGAAGCCGGAGCCAGCAAGCGAGGCTATGTCGCGGCCCGCAGTATAAGCGGCCGCAGGCACTGACACAGCAGTTCGACTTAGAGAGTAAGTGTGCGGGTCGAGTTGTCAAGTTTCTATCGTGAATTGTGAGAAACTGCCCAGTTATTGGATTTCCTCTGGTTTTGTGGTTTGACTTCGCGAGTTATTGGACTCCTTCTGGATAATTGGAATTGCTTGGATACGATTACGGAATTATTCTTTTGGATTTTGGGAATTGTACTCACTCGTCTGTATTGTTGCTTGCAAGTTGTAATAAACAGAGTTGTTGGAAATTTGTGTTTTTCTGAACTTAACAGTACCAAATAGTCAATTGTTGTCATGTCTAGAACATTTTTTATGATAGGGCGAGTCAAAGGATTTTTTTATGATAGGGCAATTCTCTGGATATTGGACTCAGAAAAGACGGTGAAGTAAGGCACCGAGAAAAGTTGGGGAAATAATTACAAGTAAATGTCGACCGGAAAGGGGTATGAGAGCAGTAGTGAATCTCCAGATAATAATTTTCTGGTCGTTGGCATTCCTGGTATAGAATTTGGCACATGCTTTAAATCATTCTCGGACCCAATTTCCAAATTAAAAGATCATACCGCAATGTGAACGCTGTATCTTCGTATTCGGGTGTACAAATCGAATTAGAGAATTCCGCTATCGCAGGTTACGTGAACTACGGTGATTAATGAAAAAAATACCCATCATAAAAATTACAGCAGGAATTATGAGTTACACGTGATCGTGTCTCTCAAAGTGCCCTGGTTATGAGATAAAAATTAATTACTTAAAACGAATCTGCATATTTTTCTTCAATTCTTGAAGGCACCATGAACTCCACATCACTTCCTACTACAAGAAGAGAAGTAACTTTAGGCAAGAGGGACACTAGCCTGATGTCTCGTAATATTGATAGAGTCGCAGTGCATCATTAATGTGGTCGTGAGCTGCGCGTACGCAGGCCTGTGTTGGACTCTCCGATTGCAGGCGTGTCGTGATAGCCGTCCGGCGTTCTGGTATGCGCAGATAACATGCCCACGGCGCGCGTTGTGTGCCATAACAGCGGCGAGCAGACCGACGAGAGAACAACGGCATGCGGTGGGTCGGTCGTGCATCAACTGCACCACTCGCACTCGTTCACAAATCCCTGCTAAAGAGACATTGAATTACTCGCGAAATCTCGATCCATGTAATACAAAACTGAAGAATCTGAGAACGTCCGGAATATTCAATGGTTGTTTCCCTCTCACGTTAAATTTCATGTATTCTCACGATTATTTTTCCCTGAAGGGAGGTTTCAAAAACTGACTAGATTATTGTTTCATTTATTGAAAATTACAAGGACATCAATATATATGTACTTGATTTCAGAATTATTTCGTAAATGTGAGACATGTACGAGTGTAATTGAGGTTTAATTGCTAAATTCAGTAGACAGGCGGAGTTGTATTTCCTACCTTGTTCAAATCTTCTCGTGTAAGTTGCTCACATACCCTCAACAAGCCTGCCGTCTTCTCTAGGCCGTATTTAAAACGTATTTTCTTCTTTTCTCTGCTTGTGAAATTGTCGTCAATTAGTATATTGTAAAATATAATATTCTGTAACGCCAAGTGGTTAACATTTTCGACACATGTATTATTCCGCAACAATTGCCTCTCCAACTCGGTGCCGTTGATCGAGCGGAAAGAAAATGGAAAATTGGCAGGGGACGCTCCCATCCCACTTCGCGAGGCAAACACCGCCCTTGAGGTATCTTGCTACGCAGAACGAGCACAGCTGCACAAGCCGGCGGTCGACTTGACATGACTTGGCACAGCGCTCATCTGTGGGCTAGCGGTGTGCCTCGCTGTTTGATGTGAAAGATGAAGTAAAGAGCTCCGGAGAGATCGGCTCTACTGTAATGAAGTACGAGTGCAGGGTGGCCATTTCGTGGAAGACAGGGAAAACCGGGAAAAAATCAAAGAATTCAATTCCTCTTGTGAAAAGTCAGGGAAATAACTTGAAATTTGTCGATGAATCTTTATTTAACTGGATATTATTCATGGAAAAAAATTAGTCCAGCAAAAACTAGTGACTTAATTTTAATTTGTTGAATTTTTTTAAAAAAATTCAGAGAACTGACAAATCAGTATCTGGCTTGCTTCACCCTGGAGAGCCATGGGAGCCACCGCGGGCAGTTTGGATCCAATTCACGCATGTGAGAAGCACTGATTTATAGCACCTACGTTCATTGAGCGGACCGCCAACGCTTCTACAGGTAGACTGAAAGGCAGCAACGCGTGTTGGCCACCCGCATGCCGGTACGCGGCGATAGCGGCGGCGGCGGCGGCGGCGGCGGCAGGGGCGGCGGCAGGGGCGGCGGCAGGGGCGGCGGCAGGGGCGGCGGCAGGGGCGGCGGCGGGCGGCGGGCGGCGGGCGGCGGGCGGCGAGCGTCGCGTACCTGGCGGCGTCGCGTGCGCGTGTGGTCGCGTGCGACGCCACCGCCACGCCGGCCGTGCCACGCGCTCTCGCGAATTAAGGTCGTACCGCCACCGCCGCCGCCGCTCTGATGGGATTGTGGCGGCCACCGCGGGTCCTGCAAACGTTGTTTACTCGCAGCACTCCCAGCTCTCGGGCGTCCGAAGTGCAAAGGCGCCGGGACACTCATAAAGGAGCTCGTAGTGGGCCCATGCTTTTCTGAAGCCGCTTTAAGCAGGATCTCTCTGCATTTGCAGGCACAAAGAGACGATCAACGGCAGGTCCAGGAAATAATTCAGGTAGTGGGGCAATTTTAGTTTAGATCCTCTAAAATTATTTTTGATGTAATAAGAAAAAATGAAGTTGTAACTTTCAATAAAAGAAATATTCAGAATGGCAATAATTATTTTGGATTGATCGTGATTCTGGTCGCGTCAACTACTGATGTCGTTTGTCCTGTAAATATAGTGCCTGTTTCTTCATTTGGAGGTGGCGGTGATCTTTCCCCGCTAGATGGCGAGATCCGGCGCCGACCTACTGTCGACTAGCGGGGTTTTACCCCAACCAGATATCTCCAACCAGCGGGGCACTGCCCCAGCCGGAACAAGCTCAAAGTTCCCGACCGCTCTCCCGGCATGTGTGGTAGTGTGTATGTGTAAGGAGTGAGGATATGACAAGGAACAGGAAGGAAAGGCGATCCGTGGCCCGTTTGTTAGGGTACTGCTCCGGCATTTGCCTGTTTCTAACCGGAGAAACTACGGAAAACTACCTATCACAGCAACCGGTCGCTAGAATTCTCCTCCAGACAGCGACTGACTTTTCTTTTGAGAACACAAAATTTAAACATTACACTTGAATGATATGTTCATAAATGTTAAACGTTATAAAGCCAGTGATAAACAATACAACGGCGTTCATAAATGAATTCACATAATACAAATATATTTGATAAAATTAAATAATCCTATCTTATAACTATGGCAGTTAGGGGAGTTTAGCAAAGTTCATGATCAAGTCTGCATCTTCTTGTCGGAATTCTGATGTATTGTTGACGTAATTACATGAAGACATAATGGAAGTCATCTCCGTCAACTTAATATATTTATTAGAGAGCCGGCTTTCGACAGTTTTGCTGTCCTCAGTATTTTACTTTGTATTTTTAAACTGACGATGACTACAAAGCCGTCAAGTCAAAATATATGAAGTTGATGGAACGACTTTCCATTATTTCTTCATGTATATTCTTCTTACAAAAGTCGTTTTTGGAATGAAATGTGTGTTTCAATAAGTAGTTGTAAACAATCTACTTTTTCTCAGAGTACATCGGGTTAATCTGGGGAGTTTATTGTATAAATTACCACCGTTATAAACATATCTTTCTGGGCTATTTTTAGTATGCATCTAGGAAAATCGGTTTTTTTGATATATATATATATATATATATATATATATATATATATATTTATTTTGTGTTCGTGGATGTCAGCTTTTGAATTATACAGGGTGTCCCACCAACTATGGACCACCCTCATAACTTATAAACAGTTCAGGATATCGAAATGCAGTTTTTCGCTGAATAATGTGGAATCATGGGGCACGTAACATGCCTTAGAGAAATTGCCTAAAACATTTTTAGTTTTCGAGAAATTTAATCATTTTTGATATTTTAAATGGAACGATATATTTTTCTCACCAGCAATCGATAGATCATGGAAAGAGGAATAAAATGATGTATCATATGCTAGTATTTTGATAGTAATTTGAGTATAAAATTAGACTTTCTGATGTGTGATCTTGAATTAAATGGACAATATTTCGTGTCGCAGCCCCTGCAAACTCTCGCCTTCGGGCAAAACGGCCATTCGCGGCCGTCAAGACTGTTGCGTGGAGAGAGGAGACTGAGAGGGGTGGCAATGGGGGAAACAGAGGCTTAACTACAGCAATCCAATGTCTTGACACAAAGGTCACACTAAGAAACACCAATTTAATGCATCAGAATGATATTTTTCTCCATTGGTTTATCTGCATTTCACTTGTATTCTTTAATAATATATCGATTTTCAAACTTGACAAGAATTCAATCACCGTCTCTTCGTAGGTAAATTAAACTTTTAATTAAGATGATCATTCGTTCACTTTGCAACCATACCTCTACTGCGGTTCATAAATGGAAAAGAAAACAGAACACTTCCATTTTCTGCCGTGGACTTTTAAGTTTGAAGCAGCACGTGGTGTTTATGAAGTGAGAAACTCTCCATCAGTATTAGCAGTCGTGACTGCAGATTTGCATTTGTGTTAAAGTTTAATAAATTTACACGACAGTCTGTCAAGAGTGTTTCAAAATTTGTATTGCTTTGTTCTTTTGGTAGTGTTTAAAAAAGGCGTTTATTAGAGTAAATAATAGAGAAAATGTCTACCTATCTATTATTTGATGAATTAATCAAGATATTACAATAAGAATCTTTAAGCATTCATTCCCTTCCCATGTTTTAAAATGACAGCTTGTTTCGCCATAACACACTTAGCTCGGTTTTCGATTTTTGTAAGTTTGAAAAGGACCTTTAATTTTATCGACCTGGGGTCGATAATAATCTTTTTTTATTTGGTTCTTTTCGATGATCCTTGCTTTGGAATTTAAGTAGAAGAAAAGTTCAATTCAGATGAACAAATGGGAAAAAGTCTCTCATCTGATCGTTAATATTGTGTTTGTTCATATGATCTTCGTGACAACCATGAATTGCTGTAGTTCGCGCCGCTATCCTTCACGGCCACGCTTCTCACACTCCCTGTCTCCACAAACAGTCCGACGCCGGAAAGGCCACCGGCCACCAAAGGCGAGTGTTGCAAGGGCTGCTACAGGAAAGACCGTTTACTTAAAAATCACATACAAAAAATCTAATTTTATACTCAAATTTTCTACTAAATACTAGCATATGATACATCATTTTATTCCTCTTCCATGTCTATCCATTGTGGTGTAAGAAATAGATAGTTCCATTTAAAAAATCAAAGATGATTAAATTCTTCTAAAACTAAAATATTATAGACAATTTCTGTACGGCATATTACTTTCCC
>JAHLJT010008446.1:278639673-278701528 GCA_031308135.1 Acheta domesticus | reverse complement strand
AAATCTCATTATTTTGTGGTTTCGATCAAAAATATTCTGTAGAAGATACTGGTGCAAAAGAATAGGGGTAATACACGAATTGATCAGTGCCTTGCATATTAATTTCGTACGTAATTAACTGTAATTCAGAATTTTATTGAAGTTTTCTATTGCATCCCAAAGTAATTTTCTTGACAACGGGTGTAAATGATGTCTTGATGAATGATGATGATGATACATTGTCTTTCGCACTACAGGATTGAAACATTTTTTCCTGCACTATTTATATTCCAACACGATTTCAAGGAGGTGAATTTTTAGACGGACATTCCTTGTTTTGATGTGGGCTCTTTGTTGAATATATTTAGATCAGCTGTTCGTGACGTTGAATTTCCATTGCGCGTCGCAGTGATCTTCACGGCTTTGGGTAAAATATGTAGTTTTTCTGAAACGATTTGTTACTATGAATACTAATGTTGAAAGCGCAAACTGAAAGAAAATTAATATTTACAAGTAGTAATTATTTTACAAACTTCAATCGGCGTGATTTCCTTTTGGTATGCTTTCGGGGAGAAAGGAGTGAAATATTGAAAACATCTAGATGACAGTATTAGAACATTGATGTCTATGATGAATTAATCCCAGTTCCAGGGATGTTACATTACTTCATTTACGACGTAATTAATGTTGGGCGGAAGAGAAGAAAATATTCCAGAGGAGAACCTCATAAATTACAAAGTTTGGCAAGTTTCTTCTCGTTCAATTTGCTAACGTTTATAATGTTTATATTGGTTTCTAATATTTAGAACTTTTAACTTAATTTATCACACATTTTATGGGTTAGTATTGCAAACTGCAATGTTTCATGTTCGAAATGAGTTTTAGAACACTTTATATGAGACTTCAGTTCACTCTGAGTAAACTCTCCTTTGTATACAATACTGCGGGAGTTCTTATTGGATCTAATCGAATTTGAAAAAATCTGATGTTACTTAATACATTTTATTCTTAATCTGATAGCGATTTTCCTGTGTTAAACTATGTACCTTTTCGGGTAAATTTTTGTTGTATTATTAGTTGTATTTACTTAATCTTTCTATTTTGCACTTTGAAATCTCTTATATATCGTTGGTTGTTTCTTTGTGTTACCACCTTTAATGACTATTAGCAAGTTAGCAAAATTCTCTGTAATTAACACATCGCTGTTATTCGTATTTATCATTTTATTTTAAACATCAATGATTTAATGTGGGAAATGAAGATGGAAACTACGTCAAAGTAGGAATTATCGTAATTGGACCAGAAATGTGCCTGATGAAGAGATAAATTTAAATTTTAACTTTTGAGGACTAACGCAGTTAATGCTTCGACATTTTCAAGCATTCAACTTAGTAAAAGTTTTCAAGAAGGAAATTTCGCAAAACAGTTAAACCGTTAATTTAGGGGAAACGTATGAGAATTTGAAATATAATATTTCGAATAGAATGACATTCTCAAAGCCTACAAATCCTTCGTCCACCTCCCCCCCAGACTGTCGTTTGAAAAAATGGTCAAATACTTTATTAAGAAAATGGAAATCTTATATTGAAAAGACTAACAGCAAAATGAAATTTTCCCCAGTAATTGGTATATTTAATTCCTGAATCTTTAATTTACGCATTTACACTACCCAGAGATATAAACTACTCTCTTCGTCGATTTTCGTACAACGTCTTCCGTCGTTCGTTCTGCTAAATTGAGGAAACATTTTCTGAAGAAGTTCATTAAGGGAAGTACCGAAAATGATGTTTGGTTATATCTATTATCAAAATTACGTTACAAAGGACAGGTAAATTAAAACGGTACTGTTATTTCAAACAAGCACCATTCAGTCTGACTGTGTAGAGTCCCTGTAGAAGTAGAAGTACAGTAAATTCAACATTTTAAATTTAATATTAGGGTCCAAATTTTTTCCGGTACTTCCCAAATCCGCTAATGGGCGGTCCGTATAGTCTGGTCATGTGTTCAACTTCGTACTTGAATCGTGTTGGTCATTCCTACAAAACTACAAGGGAATTATCCTGAACACAGGACTTGATGTTTCGCGGTGTGCGTCGCAACGGCGATCAGGGATCTCCGAACATAATAATAATACAAAATACTGTGAACTAACACTTTCCGAATTAGAAATTTATTATATTATAGTTATTTAAATAGTTTGATTCAGATACAGCACGTTTTCCATTATGCAAGAGCTTCGTTTAATACTACTTATTTTTATTAACTTATATGATTAATATATAACTATGAAATTAAATATGCTTTAAATATGAATTCTATATGTTAATATGTTAATTTATTATTATTATATTATTATTATTATAATTTCCTGCTAATGAGCTTTCGCTCGATAGCAGGGTTTACACAGAACATACACAGACAACTTAAAAATACATATGATAAGGAAACTACAACTAAGTAGCTAAGAAACATAACACACACAAATATTTAGCATAAATTTCAGCCTAATTTGTGGCGCTTTCGAGATCTCCGTTTTAGATATCAAGCACTGCCTGAGCCACTTCATTACGGCGTTTATTCCAGCTCCGCGAGGCCAGCAACGCCCCCTCTCGGACAGGTAACTCAAACAAGGCTCTTCATCAAGAGGTCATTGCGGGCATTGAGGTCGGGCGCCAGCGGCGCGCGCGGAAGTTGCATCATCGGGAAATGCATTCCATTTCCTGCATCCGTGTGCGGCTGTATGCTCGCGCACGCTCCACCGGATGTCCGACTCGGCGGCCGGGGCGTTTTCTTCTCGCAAAATGGGTCGGCGCAAACATTAGCCTAATTTAAGCGATTCAGCGGCCCCGGCCCTTTTCTTTGGCTCGGCATTGGCGCTGTGAGTGACGGAAACAGAACGGCACAGTCATACCCATTTGCCGGTGGCGTCGGTTGAAAGTTCTGTATCTGGGGCACGTACTCAAACGCGCTGCTTGCTTCCGGGTAACACGTTGGGAGAATCGTTTTGTGGACTTCGTTTATTGGGGCATTGATTTGGCAGAAATGTACTATGTAGAAATAGAAGTGGCCGTCATCAACAAATCAGCTACTCATGTGAAATTAATGATTAACATTAAATCCAGAAATTATTAAAACAAATAATTGTTTAGAGAAAAGAATAAAGTTAAATAAGTTGATAATTGCCGCACCAGAGAATTAAACCACAAGCAATTTAAACGAACGTTCTGTACTTGTGGTACATTAAAATAAAATCAAAAACAAAAATGAATCCAGTTAATATAAAAATAATTTGAATGTCTTAGTTAAAAACAATTTAAAAGTATGTGCACCTGAACTTTTATAGAAAATATTAAATATTTTTAGCAATTATTATTTTTCTACATAACGACTAAAGATATGAGTCGGCTGAATCGGCTGAATATAAAATTTTGTCAGGTTGAACCAGCTACCTAAGGAGCTATCTAGGGACTGTCGGTGCCTCTACAATACTTTGTGAAAATGTAGGCTGTTCCAAATAAAGCAATTCCTTGAACTTCCCAGTCCTGGGAGTTTGGCCACGTTCTTATACAAATTTTGCGAAACAAATCTCAGTGCTCCGATGACTATCGGGGCGACCTGTGCTTTGACGCCCGACATTCAGCTGATCTCGATTTCCTCTTGTATTTAAGAGTTTTTATTATCATTATTATTATTAATATTATTATTATTATTAATAATATTATTATTATATTATTGACTGTGAAGAATATCTCACCTATCCACTTTCAACACCCCACCACGGTGCACGGTGCACCGCCTTGTTCACAGAGGAAAGCATTTCAAGGGAGTATCGTGGTAATAGTGAACTGGAATGTACTTTTGTAACAAGTTTTTATTCACTGATTTTTTGCAGGACGCTCATTAATTTTTTGACAATACCGTATATTTTTTTAAATTTTCTTGTAGGACCTCTTAGTATTTTCACAGGATCGAAAACATAATGGTGCTGGACATTTTCGTAGAATATGTTTCACAGCTTGATAGATTTGGGGTGCAGAAATTCTTTTACATCATATAAATCATATAAAAGTGTTGAGAACAAGATAACACGGAGATAATAAATAACCAGGTCATCCGAGGATCTCCTTAACAACTCGAAGTCATCGAGTGAAACCGACAGAATTATTCATTCAGTTTTTTGTCTAATATTTCAAACTTGAAGCATTCTAATGTGATCGCAGAAATTTGCAGTTACGTAATTTTCTCGAAGAAAAATGGTACATGCGTTCATAGGATAACTTTAGGAATTGGAATTAGAATGTGTATACGACCCAAGACCGTCGTCATAACCATTTCCTTACTTCTCTTTAGTTTCTTTTAATTAACCGTTAAACATAATTCTTTGCGTCTTCTTTCCCCAGTTTATTTTAAAACTACCGTTGTAGCTTCTCTCTTCCAAGTAGGTTGCTAGGCAAGGTTTCTAAGTAACCTTGTCCGAAGGGTTGTCAAGCACCGAGGTAGAAGTCTGCAGACGACTTCACGCATTGATAGGGGGAGCTATTCTGCCGGCTAATGTCGCAATATTTTCGAGAGCTGGAGGGACAGACCCGCGTCGCTCCGACTGCCGGTGCCTTAGGCAAACCGGTGTGTGTCCGCATTGAGGCGGAGAATGTTTTGTCCGGAGACAGGTCCATCGCTGGCAGAACTTCCAACCACAGGCTCCCTGCCATTTGGCAGTACACCTTGGCAGTCCGTGCGCTGCCGTTCTGATTGCTACGGATATTACAGTAATGTCTTTCTGCTGCCTGTAGTTACATATTCGTGCGCCTTTTGTATTCTGCTGCGTAGATTCTATTGTGTTGGGTTATGATTCTTGTAAGGCTACTTAGGTAAGATAACTTTTATAGATAATTGGATATTGTTCTGTGTCGGGCAAAATGCATTTTCATTTCCAAACTCGTAATAAAAAAGTTATATGCACCTGCGATGGGAATAACTGCTGTTTGCTGTGCTATCATTCAAAGCTTTAGAATTTACTTTCATGATTTGTTTTAATTAAGAAATCAGTATTGTTTGAAACAAAATGTCAGCATTTGTCATTATAACGCGTATTTCATTTAATATCTTCAAATTGTTGATGGTACTGTACCAGTTGCTTGAATGTAAAATATATTTTTACATGTTTCACTTAATGTCTCCACAGAATGTAGTCTACCTCATGCATTGACATAGAAATACGTCAGGACTATTTAGTGTCGTAAAAATTGCTTGATCCCTCCGAGGTACAATCTTCTCCAGGGAAGTTTCGCTATCAAAAACCTTATAGTGGATTATAAATATTGTTTTTGAAATATATTACAAAACAAATCAAGTAATGAAGGAAGTAACAAAAGTACAGAGCTAAGGATGCAAATCCTCGAGAAAAACGGACGTTTTCAAACATTTTTTCAATTACATTTCAATTCTTGTTCGTTAAACAAAAACCAAAGACACAAAACGAGTATGCTTCAATAAACTGCTTAGTAGTTCAAGATAAACGACAATGGTTATTACAATTTATATTCTTTTTCTTGGTTCTTTCGATAGTTGAAGCAAACTATTCTCCGGTTCAGCAATTTGCCCCTGCATTGCATGCGATATCTCTCGTCTATTTGTGTATCGTCCACACTTCGCGTCGGCTAGTGTATCTCTTTGTCTATTAAATCACAAATCAAACGAGGCAGCTGACCAATCGCTTGACAGGAGATTGGTAAATCGGTTGCTGCGATTTTTCGATAGAGCATTTCCTCGTCGCCTTTCGCGTATTGAATAGCAATACGTTGCAAGGATACAGGGTATTATTGCAGCATTGCATCGTAGCTCACTGCGTCAAATCCGGGTTTTGTGAGATAATACGCGATGTCCAACCGCCAATAATCTAAAATTAATATAATCACCAGTTAGTATGTCATTTCAAGATTACATTCATTAACAGACAAAAAATTGTAACATTGTAATAATTGCTAAATATCCTGTGTAATTGTGTTTGGAAGATTTGTTTTAAAACTGTGCATTGTTTCCACTTTCTGGTCACTTTTTTACATTATTGCATTACCAGAATCATTTTCCTAACAAACGATTTCATCTTTCCTTTAATATAACTTGGTTATTCTGTCACCAATTAAAAACATAACGTATGTTTAAGAGTCCTCTTATACATACCAGCTCATTTCAACCTTTTCTTGTAGTGCATTATTTATATAGATGTACCATGTAATAAAATGGACACGAAAGTGTGGCTTGCTCGTTTCGCGAGGCTCCGGAAAAGCGTTCCCTTCCTTCATCTTATTTTGTTTGACCGGCCGTCTCTGAGTTGCTGGCAGGTGCGAAAGAGATTGGAGTTATTCAACTGTCAACTCATTCCGTACGATTGGCGCCCTGAGAGTGGCGCAATTGTGCGCCCAGAGCATCAACTGTCTCAGGTAGCGAACAAGTAGAGATACCACGATGAACAACGGATGGAAACTTGCTCGGAGGCCATCGATGGTTATGGAGGGAAGAAGCTAAACATCAGCATTTTAGCCCATTCGCAAAAGCAGATTTTCCACGTGGCTATGGTTTTGCCGAAGATCAGTTAGCAGTGTTGCCGCCTCGAAGGATAATTATTATTTTGCAGGATACTTTTGCTTTTTTGTAGGATATACAATCATTCTCGTGGGTTCATGACCTTTTGTATGATAATTTCAACCACGCAATGCTATTTTATCATGAATCTATAAGAATGGTATTGAACAGAATATGCCTTGGCGAATGTACACAGGAACTTCACCAAGTTCAACAGATGCGTTCTGTAAAGAGCTCACTACCGACATCTCTTGTTACTCACGTCTTAACGGTCATTTTTCGCTTGATGTTTTTGTAATGTTTTTTAATATTATTTTTGTGGCAAATATTATAGTTTATATTATTATTATAACGTATCTCCAATACTGCTAATTTTAATCAGGGAACCCCAACTGAGGGCATTTAAGAGAGCATTTAAACACCCGTACCCAGAGGAGAAAGAACAATGGCGTTACCACTACACCTCGGGTCGTTTTGTTTTAGATTAAGAGTACAAAATAATACAGAAATACAAAATTGTGTAAATGTCTCTTATGCTATTTTTTAAGTACACAAATGCAGATGATTCTTCAAATCTTTAAGAAGGCGTCGAACATATATTGTTCTAGAATCGATAGTTTTCACTCCACGATTCTATAAATCGTCAAGGATTGGGAACATAGCCAGTAAAACATAAGTTCATAGGCTTCAATCTTTTAAAGGTTCGAATGTACTGTTTTGTGTTATTGTCTCTCCAGATTTCTAGTATGTGGCCTAGTCTAACCTCTGCACCTAACCCGGTGACTCATGTGAACGGCGTGTAGAAATTGGAGTGTTGAAGTTCTCACGCCCCGTTCTGGTTTATCAGCGCTCTTGAGAACTTGCAGCAGAGCAACCAACGGCGAGTCTTTTAGGTTCCTCTGGGTCAGACATCCGCCTCCAAAGGAATGTAGAGATGATGCATGGGTTTTGGTGCTTCATTCACGCTTTACTTAATGAGGTTCTTGAGATTCTATTAACAGTTTGGATATATGGTGGAGGATGGTCTCATATAGAGAGCTTGGGACTTATTATTTTATCCTCTTGTCTGCTTACTCTTCAGACAGTGTACGTACATACAAGATCCTTTTAGACAAGCAGCTAAAGGAGGGTTAGAGGGCTATAACCTTTGTCGAATGAAAAAATTCTTGGTTATTGGTGTGCTTGTGATGTTCGGCAATTTATAATATCAATAGATTTAATTTACTTTTAGTCAAATCACTACCATTTACAATCAATATGAAGGTAATTTGTTCCTCATTGTTAAAAAATACCAAAACTCTATTAAACAGGTCTCATACATAAAGACCTTCTTCAGGTCAAGTCTTGAATCCTGCGGTTCGTGTCCCGACAATGATGGATTTTCAAAACTAGCTAGATAGCTCCTAATTCTAGCGGCCAGCTGCTCAGATTGCTAGTTTTCCGTGCTTTCTCAGATCAGTACTTCGCAAATGCGGGAGCAGTACCCTAACAAATGGGCCACTGACTGCATGCGATGTCCTTCGTCTTCCTTACACGCATTTACAGTTACGTGCACTGCATTATCACTAGGGAGCGGATTTTTATGCCCTAAAAAATCTTGAAATATGCCCTTTAATATGCAGTTAAAATAAACAATATTTCATTTCTTCTGCAAACATGTCTTGATAAAATTCTTGAAATGAAATGAAAATTTGCTTGGAATGAAAACATATATTTTGTGCGCAAACGTAATATAATCAACACTACTTCGCGAGATAAATAATTGAAGTAAATATTCACCTTAGTGAAGTACATTATACGTCTTGTTGAATTTCTTCTGAGTGGTTTAAAAAATATGTTCTCAAGAAATATCCGACATTTGCACAACTATTTTATCATCTACAGAAAACACGAAAACGGAACTATGACTGGTTCTTTCGAATCAATGAATGTTCACAATTACGTAAGATTCTTTGAAAAGATGAAACATTGTATAGTTAGTCTCTTTCTTAACGAAATATGCAAAATATGCGCCTATAATAACACGAATATGCACCAACAGGAAAAATTGGCCAAATATGCACTAACATATTAATCTATATAGCATCATATTATAACCAAACGTCGAGAAATTTCACTTACCTACGCACTGAAGCAGCGGACAAAAATATAGAAAATCAGCAAAATCATAGAAATCCGCACCTTAATTATCACACTTGTTGGAAGAACGGAGCTTCTCCCGACAGGGGCGCTGGGAGAGATTCCTGAAAAGGGGAACTCTCTCGCAAGTGACGAGCAGATCGGCGCCACCACCTTCAGACATAAAATATTCACTGTACTAACGGGACTGATGACCAAAGCAATTGAGGTGCCGAGAAACATCAACCAATCAATCAAGTCTTGAATACTCCTACATTATCTATCCCATATTTCTATATTATCCATGAATTTTGTTGCGAGACTGGCTTTTGTAACGCGTCCCTGTAGTATCTGAATATTCAATTATTCTTGGGAAATATGAGCGTTGAAGCGATGGGCTGTTAGAAGTTTGGTGCATTCCGCATCGACAGCATAGGAAAAATAAGGGCACTGTATTGATTCTTTCGTTTCCGTAACAACCGCCGATCGCGCGAAGTTCATCGGTGAGTGGACGTCGCAAGATTAAGGTCAAAGGTCGACCATCGTTTGCACCCACTCGCAACATTCCAGGATAAAAACGGAGGTTTTTTCTTACATATTTATTTGAATCATTCTAAAAATTGTGATTTAAAAGTACGTTTCAGTGAATACACCTATTATTAAGATCCACACACAATCATTCGTTCCATTTTCTCGTTTCGAATCTGTTACAACTCTGGTCATGCTGTGGCCTAGCTTCCGCATACGCCCAGTGTGAATGGAAGAAGTCTTTGAAATCGTGGAAAATGGTCCTTAAACGTTTCAACCCATAGCCTGGTCATTGCAAATGCAAAGAAATCTTCCAAATAAAATATTGTATTTATAATAATATTATCTAAATAATATTTCTTAATTCGATTGTTGTGACAAACGGTCATGTTTTGGTTTTTATTTTCTTTTGTGTAGTGTGGAGCCGGGATATCATGTTTTTTAATAGTACATATCAGTCAGGTTTTCTGAGATAGCTGTTGAGTTTGTTCCCCATGTTTCCTGTTACTCCAAGCAGGCCTTTTAGGATTTCACAGAACGAAAAGGTATTTAGTCACTAATATCCACATAACCAGTTTTAGCCGCGGGGGTTCCCTGTTATCGTAACGCAGTGAAATGTCTTATTAATTCGTTTTTCGATTTTCAACTCAATTAATATGTAAAGCAGCATACGGTGGCAAACATTATGTTACTTTTCATGCTTCCTAATTTTGAATTACTACTTTAGTCTTTTACTGGTTCAGAAATTCGCTAACGTCCGCCATCCATTAGAAATTCGTTAGCGTCCGCTTTGAGCCCCGGTGGGAGCAGCGTTGACGTCAGAGGTCGGAGCGGGGCTGGCGCGCTGCGCCAGTGCCGTGTGTGCGTAGGCGGCGGTGGAGCGGCGGTGGCGGAGCTGGTGGCAGCTGCGGTGGCGGGTTCGTATGCAGCGCTCGGGGCGTCGGTGCCTTGTGATCTCCGCCTATCGCTGCCGCCGTGTCCTGCCCGCCGCACCACCTTAAGTGGCAAAAAGCTTATTGGAGGCAAAGGTCGCAGTGGTGGTTTGGAGGGCAGTGGTGACGGCGGTCACGGCTGCCGTGACAGTGGAGGGGCGGGCAGCGGCCGTGGCGGTGACGGGGTTGGCAACTGTGGGGGTGGGGACGCTAACGTTTGTGGGCGCGGCGGGGCGTTGGCAGAGGCCGTAGTGGGGCAGGGCGGGGATGTTGGCGGATGCAACGGTGGCGGGGGGCGGTGGATGATGAAAGAGCGGTCTGGGAACGGTGGGGAGGGGCGTTTGCTGTGGCGGTGCGATGAGGGGTGAGGCGATGGAAGAGGCCGTCGTCGACGACAGCGTTGGCGGTATTAGTGCAGGGCTGGAGCAGTGTGGGAGGTAGCGGTGGCGGCGGCGTTGGCGCGGGGAGGGGTACACGGCGGAGGCGGCGGTGCTTGTAGCGGCGTCAGTAGTGGTGAGGCGGCGGTGCGGTACTGCCTGGACTCCCACGCCCTCGCGCGAAACATCTGGGAAATTCTATTGCGCGCTGCACTTCCGCCGGAGGAGGTGTGTTCACACATCCCGGCGGCGTCCGGGCCGTGTGCCGCCGCGTGCCCCAGAGGCCGCCCCTTCCTCCCACTCCGTCAGCAGTATGCCTCTCACTCACGGCCCACCGTTACCTTTCTTTGTCCAGCGTCGCCTTTGGCTAAAACATTGCGCGTTAAATTTACGGAATGATGGGAGACGAGTCGACAACACATTTTCATGCGTTGTGCTGCTCTCCCTGTAACGTTTTTTGTCTCTTTAATTCGTGTAACCACGAAACACATGTGCCTCCAGGTTTATGCATCTTTTTGCTCCATCCTGATCTCCGAAATTCCATTGAGATTTCTGTCTTCAGTGGGAGGGGGGAGAGGTGATGAATAATCCTGCGATGAATAATCCAGGCGAATTAATTTTTTAATCAAATTCTTTTAAAATTACACAGTCTATCAATAAATAGTGCAGAAATACCACTGTTTGTATTTTGTTAATCTTAGTTTCGGTTTTTTGTGGATGCAGTGTAGTGAGTCTTTAATTTTAAACAGTTATGGAGCTGATCTTTTATGTAGCTTTAATTAATAGCGTTCTTACTTTTGATGATAATATTTGTATAATATAAAATTTCGATAATATATTACATGTTAAGCAATAAATACGTTAATTTATCTGGACAAATAATATATAAATTTTATTGAAGTATTTCACTCTATTGATGCACGTTGTATTACACTGAGTTTCGTTTGTTTCTTTGATTTATTCCAAATTTCAGAAAATCTTGTTTCGCCGAACCTCCTCTTGCAGTCGGCTGCATTATATTGGCGTAATTTGTTAGTGGATAGCTTATTTGACCAACTTATTTATTCCATTGAGATCATTGCACCCTGCATCTCTGCCCTGCAACAGTGTATCGTGTAGACACGCTCTTGCCCCTCTACCACCCTCTATCGTTTTCCCGCGTTCGCTTTCGCCGTTGCTGTATTTTGACGCTCTTAACAACTTCACACGTCAGTTTCCCACTGACAGAGCAGTGAACTACACTCAATAGGGCCTTGTAAAGTTTAACGGGGCACTAGGCCAGTTCTCTCATACGAAAGCCCTTCAACTTAATTGTGAAAGGCGCATGAAGAATACAAATCAGAGATCTTACGTCAAAATTACAATAGAACCCTTTTTTTGTGAAAAAAGTAGAGGATGTCGGGTGTTGAAAAATGAAATACAAATTATAAAAATATATACAGTTATATAAATAATAAAGAGAGTGGCTAATCTTTTGAAGCTAATGTAAAATTTAATTTTGTACGGCTAGTTACTCTGGTAACAGATATTAAATTGTATTTGAGTACTTAGTGATGTCCCACTAACGGATTTGGTCTTCAAT
The DNA here is from genome assembly GCA_031308135.1 of Acheta domesticus. Lineage (NCBI taxonomy): Eukaryota > Metazoa > Arthropoda > Insecta > Orthoptera > Gryllidae > Acheta > Acheta domesticus. Next base: position 278,689,430 of record JAHLJT010008446.1, on the reverse strand, counting down.
TTTCGAAATATATTATTCAAAGAGGCCTTTTCTTTGAAGTGTTTAGTGATTTCTGATATTATTATTATTATTATTATTATTATTATTTGTATTGAAATTTGAACTTCTTGAATGTTGGTTGGGTGCGAAGTTATTGACTCTAATAGTCAGCAGGTCGTAAATCGGAAACGTTTAGCATTCAGGATTTTGAATAGATCAATAATGCAAGCAGTGACTTAGCATGATCTGCGACGTTTCATTTAAAAATAGAATGACCTCCTTGTGGCCTTCACTTCAAAGCACTTCCTGTTAAGGCGATATCTATGGCCATTGCGAGGAAGTTAAGTATGTTCTTCATGTCGTTTCGTCAGTTACGAATTACTTTCTTAGCAACCAAACCTCCCGCCTCTTTTTTCTTCCCTCCCTTATTACCTTTATACTTTTGTAATATAGTTAATTATTACCCTATTACACAGTAGGTATATGAATACGTTACTGTATCAGAACTTTTCTATTGAAATAATATGTTTTAAGGTATCACTATTGATGATTTTCTGATGAGATATTACCTAAATTTATATACATCATATTGAGTTTAATCATCTGAACCAAATGGGTAAAAATCTCAACTTTTGAATGTGTGTATCGACGTTTCGTGATCTAAGTTTGTAAAAGTGCATTTACACAACATCCTTATGTTCGTTGCATAAATATTTTGTTCGACAGCGGAAACATAATTAATTATTCATTAACTACAATTCAATGATTCATCAGAAGTGAGCTCGCAAAAAGTCATCCATGCTAATTCATGGAAATAATCGACTAATGCTGCTGTTATTGCATATCACATTTTCCATCATGTGATGCAAAATGAATGATATCGCTGCGTTGCATTATGAAATGCATTTTATTTCCTTAATGAATACGTCTGTGTAAGACTCTGCCCACTGAATTGATCGCGGAGGGAAAAGTAGATCATTCTATTGATTGATAATACTAACAATAATTGATGCCCTAAGTTACACAATACGCTTTATGTAAGGTTGTCGTGATAGAAGTATAGAATATTTTTCCTGAATTCAGGGACTGATGGTTTTGTGGTTATCTTATTTGTTCCATTCTGACGGTATGCGTCTAGTAAATCATTGCCAACAACACTAACACATTGTTTGGTAATAATAGGAATTTTATTTTCAAATCACCGAAAATGAGAATTCGCATATCAAAATCTCCTTTCCGTATTTTTGAAAATTTGTACATTAATATATTGCTAAAAGATAACTGTTCTATGAAATATCATGTACATGATTCCACTTGTAAATTCCAACATATCTAATTTAGAAGATCTATTTCAAAATCAATTTTAACGAGTGTTTGATACATACACACCATGGTCGAGCTAATAAATCACAATCCTAGGGAGAAGAATAAATATATCAATGAGTGTTCTCAGAAAATACTTAATCTATTCTTCCTAAAATTTAGTATCTTCTGTGATGCTCAAATTAAAAATACAAATATTGTCTTTCTTCTGGCTTGTGCTATTTTTTTCTTGGAAACTCGTAAAATCTCTCTCAATTCCGTTCCATTTAAAATAACCTTAATTTTTCCCTAACTGCATATCAGTATTAATTTTCATTCTCTTATTATCATTTATTCATTATATGCGCCACTTTTCTTGCTTTGGAGTTAACGAAATTTCTTTGTCTTTCAGTGTCTTTTTCCCTAGTGTACCAATTCTTGACCTTTTCCCCTCAAATGTCACTCTTGGATCATGCGTATTCTTTAAAATTATTTCATCGTATTTGAAATATGGCTTATCAAATAATTTCATATATTCGCCTTTTTGGTTACACCTATGATTTTATATGGACCTTCTTTTAACATCTTAAATTCGGTCGGCTTTATTAATTTCATACTTATATTCAAATATACCCAGTATTACACAATCTATCGGTCTGCTTTGCAGACCTACACGAAATTGCATGACGCTATCGCATGTTCCCCAGCGTTTGTACCATCTTCTCTCCCAATCGCCGGCCGGCCTGCCTGCCTGCGGTCGAGTCGGGATATTGCAATCCGGGAAGTAATCTCGTCGGCCGCTCACCTGTTCGCACGCGCGCTGCGTGGGAGCATAATTGCGCTCCATCGACTGCAAGGGGCGCGTGCAGACGTGGGTGGCGTCGCTCTGCGCGCGAGGGAGAGAGAGACAGGGGGCGTGTGTCGCACTCGCGCACCATCAGGTGCAGGAAATCATTAGTCGGCAGCGCGCCCTCCGTGCTAGCACCTGCCCCGCCCCCGCCACCGCCCCGGCTCGTCTCCACCTACGCCGTTTCACCAGCCTCGTATACGCGTTGCTTCTCTTCGTCTATACCTCCACGCCAACCTCGCCTACACCATCACCTCGCCTCGTATACGCCTCTGTCGCTGCACCGGCTCGTCTCCACCTACGCCATTTCGCCAGCCTCGTCTACACCATCGCACCTACACCATTGCCCCGCCTCGTCACCGCCTCCGTCGCTGCATCGGCTCGTCTCATCTATGCCATTTCGCCAGCCTCGTTTACGCCTTGCCCTGGCTTCGTCTACACCTCCACCCCTGCCTCGTCTTCACCATCGCTTCGCCGCGTCTCCCGCTGTCGCTGCACCGGCTCGTCTCCACCTTCGTCATTTCGCCAGTTTCGTATACGCCTTGCCATCGCTTCTTCTACACCTTCACCCCAGCCTCGTCTACACCAGGGGTGTCCAACGTCCAAGGCCTCACGGGTCACAATGAAAACCTTTAATACGATTGCGGGCCGTATTTTCCTTATTCGGGCGACGTAACCTGACTTCCTCACATTGTTCATCTCGACACTTCGCCCGCCTGCTCTGATACGAAGAGATGAATGGAGGAGGAATGGAACCATGCGTGATGTCAGGCTGTACCGTCCATAACACAGTGAAACACATTAGGATTATTTTGAATTTCTAAATTCGCTAAAAAAAAGAATTAAATCTGAATTTAACCAATACTTACGTTAAGGGAGTGCTGAATCCCTCAGGGTTCGTGCGGTAGGCCCACAATGTTCTCGCCCGACATGGATGAAAGGAGCATTCACCAATTACCCTTCTCGGGCCAAATAAATGGCACTGCTAGGCGCATGTGGCCCGCGGGCCGCCAGTTGGACGACCTTGGTCTACACCATCGCCCTGCTTCGTCTCTGCCTGTCCCCACACCGGCTCGTGGTCATCTCCACCCAGACTCGCCTCCACTTCTGTCTTCCCTCTTCTCTCCAACCCCTCCTCCGCCTCATGTACGCCGCCCGCAACTCGTTTACACCATCGGCTCATCTCGTCTCCGCCTCCGTCCCGACTGCTCGTCTCCACCATCTTACCTCTCGTCAACATCTCGACACCGACCCCCTCTTCACCATCTGCTTCCCGGCTTCGGGTCATCGCCCCCGCCTCGTCAACATCTCCGCCCTCGTCCCGTTAACACATCCTCTCCGTCTCATGCCTCCACCTTCATGTCGTACCTCGCCTCGTCCCCACCTCCGCCCCATGGCTCCAACTCCGCCTCGTTTTCACCACCACCCCCCGCTACACCTTAGCCTCGCTACTTCACCTTTGCCCCCAACCAGATCTCCACCTTTGTCACCTGACTCCGTCTCCTTCCCCGCCTCGTCTACACCTCGGCCCCCTGGTGTCCCACATAGTCACATTCGCCAACCGTCGTCAGTTGAGGTACTTCCGCGTAGACCGCGCCCCACCGTTCTTCCTTTCGACACGCCTGTTCGTTTCCCTACACTCCTTCTACTCCGTAAACGTCTACTTGCTCTTTCATCCATTCCACCGCCGCTGCGGTATCCGTCACATCCCCTCCCCAGCACCTTCGCCAATGGCACCGCCCACTTCTGTTACCCCCTCCCGCACTTTGCGCCCATCCTCCCCACCTACCACATGCTCACTACATCCATCGCCTCGTCACCACTCGCACGCCTCTTGACCGACGCTCTCGCCTCCGCCCACGCTTCTGCTTTCAATGCCTTCTGTCTTGTCTTCCTCCCGACAATTCTACTATCTTTGTCAGCCCCCGCCGCCGCCGGTTTCTCTGCCTGTTATTCCGTCGCCCTATCTCCTATATTCACGCCTCCACCCCTCCATTCCCTCGCCGTTATCGCCACTCTAACTCGCACCCCCCCCTCAATGCCTGCTAACCTCCCCCGCTTATTTTCCATCTTACTATGGCCCGTCCACTCCGTCGCTACACTTTTAACCTCACTACTCCCTCTTCTGACTCCTCCAGGCTTGCGCATTTCGCAAGTCGTCCCGGCGCCGCCTCCGCCGCCATTGACACCGCCACTTTCGTATCACTCACCTCTGCGTCCCCGCCTTCGCTCTCGCATCTCCCCCTTCCGCCACTCTTTCCATTCCACTTTTCCTCATCCTCGTCCCACCTCTACCCTACCTCTGCCTCATTTACTTTCATCCTCGCCCCCACCGTTGCCACCGCCTATAGTCTGCAGACTATCGCAGTTAGGAAAGTTCAGCAAAGTTGATGACCAAGTCTGCATCTTCTTGTCGGAATTCTGATGTATTGTTGACGTAATTACGCGAAGACATAACGGAAGTCATCTCCGTCAACTTAATATATTTATTTAGAGAGCCGGCTTTCGACAGTTTTGCTGTCCTCAGTATTTTACTTTGTATTTTTAAAAACTGATGATGACTACAAAGCCGTCGATAGTCCTGGCGCCGCCTCCACATCCACTCCACCTCCACCTCCAGCGCCGCCGCCCCCGGCCACCCGCTCTCCTGCCCGTGCGGTCGCACGCTCATTTCCGGGTTGCGAACGCTGGGGCGGCCCGCGCTGCCATCGCAGGGAATGCAACTCGGGCCCCCGACATTTTCTTCTTTTTCTGCTCAATCGTTTTCTTCTTTCTTCCATTTCCTTATCTTTCAGTTTTTTGTCGATATCAACCCTCATTTTCGACGCCTGAAACTCTTTCTTTAATAACACCTTAACGTTCTTTCCGACTATGCCTATACTTTGTGTCATTAGGTGAATTGCTCTCCACATCAATTTCAGTTCGGTTTTATTTTGCCTCTCGTAAGTAATTTAATGGTCATTTCTCACATACTGGTTTACTTGTGGAGATTCAAGCAGTATAATATTCCTATCGATAGCAAGACGATTTCTTTGTGTAATGATTTATATGTTCTTAATGAAAGACTGTTGAATTGCATTTGAACTAGTTACGATTCCTTTCTTGCTAAAAGAACGGACGATAAATCATGAAACTTTTATTTATCATGAAGCTCGAAGGATGTTGAAGAAATTTGATAGAACCAAAAAATATTCTGATCAGACTTTTCAACCGGTTTCCTCGACGCGGTTTTTGTGAAGAAAGCTAGAAACCGAGTGTTACAACGAATCTGGTTACAATAATATGTGGTGTGTATTCAAAACATGTTATGAGGAATGCAATTTTATGCACATTAATACTGAAACTTTACGATTCGTATCTGCTTTCGGAGTCTTCCTGGTATCATATAACATGTTTTAGATTTTCTATTTCCGCATTTTCATTCATTCTAAATGTTTCTAATACAAAACACGTAATGAATAATTTTTAAACAGCTCATATCTATTATCTATAACATATTTGTAGATAATTATTCACTTAATACGCAAAAAAGTAACTGTACAGGAGGACGCCAGTTACACGAGGAAACCCTTGAGTAAAGCTGTCGCAGAAGACACCCTGTACTTGGATTTATTCAGAGCGACCTATGACGTAAATCAGCTGTTATGGTGTCATCCAATCGAAAGGTTGAACGCCACCGTAGTGAAGTGTAAAGTTCCGTTTGGATGGCACCGTACCAGATGATGACCTGTCAGAGGCAGCTGTGAATAAATCGCAGAATAGACGAAGTGCGTTGGCAACTTCATGCAGCTTCAGAAGGTGTGCATTCTGCAACTTCAGTCTGACAATTGCCGCTTGCCCTGAGCTAAATAAGGAACATAAATGCTCTCCATGTGATGTCACAGACAGTTCGGGACATGTTCTACAGGAATCTGTCCTTCTGGAAGACGAGGTTAACTGAGATCGACTTGGGTTTTGCTACTGAACACTGAAGCATTTATTCCTTCCCAATCTCAAATACGTTTTTGTTTCTGACAATTTAATAACTTTTTAATTAATAATAATTTTGGGCGAGTTTGTTTAGTCTGTAAGGAAATACGGATTTTGTAGTGTATTCTGTTATTCCAGTTTTACGTGTTTATACACCTTTCCGTGCCTTCAAAATCACTCTCTTCAATTGAGATGTAATAAACCAGGTGCAGCCACCATGGTACTTCCCAGTTTCCCCATTCATCGCGCTGATGTGCCCACTGAACTCATATCGCTCATTCTCTTGGGTCTTTGTAGTTCTTTTAATGTAGGTGATACATGGTGGTTACGAGAGCCCAGCTATGTGGCATGCAAATAATCATTCATACATGGAACCGTGTCGAGGGCCGCCTGAGCGAACTCGAGTACACAGGTCGGCACTTTTTCTTGTTGTTGTTGTTGTTGTTGTTGTTGTTGTTGTTGGTGGTGGTGGTGGTGGTGGTGGTGGTGGTGGAGGTGGAGGTGGAGGTGGAGATAGTAGTGTTTTGCTTCTATTTGTATAATTGGGTTGGAAACCTTTTGCATCTCCCTCTCTCCCATTTTTTTTCTCCCTCCTCTCTTCCCTACGTCCTTCCCTCCCACCTTTCTAATCGTTTCTCCTTTCTCTACTACTGATCAGAATATTTTCTTTTCCTGCCTTAACCATTCCTATCACTCTCTTTTCAACCTCTTAAAGAATGAGTTCACAGAAAAAAGTAATGCTTTGAAAATATTCTCTCATCTCACTTTGCGGAACCCAATCCATCCTTTAAAAGCTCTTCTGTATACATTTTTAAAAACAGTATGCATGTTTTTTCTATCTTGTCACATGGGACTGCCTACCTTTTTTTCACCAGCCGGGGATCGGCTGCGACCGCGTCTACGGTGATGGTTGGCAGATGTCATATTATGCCTTTGGGAGTGCTTGTGACGTAAAGTTGTCAACTGAGTCGTTGTAGAAGTTTTCATACTTAGAATCTGCATGGACTTTTTACGAGTAGTTCCTGAAACATCAATTTATTACAGTGATTAAGTAGAACGTTAGTCCAAGATATTCTTTACAAACTATATTAATTATACTTTCTGGAAAACAAATTTTCATAAGATCACAACGATCTTGATAAAGTATACATTTGAGAACTTTAACGAATCATTGTTTTTATAGATGAATGACGATCCATTCCTGACATTACAGAATCTAGAATGAAAATACCACATGTCTAATGCCTATGTTTTCATTTTCACAGAGAGTTTTTAATCAATAATTGGTTGTGTAACTTTCTAATTTAAGTTTCCAAATGAAGCTTCTGTAGGTAGATCAGCCAAACAATTCTAATTTAAAATATTTCAACCTATTATAAACACAAAGACCAGCACAGCATGTTGGTCACTTCCAGCAAGGGCGGAGATCTTGCATTTGTGAAGTCTTGCCCCCAGGAAACTCACGGACATCTTACCAAGCCCGTGGATCAGTAATATGATTTTATTTCGTAAAACGTACATAAAAATGTCAATAAATATCTAAATTGTACGCCATTTCCTCGTGAGACATGACCTAAAGATCTTGATGTCGACTTCGCGCCCACAGAGGCCCAGAACACTGAACGACGGCGCCCTGCGACTCCCAAGCTTTTATTGCGCAGCTGCGATAAACGCGCGCGATCGGCAACGGCGGCGGCCCTAGCAGACTCGGGGACGGGACGCGGGCGAGGGCAGGGGCAGGGGCAGGGGCGGCGGAGGCGGAGGCGTCATCGATCGGCGCCGCCTCCCCGTCTACCTCCACCCCCGCCGCCGCCACATGCGCCTCTGCGCACTTGGCCTACTGGAAAACAAATATGGCCGACTGCGGCCCGTTTACGAGGGCGCCGAGGCGCGCGGGGTGCCTCGGTGCTCTGCTCCTTCGCCCACGGCGAAGGCGGGTGCCCCTTTTCTTTTTCTTGCCAAATACAGAATATTAAGTCATAACATCAAATAATATAACAATTGTTTATGGAAGTTTTCTGTGTGCGATTCTGTTTAATGTGTGCGATTTTAATTATGTTAAAAATGACTAAAATGTCTGGTCACAAATCTACGAAATACGATTATACGGATTTTAATATCAAAATCATCACTTGTGGTGTAAGATCGGTCTATCTCGCGAGGAAAAGCTATGAATGAATGTTGCTGTACGCAAATGAACTTATTTCCAAAGGGACGCGTCGCCATTAGACAATTTTTCATGAAAGGAAAGTATTTGTATTCAGCCTAACGGTTCAAGATACAATTCAACGGTTTTCGGACACCATTTAAATGAAGAGAAAGGCAATTTTGAACAGAATCTTTCGCTGCATGGTGGAGAAGCGTCTTAAGACTATCTTGATACGTAAAACTAGAAGAGAATAAGCCGAAATTCATTCTATTAATTGGCAATTACCAATACATCCCAGAAACTCTTATGATTATTACACAGCGTCCAGTATACTGCATTTAGCATGTGATCCACCCACGAAAATAGTAATTCCCAACTCCTTAATTGCAAATACATGTGCATGCATTTTTCGTTATTAGTGCAGTCTTCGATATTATTATTTAGTGTTTATATTGTTACTATTACTATTACTGTGGTTATTATTATCATTATAAAATAAGTAAAAAGAAAATCATACGTCATACGCAGTTTTTAACTGTTTTTGACGTAAATAAATAAATAAATAAATAAATAAATAAATAAAAACCAAAACTGATTTTCATGTACTTTATTAAAATAGACGAAAATCTGAAAGTTATTTCAAATAGTTTAGGGCCTGAAAAGAAACTCGTTTTAGCACTTCTGAAACTCAATACCAAACGATTTGTTGTCAAAAACAGAAAAGAACCGGAAACATTTTCAAAAACGAATCCGAAAACAGAACGTCCTTCGAAAAGGTTGGATGTCCTGAAAGAAAGCCAAGGCAGCCCGCGGCGAGCCCACGCTTCTCCCCGGCGCGGCCGCCCGCGGCAGAAGAACGCAGCCCGCGCCTGCCACCTGGCTCCGGCGCTCGTCTTTCATCCCGGTGACCGACTGAAATTTATGTTTCCTTGGCGTGGCGCTGGAGACAGCATGCAGCTTTGCGGCGAGGCGAGATGCGGCGGCATTGTATTCGGAGAATGTGGCCGGCGCGCTAATGGTAGGCTCGTGACGCCGCGCCGCGGGGACGATGGCGGTGACCACCCGGCGAAGCGGGCGCAATGGGGGACATGCCCCCACCCCCAGGCCTAGAGTTTTCGTTGGCCTTCCTTTTTTTTGCAAAATTGATTTAAATTATTTATGTTCGAATTATGTAATTAATTAAACAATCATACCGTATAGTTTCTTATCTATATTACATAAGTAATATACAATTTAAGATAAATTAATTTAAATTGCAATTGGGTGTAACCCGGTGACAGCTAATTACAAAAACATAAAAATACACAGTCTCTCAGTAACATAGAATGCGAATGCCAATAAGAAGAAGAATAAAAAGGTAATATAACTATCAAATCATATAATAATTATAGGAATAATGATAATAACATAATATAACTAACAAATTATATACTAATAATAGTAATAATAATGGTAAAATAAAAAAATAATGGTAAAATAGTGATAATGATATAAAACTGACGGATTCATTAAACATTAAATTATATTAAGAGAAAAAAACCTATAATCTAACTCCGCACTGAATGTTTATACAGTTAGGATCACACTGCACTTCACTTCACTAAGACCTGAAAACATTTCCTTCTTTATTTCTCTGCTATGCACTGCACGACACTTCACTTCACAATAGAACACTTATGCATCGCTATATAATAACAAATTTGTTTATTATTTTTTAAAAATCTACGATGAGTCCCCATCTCCCCCCAAGAAATGGTCGGCTGGATCCACCCCGGGGGCGAGCAGTCAAATCCATTCTAAAAACCCTCGGTTCAAAATTTTGAAAGTTATTTGGTTTTATAAATCCAGAATTGTTTGTGGATTCAAAGAAAATAATAACCTGAACGTTATTACTGAGCTATGTGACTATAGGCGAACCGTTTTTTCTGTTGGATGTAGCGGAATTGATTGTTACAGATTTTGTCTGATATGAAGATGGACAGTTTGCTTATGACCCACGGCCGTTTTAATATTCCTCTTGTCACTCATACGTGATAGCATTCGTAGAACTGTATTTCATATCCCTCAGAACAAAATATTAACACTGAATTTTGAACAGTCTGATAACGATTTTTGGTGATAGGACAATGTACGAATGTTCGGGCGCATTCTACATGCGTTCATTTTTCGAATGTCGCTAAAAATATTGGATTGTAATGACGTATTTTGTTCATAACAGTATTGCAGTGCGATCGTATTAAACCCTGGTATAGGAGAAGTGGAAATAGTATTCCGGTGTGGGGCAGCTACGTTTTCATTTATTTTTTCGTTACATTTTTTCGTCGTAAATATTTGCTGTGGGATTCACTGGTGAATTACAGTTCTCTAACAGTGATTCAGACAAACGCAATACTATATGTTGGCAACTTGCATATATATATATATATATATATATATATATATATTAAATATATATATATATTTAAATATATATATATATATTTAAATATAATATATATATATATATTTCGCAACTGATTTTTCGACATTCAGAAATAGTTTTATCCACATAGTTGATTCTACTAGTCGCCTAACTTCACGCAAAATTTTTTAATAATCTTTTAAATATTAATTCTTTTGTATAAATGAGCATTTAGAAAGTTCATTTATTAGAATTGAATAACTTTTTTTGGCGTTTGTTTTGTTAAAAGGCGTTGAGTATTATATGTTTATATCTGTATTGTAGATTATTTTCTTTGTTGTATGTATTTAAATCTATTGGAAAACTGATAAAATGCGACGTTCTAATTAAAATCCTCGAAATGCTTTTCGAGGAATGGCTTTGACAAAAAATCTTAGAAAGTGCATATTGAAGAACAATATTTGTCTTATTGACTATGGTTATTTCGGTAATTTCAACTGTTTCGTGAACATACTCATATTCGAAAAAAAAAACAAAAACAATTTTGTTTAATAAAACCGTCCTTGAGAAGAAAGATACTTTACGTTCATATTTACCTCATCCCCATCTCGAAGCGGGAATCTGATATAATGTTATCAGTCCATGAGTTGTAAAGCCCACTTATGGATGGTGAAGCTAAAGAACAAAGGCCTCCTACAAAACAGTCACAATTTCACCGCATCAAGCTGTGTACGAAGACTGTAACAAAGCGCTCTTCTTGATCGAATAATGGGATATAAAATACGTTCTAACTCGTTTCCCCCTTACGACAGTGTACCTCAATTAGAGGCGTTTGCGACGCACAGGCAGGAGACAGACCAGGAATAGCCTTTTACGAGCAACGGAGCAGCCAGAGTCGACCTTTACGGCGTGTGGCGCGTTTGCGGTTTCGGTTGTGCTGCGGTGACGTTATGTAGCTTGGAAGCATCCTCTCCTGCGAACTGGTTTCTGAAGTCCCTTTAAATTTTGACTTGTTTCCTGTCTTTCTGTTTCCTAGGAGTTCATTTTGACAAGTTCACGTTGCCTTACAAATACAGGAGAAAGAAAAGTTTGGTTCCTGATGCGTTCGGGTAGCCCTGTGAAACCCTGGCTCTGGCTCTCACTTTCCGTTTTACTCCCGCTCTCGCTCTTGTCGATCTTTCTAGATTTAGCACTCCTGCCGGAGCGTTTCAAGATCTTGCGTGGATCGTGGGCGGTATGCAGATGTGAGATGAATACGGTCCATGTTATATTTTGCGTGAGCTTCGTTAGACGTTATTTAAGGTCCTGCTCTTGCGTCAGCCAGTAATTCAAGTGAACGACCTATCAGGGTAGCCGTCCTTTAAATTTGTCATCCTGCAGTGGCCATGCAGTTACGCAGCTGATGTCAAAATTCCTCCAGCGTTAGGACTCGAACCTAGGAACTACCGGTCTCCCGAGCTTCAGCTGCGCACTTTTTCATTTCCTAGGAGTCAATTTTCATAGGTCAGTGTAGAACATTATCTCAAATATATTCTACATATCTTTAAAAAGTTCGTTAAATTAAAGTAGCCCTCTGAATTGATGTACTACACGATTTTGTCGTTAAAGGAGGCGAGAGATAATGCTGATTAATAGGATGGTGAAATTATTAATGTTTTGATCAACTCTGTGTAGTAATTAAATGTTGCAGACTGATGATCATTAAATATTTTGAGCTATTTGTATTTTCATTTTACTCTTAATTAATTACCACGATTCAGCGGAAGACAACCGGTTTTTCCGGACCGAGGCGAAGTACTTGCAGCGGACAAGAAATTTAAGCTTCAACCTGCCACTTTTTTGTGACCTTCCTTGAAGTTGTTCTGCTGTCTCGCGTCCAATGTCATCACCTCACAGATGGAAAAAAAATTCATTTTCGATTTTATTTCAGGAAAAAACTCGCCATAACTTGGTGGGAATCGGGCACAGTTTTCACTAATGTACATCCGATTAATATACTGAACGTGCGTGTAAAAAATCCATCATATATCTCGTGCGCCGTGAATTACAGCTCTGATCAGTGTAAGTTAAAAACATCACATTTGAATATAAAAAGAATAAACGAACGTTAAAAAATTTGAAAATAAAGTTATGGGAGTAGCATTCGACCCAAGCTCCTGCATGTCGATGTCTTCGGCTGAAGTGAAGGGAGAGATGCATTTCTGATGGCGAGCGAGGAGACATACGCCTTATGATCTTCCTTTTGTTGGCAGGGAACCCCACCGTTGGCTTCACTGTATATGTGAAGGTTGAAGCGAGTATGACGAATGAACGATGGTGGTCACATTATTATGAACGTTGTACAAATGGGAGTCGTGGTGGTGAGGGAAACCAACCACTCTGAAACCACTAACTGAAATGGCCAATGCCTTACACGGAACTCGGTCGGACAGCCTTTGGCTGCACATGGGTACCCCCCCCCCCCCAATTCCTGGAAGTCTTGAAAGTCATATAACACTTATTAAAAGATTATTGATAGCACGTTTATTTATTTTTATTTATTTAACCTTAAAAACTTAAAAAAAAAACTATGTGTGTGATTATAGGGAGAAGTACAATTTGCACACGTTTCCTTAAGCTCTGGGACCCCAACGTTAAAACATATACATATTAAGTTGAATTGAGAAAACATTGAGCCACGACCGCTTTTGGGGAGATTTTTTTACAAGAAATATTCGCCACCGTGTAATAAGTACTATTTGCAAATGCAAATCAACCACACATTTGGGCTCTAATCCTTAATCGTGTCCTTCATGGAGAAATCGACTTACTGCCGTGAGAACAAGAAGAAAGATTATTTCAATAACTATATTCCCCATGATCTCTGAGATTGTATTTCTAACAAATATCTGACATACAGTTTTCACTGTTCTTTGACGAATACATGTATAATTTGTTTTAAATCTCACGAAAAACGTTCAAAGTGCGCGTGTAAAGCAGATGTACAATGACGTTTCACTTCCACCCTGTCTCCATTTTCGATCTGGTCGAACATTCCAAAACAACTTCAGAGGAGAAGAAGGTCTTGTTGTTCGCAAAAATAACTTCGTGTTTGATTTCTCATCGCAGAACCTCTGCATGACACCCTCCTAGCCGCTTCTGTGTGCTCTCGCAGTTAAGAAAGATGCCTATCTGACGTCAATAGTACGAGGCGCGGCTGCTCGTGAAAATTTGAATGCCAGCGCCGGTTGCGGGTCTGGGTTGAGACGCGGTGTCTGGTTTCTCGCAGGCACACATTGTCACCAAAGGATGGAGACGTGATCAAAACGTCAAGACCACTTCGAGTTTAATTACAAACTCCTTTGAAGTCGCTGAATATGAATAATCGGTAATATTTTCTTCATGATCTTACACGTGTGTGTTAGTTAGACCGTTTACCTCCTTATCTCTCATTATCATCACCCATCCATTATCTCAGATATTATCAATACATTTGATCATCATAATAAATAAAAATGCATATATTGTAATAAAAATTCAGAACTACAGTATTATTGAATCCTTTTAAAACTACAGCGAATCGTTTAGTTATAAAAACCGAAACAGAAATTTAAATCTTTTATGGGCAGAAACCAGAACGTTAATTGAATATATTGATTTCCTGAAAATAATGTTTAATAATAATAATAATAATAATAATAATAATAATAATAATAATACCAACCACTTAATTAATTGCAAGGCGTGCTTTTCCCCCTAATCACTTACGATAGGTGAATTAACGATCGTACAACAAACGTAGCAAACTTTCCTTTAACAAAACTGATAGTCAACATCTCCAAAACAAACTTAATTATTTGAGGTTTTTGCCACGCCTTCGTCATTTAGACACAATGAGGTAGAGGAAAACGAACATCTACATGGATGTGTCTGTGTGTGTGTGTGTGTAGGGAGGGAGGGGGGAAAGAGGTGAGGCGCAGCTGCGCCGCTGGCAAACTGCACAATGCAGCAGTCGCCGCCGCCTGTGCCTCCTGCGCCATCGCGCTCATTCCCCAAAAGTAGCACGCGCTCTGCTCAGGAAGGACAAATGAAATGCTCCCGTATGACTCAACTCGACAAAACAAAATTACATATTGTAGCAAAATCAGTCTTCACGAATACTGAAATAACATTGTTTTGTATACATGGAGTCCTACCAACTAAGAGCCACCCCCATAACTCCTAAATGGTTCCCGATATAGCTATACAGTTTTCGCTCAACAATGAGGAATTATGAGGCAAGTGAAATGGTGTAGAGATATTGTTTGAAATCTTTTTAATTTTGGAGGAATTACCTTTAATTTTGCATCATCTTTAACACTGCAAAAATTACATATTGTAACAAAATCAGTCTTCACGAATACTGAAATAACATTGTTTTGTATACAAGGAGTCCTATCAACTAAGGGCGACCACCATAACTTCTATGTGGTTCCCGATATAGATATACAGTTTTCGCTCAACAATGCGGGATTATGGGGCTAGTGAAATTGTGCAGAGATATTGTTTGAAATATTTTTAGTTTTGGAGAAATTAAATCACCTTTATTTTTTTAAAGGGAACCATGTATGTTTCTCACTTGCAATAGGTAGATCATAAATAGACGAATGCAATGATGTAACATATGTTAATATTCTTTATAGTATTTTGTGTATGAAACTATACTTTCTGACATGAGATTTTAAACGGAGCGTGCAATTTTTCCTGTAGCAACCGTTGCAAATGTCACTTTGGGGAAGGTGGCCTTCGCGGCCTCTCCCCGTACAAGTGCTGGCCCGCGAAGGTAACCTTCCTCAGAGGAGACAGTGGCAAGGGTTGCTGCAGGAAATCTTTTGCATTTAATTTAAAATCTCGTCAGAAAGTATAATTTTATACGCAAAATACTACAAAAACATTAACATGTGTTACATCATTGCATTCGTCTATTTATGATCTACCTATTTCTTTAATTTTCTCGAAAACTAAAAATATTTTGAACAATAACTCTACGGCAAATTACTTGCCCTATGAATTCACATTGTTGGGCGAAAACTGTATTTCGGTATCGGGTACCGTTTAGATGTTACGGAGGTGGCCCATTGTTGGTGGGACTGCCTATATATTCAGTACAACAGTTTCTTTATGTATAAGAAACAGTGCTGTACCATTACGCAACACGTAAAGAGCAAATATATAATGGCAGGCGGCCTTATTCTTGGTTCCTTACTATCACATGATGTCAGCTCTCTCGTAAGCTGTGACGGACTGGGTATAAGAATAGTCTAACATATTTTGGCAAATGAATACGTAGATACTGGTATTGATGGATAATTTTGTTTATCATTCCCTATGCGCGCGTTTTGAAACGGTTAATACCTTAAGGCCAATGTGCTTGCTGCCGGTTTTGGTAGGTTTCTTAATAGATACCGATGTTGGTTAGTTAATTATCAGATGTTGACAAATTAATAGATACCGACGTTAGTAGACCTTTTTTAAAATGTTTGCCTATGCGCGAGCTGTGACACGATTAAAGCCAGTGTGCTTGCTGCCGGTGATGGTAGATTTATTAACAGACATTCCGGTGTTGGAAAATTAATTAATGCTGGTGTTAGTAGATCATTATCAATACATATGTTCGTATGTATACAAGAGAAAAACTCCAACACCGGTGGACCGATCTCCATGAAAGTTGGCACTTCTAAGTGTTTTTTCACCGAGAAGGTTTGTGTGTTGTTAATTCTGTTGTAACTGCAACACACTCGGCAGGATTTTGAATATATATCGTTAAAAACTCCTAAACAAAGCGTTCTAGGGCCTTAAAAACTAAAATTTTGAGGCCCGAGGCCTCAAAGAAACGTTTCTCACAGTGTCATCTACTGAATGAACACTTCCTGAACATTCTATTATATTTTTGCTGGTACGGCGCTTCCCGATATTACCTCACCTGCTCAGAGACGTGCAGAATCTGCAAGTAAATGTGAATGAGAGGGACAGGGAGCGACAGAGACACACAGAGACAGACAGGGACAAGGTGAGGGAGAGAGGGAGAGACAGTGAAAAACAGGGACGGGAGAGGAAAGAGGGAGATGAAGGGCAGAAAAACGTCTGCCGGGTTTTCCTAGTATCCGTCTATGCGCCTGTTTCGACCCGGTTTGGGCCAGTGTGCTCGCAGCCGTCGCTGACGCAGCACGCGACCCGCCTGCGTGCGCAGCACCACGCGATGGCTCATGGTTGAAGGTCTGAAGGTATACGTCGCGCCGCGTCGTGGCCCAGACCTGCGCAACTCGAGACCCGGCCGAGGACACGCCGTGCAACGGCATGGAGCATAACACGAGTAATACAAGCTCTTGCACATTCGGAGAAAACTCTAGTAAACAATGAGTGAAACAAAAGTCATTTTATTCACTAGGTTAAAGGCGCTTCTTAATGTTAATATGTTGCTGCGTTGCTTCACATAAAAAATTAGATACTAAACATTCAACTAATTTCAGAGAAAGACATGTTAGGTAAACAACCCATATGATATAAAAATTAATTTCTGAGGCAATGTACATTTAAACGAATACATTGATATTTCGATTTAATAGCCCCGAAATTAAGATAATTGACATCTGGTACAATGCATACAAATTCCATGGATTTCCCCTTATCCTCTGCCGAATCCCACCCCCACAACTATCCTTTCTCCTCTCCTGTTGAAACTATTTCCGTGGGCACCGACTCTAATGGGCACTCGAGGCGACGGCAAAATTAACTATTTAATTTAATGGAACCTAACATGTCTTCCCTGTATACAGAATAAAATTAAGGCTTGGGGGTAAAGTGGATAATACTCTAATAATTTCTTCCGTGAAAACTACGGAAAATTCCGCTGTTGTTGGAGCAGAGCATGAGATATGGTTCATTAATAAGCGTTATCGGCGTAGTTTATCGGCTTTCTTTCATTTGTCTTCTCGTAACGTATAAGTCAATATTTCTGAAGAAATAATTCAAAATAATGTTTTTCAACTTTACTTACATCCCAATACCTATACTACCTTCCTACGCCCTTCTTAACGAACTAGAATAATCAAAATCATATTTTGTACATGTATTCATAATTTTTAATTAATATACCAGCGTATGTTATTGTACTTTCATATTTTAAAAAGTGATACCATTATTTGTTATAGCGTGCTTTTTTTCCTGGTATTTTTAGTTCCTTCAGAAGCTGATCAGAATTTTCTAGTAGAGATTTCAACAAATGCTCGAAGAGTTTTCTTGTGGACTATCTTTGCTGCTTGATAACTAGTGAGGAGCAAATGGCGTTTTTAATCAGGATTCAGTTGTAAGAATGAGAAACTAGAATTCGTATATTCTATAAAGAGTTTAACATACTTGTACAAAGCCGCTAGTTAAAACCGGTAATAATAGAGATGTATTTGGGTTGAAATCAATAAATAAATCATCAAAGTATAAGAATGAGCATTAAGAAATAACAGACGCTGAAAGTAAAACATGGGCATTCATAATCCACTCGTATTTAATGAACAGAAGAATGAGTTTTACTTTGTAGTAGTTTTATTCACAGCAAATAAAAGCAAAGTCACACTAACGTATGGTTTTAGAGCTACACGTAAGCGTACCTGTACGTGTTAGCTTTAAATAGAAAGCTGCAACTCTTCCGTTCTGTTTTTGATTACAATTTTGTTTGTAATAAGAATTAATCATAAATGTTTTTAATTCGAGATTTAATGTTTTTAATTCGAGATTCTCATTTTTAAATTAATCATTTAGAAACATCCTAAGATTTCTTATTTTAGAATTTTTACTGTCATAATATTGGCAGTATAAATGATCACGTTGTGTAGTGAGATGATACTCATATGTATTTGTTTTTGTTACAGGTGAGTTGCTGTTTGTATATTCTCGCTCCTTCAAAATGACTGTCTTCATTGTATGTGCCAACCGTTTCGGTGAGTGCCCACTTTTCACAACATTTAAATTACGGGAACATTCTTGATAAATATGTAAATCATGGTGTGTATGTATTACATGTATCAATAATATTGTTTTTCATCGAAAGGTTAAAATCAATTTCCATTCAACGGCTTTTAACATAGCAAATCCATTAGTTTTAAAGTGCGTTTCCAAATATCCAACAAAAATACCATACAGTATTCTGTACTTCGCCCCCATATGTCAACAATCGTTCCAACTATTTTGACGTTAATAAATATAATTAAAACGATGCAGTCATTACGCATCCTTAATTAGTTTCTGAAGAATATCTTGTAACAAGAAATTTTTATTTACGAGTGTGTTATATTATGTTCCTATTTTTTTCATCTTGACCATTAAATAAAATACAGTATCTCCTAGACTGTTTGTTACAACTGTATACTTAATTGGTAATGGAAACAGCGAAAAGGTTGTGATAAATGCCCGTGAACACTTTAAAGTACTACGACTGCTTACTATTAACGAGGTGACAAATTGCTGAAATACTTTAACACCTTTAGGTACTGCAAATATTCGAATTTAACATGAAAAGTGCTCTAATTCTAGACAGGAATGAAACACATACCAATAAGATTTCGTAATCGTGCTGAATAGTTCTCGTAATTATGCCACACTGTGCTAGAATGTGGATTAAATTACACATCACTTGGCGTAAATTACATTTCCACGGCTTCACTCGTGGCAAGTGTTGTTTCTAAGATCATGGAAAGAAATTATCAATAATGTAGGTCCCAAATGAAAGATAACACTGATCAACAGCATTTTTGTGACAAAGAATTTTCTTAGATTAGACTTGGACTCTGAATTCGAATATGAAATCAGTTTTTGCATATCGAGCTCGGTTTTTCTTGTTTCACGGTTACTCTCTATTTACGGAAATGCTTCAATATGCTGAATATTGATTAATTAGCTGTAGCTTTATTACTTAATTCTGCGTTAACATTACTACTTAATTGTTCCTGAACAATCGAAATGCCCACAAGGAATTCTTGTATATGACAATGAAGTCAGAAAATTCACCTTTTGGAAATGAAAAACTTTTGGCAATATTGCTGATAGGTCATGCTCGGACAGATAGAATTTCCTTGCATTTCCTGCCAATTCCGTCCCAGCATTGAGAGATCTGACAGCATGGAAAGCGGCTTGGATGTGACTCCTTATTGTTCAAGGTTCGTGAAGGTTTGTGCTTAGTATTAATTCAGAAGAAGAAATGTCTCGTAACTGTGTAAATAGCCCAAATACGTGATGTCATATCTATGGAGAATTAACTGTGAAATCGCAAAATCCTTAATCCTCAGCGAAGGAAATGTAATGAACTTTATTTCGGGTGTAATGTGGGCGATGAGGACAAGAAATGGGCCTTCCATATACGCTGTGTGTCGCGCTACACACTTGATACGGTAGTTAAAAGTTCACTACACATGCCCTTTGCCTTTCGCATGATTTGAAGGGAACCAACAGATCACACAGTAAAACTGTTATTTTTGTCTGACAGAAATAGCTGAAATCATCTAAAAAACGAAGAAAATTGTGCAATATCGTAATTTACCATCTGCTATAAGACCTGTATGTCACAATGAAGAATTGCCGGTGCCACTACCTCCTGTGAACGTGACTGTGAATGAAGATGAATGCTACAGTGACGAACATTCAGAAGACAGAGGGGATATCCATGCTGACCAAACATTTCAACCCTCCTGTGAAACATTCCAAGCATCCTCTTCACTTTTCATGTTGTATTTCTTATTGTATAAATGTGGATCTGTTGTTATTAGAGCGTCACGGATATTTGCCAGATACGTATATTACATAGAGAGACATAAGCAACTACAAAAACCATCATCACATGAAAACCGAGATCGATACGGAAATTTTGAAATTAGATCTAAATTGAGAGGCAAATTATATTCTACCGAGTGTGTTTTGTTCTCGTTACAGAAACAAATTGCTTTTTTGTAGACCAGTCTAATCAACTCTTTTCCCACTTTTTTTTTTAGAAAATAACTAACCTTCCGGCCGGTACGGTCCTAGTCGTTGAACATTTTCTGCAATTCTATCCAAAGACGCAGGTTCGAACCCCCTGTTGATGTTTGTCCCTTGTCGCACGTGCTCATGGTGTATTGACGGTGACCTCACGTTGTGCTGACTGCACAGGCCAGGAGGCGACGTGCTCCTTACGGTCTGTCTGGTGTAGCAGACGCCAGCCAGTGGTCCGCGAGAAAATATTGAAGGTCTAAAAGTATCAACTATTATATTTAAGTTTTGCTTTATTAGTATCAAGTCAAAACCAGAAACTTTATTCAAACAAACACCATCCCAATATCACACTCAAATGTGTAATAGATTTAATAATATTCAATAATTTTGTAATTATTGAACTAATCAATAATGTTTTACAGGATTGTCACTTTCTTAAAAACATGGAAAACAGGAAAAAATTAGAGAATTTATTTATTTATTTATTTTGAAAAGTCAGGGAGAAATCAGGGAATTGTTAGAACAATCGCCAGAAGACGGAAAATTTGGAGAGTGTTGTAAAACACAATATTATTCCAAATTTTATTTGGTGAGAAAATATTCTTAATTTGTTCTTTGTAACGCAGAATCAGTGAGCTAAACAATTTGTACCAGGGTAGCTTCAAGATTTTCTTTAAGTAACGCAAAATTACAAATCTTAACAGGGAAAAAATTAAAAATGCACTTGAAAAGAGGGAAAACTCAGGGAAATTTTTTCCAGAAAATGAGTGGTTTACCCTGTTATAATTAAGCAATCTTAGAAGGTTTGTTCATGTGAAATTATTTTTACAATTTGGGCGTTTTTAGGCTATTATTTTTTAAAGTTTTTATCCATTATAAACATTTTCATTTGTGGACCTCTTTTTAAAATTGTGAATTAAATGGTCCGTGGAGTCTGAATGGTTTTCTACCGTTGATCTAGGGCAGGGATGACCAACATTTAATACTTCGAGTATCTACGGAGATGTACTAATTTCGTGACATCCAAATGCAATAAAATGAAATATGATTTTACTATACATGTTCAGTTCAAATCGAAACGTATATAATATTTTATGCACAACCATTAATTATGTTGAAATAAAAGTTAGTAATGAACGTTAATTATAATTAATAATGATAATTATCATTAAAAAGAGATGAAGAATCAGTCTACTGTATGAAAATAAAAATATTCTGAGACCATAGCATGCATTTAGTTAACGCGGTATTCATTATCTCTGATATTCCTGTGAAGTACTCTGACGGAAGTACTGCGTGGATTATTTTGTCAATTAGACTTATAGGCTTCGTTCACGTGCACCAGATACTTTTGTAAGGTTGCCGTCAGTACAGATTATGCACTCTCTGATTCACTGTGTACATAGCAGCCTTGCGATATCGACGGGGCATCTGTTACTGTGACTGGGAGAGAACAAGTTCGAAAAAAGATGTTGAAGAATCAGAATAGGCCTGCATGTACGAGATTTTAAGAAAATAAAGTAAAGAGTAGAGCAACAGGGGATGTTCTCAGTAGATGAGCGGAGAGAATAATTGCTTTCCACCTCTGCGTTCCGTTCAACTCCAGGCCACTCCTTGTCTATTTTAATTTTTTCTGTTATAATGCTTTTGTTATTGTTTTTAATTACATATTTTAATTATAATTGTATATTTCTGTTAATTAAACGTCTATTCTCAGCATACGTTGTGAGTGACAAACAGGATGCGTCGCATGATTCTTCAGTTTACTATACTACATATTTCACCACCGCTCGTGAAGATTTTGGCCATTATTTGTCATTATTAGACGATTTAATTTTAGGCAAATGATTTAACGAAATGTTCTAGTAGTTCTCCATTAGCTCAATCATTTACTGTAAATACTATATTCACTGTAATTATGAATTCTGGGGCTTCTGTACTTCTTATGAGCCCTTCGGTGTCAGCGTATCACATTGTTCACACTTCGCACTTTCGGCCACGTACGATACGTGCACACCGGCTGTAAAAGCTCAACAGCAACACCGTGGATCGGCAGCACCACTCTAATCGGAAGTTTTCCGTGTTATCTCCGATCAATTTCAGACGAAGGCCGGGTAATCTTGATCTGCGCGCGCGTTCAGACACAACAAATGTGTTTGGGAGGTGGTTACCTGCCGTCCGCTATTTTCATTCATTTGGAGATGTTCTCAATTTCGTGGCATGCCTTACATCATATCAGATTGATGAATCTGATAAAAATCAATAACACATTTTTCCCAAAAAACTTCATTTTATAAAACATCAAATGTATTGTAAATGTGTTAGTAGACATTTTGAAAACAGTACACTTAACATTTCATTAATATTTATGAATTCTTTGCCCTTCAAAGAATCTTAAGAAATTCTTGAATGTGTGCTAACTTGTCACTGCCCAACTTTCTGCTCTAGTATTTATGCCAAATTTATGGGATATAATCGGCCTTATGAAACGATTTTCGCTTAAATTTGTGTGCAGATTCATCAGACCAATTTCGTTTTTGCCCAAATACATATTTATGGCCAAAGAAAAATTGATGAATGATAATTGATAATTAGGTACGGTATAAAAGGATGTGATGGCATCAAACCATGACAAAGAAAGAAGAGAAATGGGAAGAAAAATCAAAAACGAACTAGTGTTACCCTGGATTTTTTGTGCTTAGTTTAACATTTTTCAATGAGAAGCAACACTTAAACTGAAATTACCGGAATCATTGATTGCATTTTCCCTGAAGATGTCGAAAACAGTTCGTACTTTAGTTTGTGAGGCGGCAATGTGCCGCTCGCGCCAAGGTCCGTTGAACCGCCACGGACGGACGAGCACAGACCGGAACGGAGCACGGACCGCACGCGTCTTTCCCTTCCTTATCGGTGTCCCCTCCTTTCTTCTTACGCATAGACACAAGCACTACGTCTACAGTAACACACATCCGGGAGACCAGTCTGGAGCTTTGAGCTTATCCCAGCCGCGGCTGTGTCCCGCTGGGGGTGACAGCACGACGAGAAACCCTGAAAGTCGACGTGTAGCTTGGCACCGGATCGCACGTTTCTGCGAAGACGAATCACTGCCACATTGCAGGATATGACATGTACTACACATACGGGACTAATGACCATAGCATTTGACGATCCTGGAAACATATTTTTTGGTCGTGAAATTGTCAGGCGTTTAGGATCACGCGGATATACAGCTTCACTTACCGAGGCTCAGTTAGATTTATCCCGTGGCAAGTGTATGTGACTTTTTTGGGAATATCAGCATTATGCTGAATCCAATTTTTATCCCTCAGGGTTGCTAGTTCTCGAGATATGGGATATTGAATGATGATAATAAAGGATGAATGGACGACGCACATTCAAACATACAAATAAATTTTTCTAGGGTGGCCGATGGGATTCGCGAGTAGAGGGGAAAGCTGAATGTGGTGGGGAGAGAGTCTGAAAGCGACGCTCCCTCGCGCCTGGCTCGTCTGCCCATACCAAAAACATTAGCCTTCCGCACGTGCTAGCGAACGGTCTTGGAAATTAATTTGCGATAGTGTCTTCGTTCGGTAATGGAGAAACACCAAATTCACGGGATGGCTCTGTCCTCATCATCTATGTTTTCCACTGTCACTGACACCCGTTTCCTCACTATCATAAGTAGTATCACTGTCACTGTCTTTACTATCGTTCGCGTCGTTACCTGTAAAAATAACAATTTCTTGATATGGTGAATTAAATCATTGTGCGGCAAATCACACTCTCATTGAAACTGTCAAGAGCAGGTTCCACGTCCTTTCTCTTCTTCTCTTTATTAGGAGTAAAAAATGAACACGATTCTCCCGATTGAATGGAATCAATTCCCTTATTAATTTTGTAATAGATATTTTTGACGTCGCACGTCTTAGCGATCTCGGCTATCTGGATCGGCGCCTGGAAGCATATTATTTATCTACTATACAGATTCATCATGACTTGCAATGGATTGCAATTGTGTTTACCAGTGTGCTCTCCAGTTTCCCGAACCCTGCTGCCGCTGCTTTTCGCTCCCCTCGCTGCGAACGCGTTAAGAAGCCCGACGCGGTCCCGGCGCGGCGCCGTCGGTCACCAGCTGGCGGGGGGGGGGGGGAGGAGCCGGGGTGGGGTGGGGCGGGGCCGCGAGGGGCAGGGCGGAGCAGGGAAGTTGCGCGTGACCCTCATTTCCGGCGCGTGGAGGCGGCGGCGGCGGCGGCGGAGGTGGAGGCGGCGGAGGCGGCGGCGGCGGCGGCGGCGGCGGAAGAGGAGACCGTGGCGAAGGCGGCGAGTCGGAGGCGTCGGCAGCCAGCCGTCCGTCCCCCGAGTTCTTATGGGCTCTAAGCGGTCGGGTGGTACCGTTACAGGCGAATCGCATCGTCTGGGATTAGTTTGGACTGCGAAAGCTTATACTGCGATTTTTGTAACTTAGCTTCTCAAGGCCCGTCTTCGCGATGGAATATGTCACGTTATTTCGCGTCTTTCTCAGCCGTGCCGTTAGATATCGCATGATCGCAACCGTATCAAGCAGTGCTTGCGATCATGCGACATCCAGCGGCAGGACTGAGAAAGACGTAAAATGCTGTGAGATATTCCATCGTGGCCATAAGTGCTTGAGGGGCAAAGTTATAAAAATCGCACAATAAGGTCGAAACCGGCATTGAGAATGGTGCATCAGTGCTCTCAACATGTAAGTTGAGAGTTTTATTAATTAGGATTGCAAGAAATGTTTTCACAAAATAGTGAACCGTAAGGTGGGAAATAGCAGAGAATCTTTGATTAATGATGAAGCATTCTCTTTATTATCGAAAACACAACTTGTTAAAGTTGAGCTTTGCTTTTGCATAAAATGAAATAAATCTTTTTTAAGTTACTTAAAATCTTCAAATAAAATTCTGTGTGCATTAGGGCCAGCACTCATCAGTCCGTTTAAGTAGTATATGCTTGAAAGGCATTTATGAAACACATTTAGCTTATGTTCGTAGTGCTCTACACTTGACCAAAGACATACGTAATACGAATAGTTTCCAAACTAAGACAACTGCGCAATAGCCAGGATTGACATCACAGTAAAGTCAGTTCTAATCGAGATTAAAAACTTGCCGTAATATACACTAAAAGCTCTAACTTCACTCATTCAATGAGGTTTTCTTTCTTTTCGCCATTCGATCACATCTGTTTTCATGTTTACTATTTTCATTTTTTAATTAGTGAATCAGAAATAGAAATAATGCACATTTCACTCAAATAGTGTACATCTGGCAACCTGGCATGGCATATTTATTGTGAAATATTTAACATTATTAACTCGCGACGATAATCACATTATAATTATAATAGCAACAAGAAACCTTTTTGCATTTTATTACAATCTTATAAAACAACCCGTGAAATGTTTGGGAAGTGTACTATATTGACTACAAACATCCGAGAATGAAATACCGAGGAAGCAGAAAAGATCCTTTGTTTTCTTTTGTGTAGTATAGTAGTAAAAACCTTCAATGAAGCTGTAAAATTCACATTATGTACAAGAGGAAAACGCTGATTGTGGCTTTCGGAAACAAGTGTAACATTATAATGCGAATTTTCGTTTGATATTGACTTGAAAAGTAATTATATCACTCTTTTTCGAAAAATTCCATTGATTCCGTTGCATTATGTTCAACAGTTACAAATTATTCAGTACTACAACTGTTTCTTGAACTCGTCAGAGACACTATACATATACAATAGTATGTAAAGGCCGGGGTGGGGGAGTAATCATAATAATAGTCTTAGTGGCACATTAATTTCTTTCATCACAAAGTAAGACACAGTACGTCTATAGACAAAGAAGAAAAAAAATTACTTTCGTAATGGAAAAAGAAGCGCGAGTGAGAAAGACAGGGAATTGTCATGAAGTTTCCATCAAGAATGTTGTTGACTACCCGGTTTTACAGTTCGTAAGCGGAACACATGCTCTTGTTACTGCAAATTGTCGTGCATCAAAATATTTTATTTTCAAGGAGATTAACGACGATTTCAACGAGATTAATTTATTGAGTAAACATTGTCACTCTGGAACACGCTTATATCGCTCATATCTCTTACCGGCTGAGTTTATCTCAGAACCAGCATTGCCGCTGACTGCAAACTCTCAAACCGGGAGGTCCTAGGGTTCGAGGCCTGATGGTAGCGAGTTTCCGACACTAACTAAATAGCTAGGTCGAACAGGCAAGTGATCCCGCGCGATCTGTCCTTGCTCTTCCTTGTCATATCCTCGCCCTATATTTACATTCACACACACACACACACACACACTCTACACTACACTACCGCATAGGTCGGGAGACCAGTTAGGAGCTTACAAATTGTCGCGACTGCAGCGAGGCACCTCTGGGGGATATACCTGGAGAGGAAATTCCCCCACAAGTCGACGTGTGGGTCGGCGTCGGATCTCACCATCCAGTGGGGGAGGAACATCGCAATCTCCAGGCATACATTATTCAATACACAAACGGAACTAATGACAATAGCAATTGGCATGCCCGTGTACATCAGTGAATCAATGAATCTCTTACACTTTGCCATTCAATTACACATGTCGCTGGCGTAGAATATAGTATTAAAACCAAGCCAAGTAAACACGTAATCGAACGCGATAATGGTGGACACAAGGCTGTTTACATAATCACTTGGACCGAACTACCACCAACAACGATCAGGAAGCCCAGGAGGTTGCCATTTCTGCGTCTCGGAATCAGACATGTTATTTCTCAGGAAAGTTAAAAATTTTGAGGAATGCGAAAGGGACCTCTCTCGTAATTTCTTTGTTACAAATGTTTTTATATATTTTCTCTTTATTTGTTATTATTAATACAGCAATATTTTAAAATATTTATAATATTGTGGATATGCACTGATTCTTGGCCGGTGTGATAATTACTTTAAACAGTTTAAAATACATCAGTGTTGTTAATTGTGATGTGTCCTTGGTGGACTACCATTTAATTATTTCAACTCTCATATTCTTTGAAATTGATGGAGTAATTTCCCTGCTCTTCCGTAAATTGAACGAAAGTAAAAAAAACCAACAATAGTGACACCTCAACAAAGCTGGAAACTTAAAGCGTGAGTGCAACTTCCCCTATCTGTCGTAAGCTCTGCATATGATCTCAGGGTTCGTTTCCAGTTTCTCCCTTTGAGTGCGACCGGGTGCACACGTGCGCCGCGTCCCCTCATTAAAGACGAGCTCCGGCGTCCTTTGAATGGGCGCGTCTCGTGACGTGATCTGTGACGCTCCGGCGGTGGAGACGACGCACTGTGGGGCGAAAGCGAGGAGCAGCTGGTCAAATGGAGTCGCGAATGTGAGGGGGAGAGAACCATCAGATAATCTCAAAATCGGGCAAACATGGGAAAAGTAGTACCAAATTATCTACCGCACACAATTCGAAATAGTGGACAGCTAGCGTATTGTAAGAAAGTTCTCAGAATATAAACTTGATAGAACTTGACGTATTTTCGTGGACGTCGAACCAAGCGTGGAGGCTCAGCAACTGCTGCGTAGATGATGATGATGATGATGATTATAATAATAATAATAATTAGCTTGTGAATTACAGCAGTATTTAATAAATTTTAGCAATCAGTCTCAAAATTACTAGAAATCGAGTCTATAATCGAGATGGCAGTTCGCTCTAGGAATTAGTCTAAATACTACTACTAAAACGTAACCATCATGGTGTTTTGTTTAGAAACTGTCAAGTACTAGTGCTTACACTGACATTTGATCGAAAATGGGATACCACGCGAAGAAAAATGTTATAACGTTATAAATTATAGTTAATGAAAAATAAATATTACGTAATTATTTTGTATTAATATTTTCTACAATTTTTTATGAGTTCTATGATATGACAAGTAGACTAATCTGATAAGTGGAATTAGGTGATATTATTATGCGAATTATTATTCGAAGTCTGATTTAGAGAACTGTATTCGTTCGCTATCGTAAGCTTTAATCCACAATCTTGAAAAGCAATTTTCTATATTGTAAAGCGTTTAAAATGTAAAAATGTTCAGAAATACTTAATGCAGTTAAAGATCAGAATAAACATTAGCTATTCCCGATAAACAACCCAGCTGAATGTGACAAATGTTCGAAAAGTGACGTTGGAAGTTCGATGTTCGACGAGGATTTCTATGTAGTCGAATTTCAATCATTCGAATCGATTTTTGAGAGAGAAAAAAAATCAAATAATGTTAGAATTTGAAATTATAGTAACGTCTCCCGAATAAGTGTTCATTCTTTATCCAACTCTTTTTTTTGTTTCAATTAATGTAGTTTGTATACAGGCTTATTGTATTGATCATTTTTAATTTTACACATATGTACTATGTAGTAAATGTTCGTAATTGATTTCCTGTGTCGTTTAATTACTATAAAACAATATTTACAGTTTACTGAAACGGATAATTTTTCCTTCCATCTTAATTTTCTAGCATTAAAGTAACCTTGCTTTTTGTGACTTTTTTAATTAATTTCTGATATTTATTCAATCATTCAAATTTCTGTGTTACGCAGCCGTTCCGATCCTTGTTTAATTCGGGCATTAGTTCTTCTGTATATGGACTATTTGGTGGCCGTATTATCGGGCCACTTCTCCCAATCTGCACCACAGTGGGGACAGGCCGCGGCCGGCACAGCCGGTTTAGCGGCCGGCGGAGTGCGACGTTGGCAGAAGAGGCAGCGGAGCCGGGGTAGCCGTGGCGGCGGCGGGGGCGGAGAGAGGGAACTCGAGAGCAGGCGCAACGATCCGCTGAGGCGGCACCGCGAACCGCGCTGGCTGCCCCTGCCCCGCCCCCTCCGTCCGTCCCACGCCGCCCCGCCCCGCCCCGCCCCGCCCCGCCCCGCCCCCCCCCCGCCCCGCCCCCCCCCCGCCCCGCCCCGCCCCGCCTCGGTCCGCCTCGCTCCGCCCCGCCCCTCCTTCCCGCCCCTTCCGCTCCCGCCCCTTCCGCCCCGCCCCCTCGGCCACCCCATTCCCCCCCGCCTCCTCCTCCGCCCCGCCTCCTCCGCCCCGCCTCCTCCGCCCCGCCTCCTCCGCCCCGCCTCCTCCGCCCCGCCTCCTCCGCCCCCGCCTCCTCCGCCCCGCCTCCTCCGCCCCGCCTCCTCCGCCCCGCCTCCTCCGCCCGCTACCCCTTCGCTCCTTCCACAACGCCCCGCCCCGCTCCGTCGCGCCATGCTCCCTCCGCCCCCTCTGCCTCCTCCGCCCCGCCCCGCTTCGCCGCGTCTGGTGACTGCGCGCCTGATGGCTGGCAAATTGGCGCGAGGAAGCGGAGCGCGGCCCGCTCCGCGCCCGGCGGAGTCATTTTGCGGGACGCGCTCTCGCGCTTCGCCCCGCCCCCGCCCCCTCGCGGCATCCCCCGCTCCCTGAGCAAGCATGACGGATGGGAGGCCCCACAGCAGCCTTGTCCAGAGAGCAAGTCCTTTTTTTTACCAACAGCTCAAATGTGCGGGTAAATGGAGCACGTGTGGATTGTGCTGTGTAGATGGTAGTGATTCACAAAGTTGTGACGCGGAACTACTACGTTATCGAAGTATTGTGTTTAAAGTAGCTACGTAAGCGAGGAAAGATAGAGTGGAGTTCGCATGAGATAGTATGTATGCACTCGATGTCAGTTTAAATGCGAACCTCAGATCGCATGAAGTCCATAGCCTGCAAATTAAGAGGAGAAAAAATATATATAATAGAAAAAGGAAGTCAAGTGTGTGAAATTCAGATTTCCATCCCATTTAATTAAGTAGTATTAAAAAGAAATACATGTATAAATTATAAGTTGAACAATATGTGTGTTTTGGCGTCAAATGCTTTTAAATTTGGTGTTTGCTGGACTCAACACCGCGAAATTGCCATTAAATGTTGCCCCTATTCAACTAGCAGTTAGTATTAGCGTCGTCATGGGAGTACGCCTTACGTGTTTTGTGACAGCGATTGTACTGTTTTTCGTTAGCGAATCAAAACCTTTTCTCTAAGTTGAGATAGTATTAGTCGGCGTAATACAGAATTCGAAAAGTATTATGAGAGAACAGTGATAAAAGTATAGTAGAGCGGATGTTGGGATTTAATACACCGAGATATACCGGATTTAAATAATACGTTGCGACTAGTATTTTTTTCTCGTGTACGTGATATTTGTGTGCTTTGATTGATTATCTTCAAAGCACAACAGTTCGTGAACAATGCATTTGAAATCGATGAAAACAATTAATAAAATAAAATGAGGAATTCGCTTTGTTACTTAACCCAACATTCCCCAACTTTACTTCACCCAATCTTCCAAATTATTTATTTTACCAGTATGGCAGTCTACTACAGCGCTATGTGCTCAAACAAAACTGGTACTCCTATCTTTTAGTGTTCTGCTCACTACATTTTTTCAAAACTTAGTTTTTATTTCATTATCGCCTACGATGAACAATTTGTAGACAAGCCACATTGATTGAATAAAAGATGTTCAATAATATGCACTTATATCTTGTGTAATCTGTAATGAATTGTTTGTAAATTGTGTTTGCATTTCTGGTGTATTTTTGTGGCTCACAAAAGTATTAAAAACGTAAATGTGTATTAAAGACGTAACAAAACTAAATTGTATAATTTTAAAAGCGAATGAGTAACATTCAAATACACATTTCGTATATCCCCGTGTGCATGTTATCCGTGAGCCTTAGGTGGACCGATTTTATACCCCTGATTATTATGATAAATTTCAGCCGGCGAGGACACGCCAAGCAGAGTCATTTTGCTAGGCGCGCTCCCACTCCCGCTCCCGCTACCGGTCTTTTGACGCCTCGCCCGTGCCCATGGCGAAGGCGACAGATGGGAAGCCCGAGCAGTTGCCCCCAAGGAATGCAGACAAGTCGTGTTCTAAGCTCCGTGAACGGTGTCGGGAAGCAACTTTTGAATCACGACCCCATGCATATGCAAATTGTTCTCCACTACGTGTTACAATCTACTGGAACCAGCGCACACGGGCGCGAGAAGAGTTAATAAGAGGACAAAATGAATTGTGACTAAATTAATTGATTGTGTAAAAAAATACCTTTTTGGTTCTGTAAATTGGCGAGACCCGAATGTAATTGCAATCTGTAAGTACTAGTAATACTTTGTTTTCTCTTTCCCAGAAAATTTCGTGGAATAAGAGAGCCTCCTTTATTAGGTATAAGACTTTCATTTATTTATACATTTCGGTTTTATCGTTTTTTAATGTAAATTTTGCTTATAATTATCATTTATCTAAAATTCAACCTCACAAAAACTGTTTTGGATATTTGCCATTTTTACGTTTTTTCTTCGATATACTCCTCACAGTTTCAGACAGGCGTTTTTTGTCACAATCCACTCGAAATGGGTCGACACGTAGGAGTCGGTGCTCCTTCAGTACTTGAGCTACGACGACTCATTTTGAACTCCCCACTTTACGCGTCGAGTTTTATTACCGGAAGAGTAATGGAGATGACGTAACAAATTCTCTTCTGTGTTTAAAGAGATAGAATGGGAAGAGATGTTGCTGAGATGAAGTTATGTAATGACATGTTTTCGGGGGAACTTCCAGGAAACTGCAGGGAATAAGAAGAGGCAACGAAACCATTGTCGTAAAATTGCTGATGAGACAATTTTCAATTTTTGCGTTTCCGGAGTTTCGAAGAAACGTTGCACAGGCAACTTTGTACTGGCAAATGAGATAATCTGCTATCTAAAGTGCTATCTGTCTTTTGCAAACATTTTGCCTCCCTTCAGTACTGTGATATCCCAAACCGTATTATGAGATAACAGTGGTAAACATGGAGGATTCTGAGATGTTCACTATTAGCTTGGATATATTAAAATATATTGCTACGATTTTTGGATGCGTGCTTTATATGAT
This sequence comes from Acheta domesticus, assembly GCA_031308135.1. Taxonomy (NCBI): domain Eukaryota; kingdom Metazoa; phylum Arthropoda; class Insecta; order Orthoptera; family Gryllidae; genus Acheta; species Acheta domesticus. The sequence continues at coordinate 278,656,868 of JAHLJT010008446.1, read as the reverse complement.
AATTCTTTTATTTTATCTGATTAATGATATAAACTATAAAATATAGTTAAGTTGGTTTCGCGGAATGGTATCCCCTAGGTTTAGGGTTGCCAAATGTTCACTATTTGTGTGAACTTTTCACTATTTAAATTATTGATTCACTAATTAGAAAATTCGAATAGAGAATATGTAAAAAGAGCTTTTAAACTCGATTAGAGCTGACTTGGCCCTGTTGTGGGAATCCTGGCTATCGCGCAGGTTCGCGCATTTGTCTTAGTTTCGGCTCGAAATCTGAAATTGTTTCGATATTCTGCATCAGTTCCGGGCTCCAATGCTAGCACCGAAAGAATTTTCAGTGTTATGAAAATGTTTGGACTGACGAACCCAACAGAATGGTTGAGTCAGTTCGAAACGAGTTCTAAGTTTTTTAACATTCCGTATAATTGTATGTAAGTCAAAGAAAGTTAAAGTAAATTCAAGAAGATTCATAACGTTGTAAAAGCTAGTTAATCAAGCACAACGTATTGTCGAAAATAGTTAATCGATTGAGTTAAATAATAAGTCCAATCTAAAGAATGTTATCCAAAGGTAAGTGCCGACGTTTCGGCCGCCATTCTGCGACCTTCCTTAGGGCGTCATGGCGGCACGTCGGTTCCTGAGCCTTGGACAGCCATGTACATACAGCTCTTCTAAATGTTTAGCTACCACGTTCTTTTCGAGAACGCAAATTGCTAGAGTTTAATCTACTTCATTTTTTTCAGTGTAGAGCGCGTCAGTGGTTTAGCGTAGCCAAACATTCCCTTCTAGGAGATAGCTGGCAATTCGAGTACGAACATAGAGTTCTTTGTTATGGCCCCTCTTGAATTAGTGTTGAGCGAAGTAATATTCTTATCCTTACATAATTTTGAAACCCTTCGACAGAACTACAAGCTCGTAGATGGGAGGCTAGAGGCTCCTCAGTGTGTAAATATAAGTACGCATATAACTTTGTGAAGTTTTGTGCGCAATTCTTTTACGTGAGCAAAGATTTACTTTCATAAGATTGAACGACAGGGGAATGTACGCTCGAGAATAGAAAATGAGCGAACACGTAATGTGTTGGTATTCTAATTCGGGTCAGTGCCCTAAATAAGATGTTAGCCTCTAAAATTTGATGAATGGTAGCTAAGCACGGCCTTTCGTCGAGAGGTGGGGAGCAAATTGCTGAGGTGCTGGCAATCAACTTGACTTGGCGAGCAATTTGCCTCGTAGCCTGTCCTCCGCCAGCCCGCGATCTCGAAGCGAATCAATGTTTGACCGCGCTGAACCATCGGCGTACGCAGCACTGGTGTGAAGAAATGATACAATAGATCAAGCTCAGCCAATATGTGTTCTAGAAGAGGAAATCGAAGGTAGCTGAAAATCTAGAACAGTAAATACACAAAATGGAAGGAGAATTTTTGGAAAATTTTCCTTCAAGAGTAAGAAATATTTTTAAAAATTCTGGATTATCTGTTTATTAAACAAATGTTCTTAATTTGGAAACAATGAAAATAAAACGTGTGTAATTAGTGACAAAATGAAAATATTTTACTTCGTCGATTTTATATCTTAAGTTTTATTCCAGGATTCTTTCTGGATGGATACACCTTTCATGATCGTGTTCATGAGCAAGAATTGTTTGTTTGCTCTCGGAACGGAACTTGTTATGCATCAAACGACAAAGCGCCATTTTTAAAAAAAATAGATATCGACGCCATCAGCTGCATTGGACCATGTTCTAAGTGTCCGCAAAATTTTGGCGCCAAATCTGTTAAAATAGCAATTTAACAGATTAAATCAGTTAAAATAGCAGTTAATTAAAAATGTAAACGCCATCTGTCACATCAGGAATTTTATGTTTCGCAACAACCTTCTATAAACCTAGATCTTCAAATCTGCTGTTCTTGATTTCATAGTATGCAGGTAAGCACCAGATATTCCACTCATGTTTGTGTAGTTTGGCGCTTCAATGAATGAAATAATTAAATTACAGTTTTTAGAGCTGAAAATGTAATAAAACCTTTCAATACGATTATCTCAAAACTTGTATAAAGTCGCATAGCCGGTTGATGCATAACACCGTCCAATTATGATGTTCCAAATGTCTTAAATCTGTGCCGTATCATACCGTTAACTTGATAGAAAATCAACCCTTATGAGTAATATTGAGTAATCAGATATGAAAAATATCTTATATATTATTTCTCAAAGGGCTGTTTGGTCTTTTCAATAAATTGGGCGACATACGAAACCGATCTGTATAAAGAAGCAATGGATTGAAAAATCGTGTTTCTTTTCACCTGCACATGTGACATTCGTATTGAAAAAGGGCGTTAAAAATACCTAAATATTAAAAAAAGTAGTAATTCGGGATCTGTAATATCTGATTGCCGCGCGATCTATCGGAAGAAATTTACACTCGGACGGTGGCGGGAAATGCAATCTCAAGCATTTTTGTTTGTTTTAATTTAGTGTAGGTTGTGTAAGCACGTGAACGTGGTTTTCTACATTGAATAGAAATCTTGAAATATGAGAGGTTAATTAGTGATCTTAGTGAGGTTAGGTCGTTTATAATGCTGGAATACAAAAAAAGAATTTAAGCAGAAAACAGTTTGGTTATTTGACTAACCGTGCGATTTATTCGCACGGGATCTCACTAGTCTACTTAAATGTAGTAGACTGTAGAATTCGGAAATTTGGAAGAGATCTTTCTACAAGAGGGAACTACTGGAATTATTTAAAATAATTGAAGGGCTTGTGACCATATAGTCCCATGCCACGTCAGACTAAAATTGAGTAAGGGGTAAAATTGACTTGCGTCAAAGCTTAAAACTACCTGGAGAGACACACAGAGGATTGAGGGCCGCATAGGAGGTGTATTATTTTTTGCCAAAATGTAAAGGTCTATAATGATCCATAGTCCTTCAGTTACGTAAATTTACTTCATCTCTACCATAAACCGAAATAGGAAAAAAGCGAAAGATATTGACAACGAGGAACGTGGTGTCTATGACTACCTAATGTGAACAATTTTAAATGTCTTAAAAAGTTACCTACCTATCTAACCCCTGAAGCTGAGCCTACTTCTGGAAAACATTTATTTTTCAACTTGTATTGTCGGAGGAGGTTTCTTTTCAACTTCGGTCCGTTGTGTGTGCTTTACCAATGCCCTCGCACTCCTCGGTGGTCGGCGGGCCCCGTTGCGGGAACGCCGAGCTATCTGTGCGTCGACCCGCGCGGTCGCGGTCGGTGCCGCGGCTCGTAAACTGCATGCCTGCATCTTCATCGCTGCGTCCGCGGTGACCCCGCCTCGCCAGGGACTTCGGACCGTCTGACCTCTGTTTGGCGCGCCGCGCCGGCCGTCACAACCTGGCGCATATCTCACGCCCGTCGCACGATAGTCCTTCCTTTTCTACGTCTTCCTTGTTAAAAGCTTCTGCTTTCCTACTCGGCATGTTTTCTAACCACGAGAGAGGATAAGAACCTAACTCTGTAGCTCATTTGCCGGTGCAAATGGTGTCCATCACTCGGGAGTGAATATTCCTGACCGTCAGATTTTGAGAAAAAAAAAACCCTTTGTGATATTTTTGTTCATGATTGAACGTAGTGTAGTAAAGAGTGCGGGTTGGGATTCTCGAGTTCAAAAAAACATGAACCGGTTGTAATTCTGTCTCATACGTCACATACACTTTTAACTGTTTTTATGATTAAATAAAAAAATATAACACCGTAACCCCAACTCGTACCTGCCTTTTCATTCCCCATTTCTTTCTCATTTCAAACTGGTTTGCATCCTGTTTGCATCTCGTTAGCCATCACTCTGTCTAGTTCTCCTTTACTCTGAAATTCACACTCTGTCTTCCTGGACTCTCTTTCTTATTGTATTTTTGGGTGTATTCTTCACTTGTCTTTTTAACTAAGCCTCTTCCTCGTCTTCTTTTTCTTAGTGCTTCCCTTCTACCCATGTATTTAGTTCTGTAGTCGGGCAAGTTGATGACAATTTTGAGGGAATCTTTCAAAATCTTTTTATGAATGAGGTGTATTTTTATCCATTAAGTAATTATTACGGAACGTATTTTTGGACGAGTAACTATCTCACTTGTCCGAAAATCTATCTGTATTAAACAGGGGGGGGGCAAAAAGTACCAATTTCTAGGCAGTCAACACTCTACAATTATATCACCACCATTTCCTTCTATATTGCCTCTTGCTCTTTCTCCGCATTACCACCTCATCATACCGCCGCCTCCTCCGAATTCACTATCATTTCTTACTAAACTTTCCACCATAATCTATCAACATTACCTCTTCTTACATCTCTACCTTCTGCCCTTCTTCCCAATTTGTCTCCTTTCCTTCTTCTCCTAAGCGGCAGGACTCAAACCCGCGACCTCACGGTCCAAGATCACTACGGCACTACTGCTTTAGCAATCTCGGCCACGGGACCGACAAACTATATTATTCTACTCCTACATGACAGTCTCCTCTTTCCAAACCACATTCTCTATTTCTTCTTCTCTTCTACCCACTACCTCCTCCTTCCTCCACTTCGTCCCCCTTCCATCACCTCCTCATTTTTTCTTCGCCGTTCCTGCCTCCTCCGCCATCCCGGCCCCCTCCTGCGCGGTCCTGCTGGCGTTGGCTGGCCTGGGGCGGCTGGCGTCACGCACATTTGGCGGGGCTGTTTAGGCCGCTTGCTCTGTTTTTCCCCGCGCCGCGCGTGCCCGCCCGCCTCCGACGCACAGTGGGCTCTAATCGGCCAATTGAGGGCCGTCCAAAGCGCCACGGCGCCGCGCGGTGGCTAGTGTGTGTTTCTGAAGGTAGTTAAAAGAGCTTTGACGCAAATCCAGCGTTATTCCGTAAAGTAATATTGTAAGAATGTAAGATTCCTTACGTTCATGCGTGTATTACTAAAACATTTTGCCTTATAACTTAATATTATTCTGATGTGGCGTAGGACTGTATGGGCACGAGCCATTCAATTATTTTGAATAATTCCAGTATTTCCCTCTGATAGAAAGATCTTCTCTTCAAAATTTCCGAATTTTACAGTCCACTATGTCAAAGTAGAATATTAATATCTGATTGCTCAATATTACTCATAAGGGTTGATTTTCTATCAAGTTAATGGTATGATTTGGCGCAGATTTAAGACATTTGGAATATCACAATGGCGTTTACAAGTTCCGTTCCGCGTGCAAACAAAAGATACTTACTGTAGGACACGATCATGAAAGGTTTGGCGCACTGCCACAGGTATGAAGTAAATTGTCGAAAGCAGTTCGCAGTCATATTAATACAACATCTGCAGTGTTCATGAAAGTGTGTTCAGTTGTATCATGAAAAATATACATGTTTTTTGTATTCCAACATTATAAATGACCTTTCCTGTTGCAATAAATCGTTCATAATCGGGCGTTTTACGGCACAAATGATGACGTATTAGATGTTTTGGCACGAATGATTGCGTCATCACACATTCAGCCAATCGCAACGAGAAAATCGGGGAGAGGTAGAGGTAAACGGAACAGCCGGCCACAGTTGTCTCGCACGGATGTATCCGCAAGTATCCGAGACACCACAGGAAAGTCATTTGGCAGAATAAAGTTTGATTCTCGTAGAAATTTATACTGCTGTCACACCAACATGTTTATTTGTAGATGTGGAATAGTCTGCAGGGCGCGCGACGGCGCGGCACGGTGGCCGCAGCGGCGGCGGGCGACGGGCAGGCGGGTAATCGCGGGCTTCCGCGGTGGAATGGCGGGCGGGGCGGGGCGCGGGCGCAGGAGGGGGGCGTGCCTGCCTCGGGCGATCAGAGTGCTGCGTTTGATGGGGACGCTTCTGCCGCAGTTACTACGCAGCGGCCCCCGGCTGGCGCGATCGAAGACGCCCCTCGCCCGCCGCGGGCATTTGCGCCGGAGGAGGTCGCGCAGCGTAGGTGCGGGGGCGACGTCAAAGGTCACGCCGACCCCTCGCGGGCTCAGAATCAGGTCACGAAACCACGATTAATTCGTTCGGATGTTTTCTAATAACTTAATTGCTCGTAACTGCACTAATATTTGTTAATTAGTTCATATAATTCAAGGATGTTATGTTGAGAGCCCTTTCGACTAGTTTGGCGGCTAGGTCGCACTCAGTTGCTGTCTTGAGAAGAATCCCTGCGGCCGGCTGCTCAGATCTGTAGTTTTCCGTGGTTTCTCCAATAAACTCCACGCGAATGCCGGGGCAGTACCCCGACAAACGGGCTACAGACCGCGCGTGATCTTTCGTAGTACTTCCTTGCCTTATCCTCACCCCTTACTCACACACACTTCCACTTCCACTGGCAGTACACTACCACATGCACTACATGCCACATGCACTACACTACCACACATGCCGGGAGATCAGTCGGGGGCGTAGAGTTTGTCCCGGCTGCGGCGGTGCTCCGCTGGTGGGTGATACCTGGTTGGCTAGTCGACGGTAGGTTGGCTTCGTATTTCACCATCCAGCGGGGGAGACCACCGCTACCTGCCGATGAAAAACGTGCACTACGCTTACGGGACTAATGACCTATGGCCAGTAGCCTGTACATTTCATTTGAGATCACAGAGCTTAAACTGAATAAGCTGAAGAAGGCAAGTCGGCATCCTTCATTGTCGAGAAGGAACAGTTGGAAATGATAAAACCTTCGTTTGTTACCCCCAATTAAGGAGAGGAAAGTAATGTACCATATAAATAATGGTATAAACCGTGGGAATTGTGTATTGTCTGAAAAGTCATTGAAGTGAAAGTCATTGTCAAATACTATAGATTCATAATTTTCTTACTGAACTACTTAATTTTAATAGATATTGAAAAAGAAATGAATTCCGACAAAGAATGTCATGGAAATGTCAGGAAATTTCCGTATATCAATTTTCTGGCCCCTACATATTCTCGTTCCCTGATTCGGGGATGGCAGCCGCAATGCGGCGAGCAAAGGATCAAAGATGCGTCTTGCCTGCCCTTAGGGCTCTGGCCCTACAGGCAGGAAGTCCGAGCAAAGTGGCGGAATGCCAACATCAAAGATCTGAGCAGTCGACTTCCTTGAAACGCCCCGACTGTTAGGCACACTAATTGAATCTACGCCAATGTTTACGCAAGAGCGCGAGAAGCCTTTTGTCCCAGGTTTGTGTACGTTTTTGCGCATCTCAAATGGAGTTCGCCGCTTTTAATTTGTGAAAGGAGTAAGGATTTTCCGTCTGACAATTTTAAAATGGCGTTTGGTTATTTTTGTTACAATTATTATTATTATTATTATTATTATTATTATTATTATTATTATTATTATTATTATTCCTCTAAATCACGACTAAAGATGTTATGTGTCGGCTGAATGTAAAATCTCCTCCAGATTGCAGCCAGCTACCTAAGGGGTAGATCTAGGGACTGTCGGTGCCTCTACAATACTTTGCGCAAAATGTGGGCTGTTCCAAATAAACCAATTTCTTGCACTTCCCAGTCTTTTGGATTACCTGGGAGTTTAGACAAGTTCTTACACACATTTTGCGGAACAAATCCCAGAGCTCCGATAACTATCGGTACGACCTGTGCTTTTACGCCCCACATTCGGCTGATCTCGATTTCCAAACTTGTATTTAAGACGTTTCTCTGCCTCCTTGGTAACGACGTTTTGATCGCAAGGTACAGCAACATCGACAAGTAAACACGATTTGTTCTCCAAATCCCGGATGACTATATCCGGTTTGTTTGCTGCTATCGTGCGATCAGTTTGAATTTGTTGGTCGTACAATATCGTACACAATCCAACAGACGTCACCGGTTTCGGTGAGTGTTCGTACCACTTGGGGCATGTGTTCGGAACTTCGAGGACGGTACAGATCTGCCAGTGGAGGTAGCTACACACCCTGTCGTGTCTTTTCAAGTATTCGGTCTTTGCTAGGATTGGACAAGCTGAGACAATATGATCGGTGGTTTCTACGTGTTCCTGACAAATGCGGCATTTATCATCTTGGGAAATTTTGAGAACCGCTTTATCATAATGTCGTGTTCTCAAGGCCTGATCTTGGGCAGCTATTACAAGTGCTTCCGATTCTGGCTTCATTCTTCCCCTTTTAAGCCACATAAATGATTGATCTTTATTGATCTGCACCTTGTCCATTCTTTTTAGGTATTGTCCGTGGAGTGGTTTGTCTCTCCACGATTTTTTAAACATTTTTTGTGTCTCACACTTCATTTTTAGCAACATCAGAAGTTCAGTGTCTGTGTTATTCGACGTGTCTTGCCTAGTTTTCTTCGCAATGCTTCTTGCTACACTACCGATGCCTCTGTTTCCCATTCTTCGGTCAGATTTCATGACCTGCCTCATTAGAGGGTCATCTTGATGACTGACTACATACTTCCCCAACCCGACTATTGCGTTGTGCCAGGAGGCTTCAATTTGTCTGAGGCCTCTTCCTCCTTCCTTACGTGACACATAAAGTCTATGTATATCAGCTCGAGGGTGGGAAACTTGAAGCATTGTTAGCAGTTTTCGGATTTTTCCATCCATGGTGCGAATTTCCTGTTCAGTCCAGTCTACTAGTCCGAAACTGTATTCGGCTACAGGCACCGCCAAACTACCTATTGCTTATATTTTATTCCTTGAGTTCAGAGCGGACTGCAGGACAAGTCTCACTCGTCTATAATACTCCCTGCGAATTCTCTTTCATTGTGTCGTTCGAGATGGTCTCACATTCTTCAATGCCCAGAAGTTTTACCTGGCTCAAAATCTTGAATCACAGTGTGTCTATCAACTTCAATGTTCTCTGACGTGGTCATTTTGCCTCTCTTTAAGTTGACTTTTGCACACTTGTCAAGACCAAACTTCATGCAGATGTCATTGCTAAAATCATTGCTGACAGACAGCATTTGGGAGAGAATCGCTTCATTCTTCTTCTTCTTCTTCTTCTTCTTCTTCTTCTTATTATTATTATTATTATTATTATTCTCTCAAAATATGTATTAAATAATACAGAAATATATGATAATCTATTGCATAAATTTGTCGTTCTTTTCCTTTACATAACGTGTGCCATTTTTCGTAGCAAAGTGCATCTTTGTGACAAAACTTTAAATATCGCACGATTACGTAAAATCATCACGGACGCATGCATTCCTATTGCACGTCACCAGCTTGACATGTAACGCATGCAAAGGAAAATCATCAAAATATTTCGCTCTTCCCAGGGCAGCCACTCCAACTACACGGGTTACCAACCCCCCGAGTCGGACGTGAAATCGGACGGATGAAATCGGAGCGTGCGCGGCCGACTCCTCTCGCTCCCGGCGTGCGGAGTGGTCCTCGTTACTGTCACCAGCACGCTGTTATTGACACCGCTGCGATGGCTGTCGATTCAGCCGCATTCGCCTCCGGCCCGCTTCCACCCCCACCACTACAGGTTGACTCAAAATTGGTTTCGAACCTCTGAAAGCCTGATGCGTCACCATTTGGAAACGACACCCTAAGTGGACAAAGGCTTATATCAAAACTTCACATTTTTACATTAAATGATGGATGTCATGGTCTCCCAGGTGACGAAGTGACTTACAAGTCATGAGATGATCGTATACAAGTTTTAACGTAGTATGAAAATGACGAATGTTTTTTGTTAAAAATAGCTTTTTTTCTCTTCTTTAAAGTAGTAAATTATGACATTCGTTCTTTTCAACTTAGGTTATCGAAAAGTATGTGACATCTTCTTGAGATACCATAAGCACATTCGCGACAGCTGAGAAAAATGACTCATCGTAAAGTGCCAAACTCGGAATACGCACGGGCAGAGGCTGTCAGATTCGTTCTACGCAGGGGGAACGTCTTCGTATCGGAGCGATGACCCTTGGGAAATGGCGAATGCAACGCGCTCTTCAGTCTGACTGCGCGACACCGTTTCATAATTTCGTCCACATTCAAAATGTCGCATGTTTTACCTAATGTACCACGTACTACTTTGCAACAATACATATGTCATCATTTCAATGGGTATTTCAATGCATTTCATCGTACGGCAGTCTCTCTTAGGCCTCTGATTTTTCGTATCGTTCTTGCAAAATGTCTTCTATCATTTCAAAACCACCGTGATTATCAAATTTCTTTTCCTAGAAATGGCGACGTCATTAAAATCAGAAGACGCACACCGCGGGTGCGAAAACAATTTCGGATCATTCTAAGCCGGCGCTAGAATTCTCCTCCAGACCGCGGGTGAACTCAACCTAGCTATGTAGCTAGTGTGGAAAATTCGCTACCGTCGGAACTCGAACCCTAGTACCTCCTGGCCAAAGTCACTTCGACACTGTCTCTTAGCTCAACTAAACTAGTGCCACCTCTGCCTTCGCTCTCTAATTTCAAACCTGCCTTACCCGTTTTCGCCTTCTCCACCGTCCCTTCCAAGGCACCGCCTTCGCCATCTCTTCTAAGGTCCTCACGGTATCTTTATTATTATCTTTTTGAACTAACTGTGACTAACTGCTGAAGGAGACTAACAACTGAAGGAAACTAACAACTGAAGGAAACTAACAGCTGAAGGAGACTAACAGCTGAAGTAGACTAACAGCTGAAGTAGAATAACAGCTGAAGTAGACTAACAGCTGAAGTAGACTCACAGCTGAAGTAGACTAACAGCTGAAGTAGACTAACAGCTGAAGTAGACTAACAGCTGAAGGAGACTAACAGCTGAAGGAGATGGATAAATGGAAAACGAATAGATGCGTTGTATAAATTGGTGGTAATTCAAAAACTTACACATGTTAAGATAAGTTTGTGAAGTAAGCTTAGGGAAAAATCCAAAATTTGGAGGACCAATTTGACTCTTAGCGTGTCCAAGTCGACGGCGCGGCACTGGCCTGCGGCCTTCGGGATGAAGTGAGTTAACTTTGAGCCTAGGAAACCAAAATTTCCAATGCATTTTATACCAAAATACAGATATGGCTAATCTTGATTCATTTCTCTTCTGTAAGTACTATTAGAATATTTCGTTTAACTAAATACGCGTATTTTATGCATGTTTCATTTACCTTTAGGCTTTGGCTGTTGGTAAAAAAAATAATTGTAACCGCCCAATCTGAGCGTCTTCCCTTTCTGCTTCCCCTGCCTCTGCCGTTTCTCCACCTTAGCCTGCCTCCCGTTCCTCTAGGCCAAGAGGTGTCAGCATCCGCCTTCAAGCTTCTCCGCCGCCTCTCTTTCGCGTCAGCGATCTCTTCCTACATCCCATCCATCTCTACCAACATCGCCTCCACTTGACCCGCGCCGAATCTGCGGCCGTCTCCTTCCCGGCCCCAGCCTCCGGCTTCGAGCCGTTGACGCCGCAGCTCCCCCTCCAGCGGCCGGGCCCGGTCGGGCCGCTCCGCGCCGCGCTTAGTGCAGAAGTCCTCGAGCACTTGATCGTTTTGCCAATGCGAATAAATTGGCGCGGGACGCCTCCGACGGGCTTGACGTGACAGGCGGCGCTGTTGCCGCTTCTTCTCAGGCCCTTCCACTGCCATTCGGCTCAAGAACTATACTGCGATTTTCGTAACTTTGTCCCTGACAGAAATCAGCTGTTCACGGTTACATCCATCCGTCACCATAGTGACGTCAACTGTCGCGAAATAGAAGCTCCTGATTGGATGGCAGCGAAACAGCTGATTCCTCTCAGGGTCAAAGTTACGAAAATCGTAGTATGTACTGCGATTTTTATAACTTTCCCCTCCAGCCCCTAAAGCCACGATGGAATATCACACGGCATTTCGTGTCTTTCTTGCCCGTGCCGCTAGATGTCGCATGATCGTAAACACTGCTTTATACGGTCGTGATGTGATCATGCGATATCTAGCGGCACGATTGAGAAAGACACTAAATACCGTGACATATTCCATCGTGAAGACGGGCCTTGAGGGGAGACGTGAAGAGGGGCCGGAGGGGGAAAGTTAGAAAAATCGCACTATAGAGACCGGATTTTTATGTAATTTCATGTTTTTTGTCTTTCTACTTGCCTCTCCAAAAATTGTAATCTTGGCGAAACGTTACTTTTCTAATACAATCAAAATTTTTCGATATTGCGCCGAATATCAAAAACTAATTGTAAACCGCATGGGCGTACTTATCAAGATTTGTGCTATAGCAGGGCAAGGTTTTTCTTAGTGGGAGATTCCTGCTACGGGATCAAGACGATTAGGAATATTTTACAGTAACATTTGAAGTAAATGCTTTGATACATGAAGTTGTACAAAAATCAAATTTTTTTAAGTATATTTTGACTGTTGAATTTGAAAATGAGTATATTTTGTAGGTTTCTTAACATTTAATTCCAGAAATGGGATAAAAATATTATGAGAGAACAATAATAGTACAATGCTACGAAATGTGTTATTTCATAAAAAATGAAAGTGATTAATCAGTCTATAATGTAATTTTCGTGTGAAATAATTATACAAGATTTGTGCAGAAAGTAACGCATTTTTTTAAAACCAATATTTTGATTGAAGATACTGTTACAAACGTTTAATATCCTTCGAAATGATTTCCTTGGGCATCTGTACACTTTTGCCAGTGATTCTGCCACGCACGGTAGGCGTCATGAAAGGCTTTAAAGGGGTCATAGGCAAGGGCCTTTTCACTGCGTCTTCGATGGCATCAATCGATCCAAACGGATTCCTTTCAGAGCGGTCTTGATCCCCGGGAAGAGAAAGAAGTCGACCGGAGCCATGTCCGGACTGTAGGGAGGTTGAGGCAATGTTGTGCTTCACCTGATACTCACGAACGAGATGGTGGTTCTTCTGATCGTCCGTCAGCAGCTTAGGAGCAAGCTTGGCACCCTCCTTAAGCATGTCCAATGTATCGATCACTAGTTTGTGCTCACTTGTTTTGGGGATGTTGAGTGTTTTTGCAATAATGCGGACACTCAACCGACGGTCAGAATTTAACAGATAGCGCATACTGGCCATATTGTCGTCGGTTGTGCTGGTTGATAGATAGATAGATAGATATTGTTTATTTAGCCTTCTCGGCTATTTTTACATAAAATACATATTTACATACATTGCTTACATCAATAAGTATACTCTATTAACTATTTACAAAATGAATTTTCTACTTTTATGTGTTTTATAATTTTTCTTTTAAATTCTTTAATTTGTTCACAGTTTTTTATTTCTAATGGTAGTTTATTATATAATTCAATTCCTTTGTCAAATAGTCTATTTTTTGCCTGTTCAGTTTTACTAAAATTAATTACTAAATGTTGTGCTTGTCTTGTTTCCCTTGCTGTTTTATCTTTCACTCTTTGGATTTTGTTTACTAAATCTCCTGTTATTTGGTTTTAATTAATTTAAAAATAAAAATTAGTGTCTTATACTGAATTCTCTCTTTTATTGACAAATTTCAGAGTGTCTAGCATGTCTACCACTGGAGTGTATCTATTGCATTGAATTATTACCCTCGTTGAAGGTCGTCCAGCGCGGGGTTCGTCGACCACCTCTTGTCGGCCTTCCTTAAACGCATTCAACCGCCTCAGAACTTGGAAATATGGTAGAGTATTGGTCCCATATGCTTGAACAATCATTTAGTGAGTCTCCGCAAGAGCTTTGTTGAATTTCGAACAAAAGTTTACGGCTTTCGTATCAAGGTCTTCTACTTGGCACTAGATGGCAGTGGCACGCTCTGTGGCACCGTACCATGCCCCGAGCTTATTTGCGCAACTAGCGGCGGGAAAAAACTTAATAGTAACCCCGCCGTTTTACAATAGCGTTGTCTCCAGTGGCGGGGTGATGAACTGCGTTTAGGGACGATTTTGTGGTGGCACGGACTCCCGCTCGTGGCATCGACCTTGACAACACTGGTTTACGGCATAAAGTTTTACACGTGACGATTTCATCGCAAAGACTGACATCGCGCAGACAGCATACTCGGAGGCAGCGATCCTGACGCCCCAAATGCTCGGAGCAGACTGGCAAAGGCATCGCTTTGAAGCTGAGTCCTGCCCGCATAATTTTAACTTGCAGCATGTTCGCGAACGTGACGCCACTCGATTACGCGACGGGTGCGTTTTCTAGTGAGACGTTTGGTTCACTCATCAACACGCAGGCCGCGGTTCCGAAGTATAAAAAAATTATCCGATTACCAGCGGTAACAAACTATTTACAAGAAGCGGAACAAAGACTGGAATAAGTTCCCTTCATTTATAAGAAGAGGGTGGCAATAAATACCTAATATGTAAAGAATGCTCTTAATAACAAAAAATCAAGTCAGATGAACTTTTTTTCAAAAGCTCTATATATTGCAGGATTGGTGAAAGTATTATTGACTAATGTTTATTACACAATGTGTTAAAATGTTATGTTAGGTTTTGCTCTAGGAATATTCCTAAAAATAGTCAGTTTGATTTACTGATTCAGTCTACTTCCACTTTGTTTTGGTGTAGGTATCAATTATGATACTTGAAATTGTTTAATAAGTTTTATGAACGTTTAATTTCAGTAACTTTATCGACAAATAACTTTTAATTGATTTTAAAGATTCAGTCAGATTAGATTCTAGATGACAAAGATTTTGCCAACTTTTATGATACAATTTTAAAATCAGAAATGAAACATCTCACCAACTTTTTATGGCCACTGACAAATTATATTACCATTTATCACTGACAGGAATTAAATGAATATTACGTGATCAGACAGTAAAATAATAAAAATAAGTAACTTTGCAAGCGAAATTTTTGCATAACCATTACATGCATTACCATTGCACGTACGAATCACGTAGTTCGTAGATGCGCATATTGCCAAAAATTCACTCAAGATAGGGCGCCCGACACTGGTTCCAGTGACGTAACGTTACTGAACCTGTTGTAAATTAAAATTATGCATCCCGCCCACCTAATCCAACCGATGGGGGAACACATTGCGGTCATTTTGAGTAACCGCACAAAAAAATGCATTACTTTCCGGACACACCTTGTATGTTGCGCTGACACGATTCTTTCTTTACTGTGTAATAATTGAATTATTATACAATAGGTTTTGTGTAAATTGTAGACGGATGTCGGCCCAGTAGTACCTTAAAACAACTAACCTTAAAACAAGCTAAGGACTGCGCCCGTTCCTTCCTTCTTCAGCGTGTTCTCACTTTATACGCTGAGGCCTGATGTTGAGCAGATTATCCGTTTCCATAGGGCCTCTCTCCTGTGAAGTAGAATGACTCCGGCAGTCCTGCGAGTAAGCGGATGTTGGCCGCGGCCCAAACTGGGCTGCAGAGTAATCGGATGTAATGTACAGAATTGTTTTATTGGTGCTTTTAATGTTCCGCCCAACAACAGAGTCTCTTTCGCTGCTGAACGCTACTAGTATTTTGTATGTTCATTGTATTTTCTTTGTTGTTCTTTCGCAAGTTAATGGGGACAAATTTCTTTAGCTGCCGTAGTACGTCAATTGTACACAATCTTTGTTCAATTATTATTATTATTATTATTATTATTATTATTATTATTCCACTACATCACGACTAAATATGTTATGAGTCGGCTGAAAATAAAATCTACTCCAAATTGCAACCATCTGCCAAAGGAGCAGACTGTCACTACCTCTACATTACTTTACGCAAAATGTGGGCTGTTCCAAATAAAGCAATTTCTTGCACTTCCCAGTCTTTTGCATTACCTGGGAGTTTTCCTCCAAGTCCCTAGTTTCGTACACAGATTTTGCGGAACAAATCTCAGAGCTCGGATTATTATCGGTACGACCTGTGCTTTACGCCCCACAGTCGACTGATCTCGATCTCCAAACTCTTATATTTAAGACGTTTCTTATTTCCTTGGTAACGACGTTTTGATCGCAAGGTCTCAGACATATTGAGGCGTCCTCGCACAATGCAATAGTTGGTATAGGAAAGTATGTATTCAGCCATCGAGAAGAACCACTAATGAGGCAGGTCATGAAATCTGACCGAAGAATGGGAAACAAAGGCATTTTAAAGGTAGCAAGAAGCATTGCGAATAAGACCATGCAAGACACTCAGAATGACAGAGTCACTGAACTTCTGATGCTACATAACATGAAATGTGACACAAAATCGTGGAGACACATCACTCCACGGACAATATTTAAAACGAATGGACATGGTAGAGATCAATAAAGACCAATCATTAATGTGGCTTAAAACGGGAGAAATGAAGCCAGAATCGGAAGCAGTTCTAATAGCTGCTCAAGACCAGGCTTTGAGAACACAACGTTATGATAAAGGAGTTGTCAAAATTTCCCAAGATGATAATGCCGGATTTGCCAGGAACAAGTAGAAATCATTTATGAAATCGTCTCAGCTTGTCCAATTCTAGCAAAGACCGAATACTTGGAAAAGACATGATAGGTTGAGCGGCTACCTTCACTGGCAGATTTGTAGCGCCCTCGAAGTTCCAAACACATGCCCCAAGTGGTACGAACACAAAGTGTATTATTATTGTTATTATTATTATTATAAGATACAAAATCTCAACACTGTTGGACATGAGACAATACGTCGGAATTGAGATTCAAGACGTATTGTATAGCAGTTGAGTTGATATCAGTCAATCTCGTCTCCTAAGAACTTCCTCACAATATGGCAAGTGTCCAGTATCACAGATTTCTGAATTTTTGATAGATAGCTTTCTAATTGAAGGATTTTCAAGTGTTTCTTTGGTGCTTGTAGGAATTAGTCCTGTGGCCGAAATGATAATGGGTCTAATATAGACTTTCTTGACTTTCCACATTTTTCTTTACTTCATCTGCTAGATCCTTGTATTTGCTGATCTTGTTGCTATAGCTATGTCGATATTGTGGGAGAGTGGAATGGCAATGGCAATCATATGGACTTCTTGTTTCATTTATCTAGCAAGGTATGTCGGGTCTATTGGCTGGTATGGTGAGGTCAGTACTTATTTCTCTATCCCAATAGAGTTTGAAATCGCTGTTATCAACTACTGGCGACGGTTCATATTTATAATAGGGTGATGCTGAAGCTGTGCCTCCTGCTAAATTTTGATGGATGATTTTTGCTACATTATTGTGTCTTTTGGTATATTCTGTGTTTGCAAGTGTTCGGCAGGATCCTGTGATGTGTTCTATTGTTTCTGCTGTTTCATGACATTTTCGGCATTTATCATCTGACATTGCTTCCTTGATTATGTATTTCCCGGTAATTTCTAGTGGCTATTACTCTATCTTGG
>JAHLJT010008446.1:278623930-278638673 GCA_031308135.1 Acheta domesticus | reverse complement strand
CAACACTATAACGCGTATGTCAATGAGAGAGAAAATTGGTGCAGGGGTTGGTGTGCTCGGGCAGACAATTCGGACCTGCACACGCTCCGAGTATCTTCAATATTATCTAAGAGTCTTCCCTCAACTCGAAAGAGATGTTGGCGATTAAGAACAGAGAATTCGTACTCTCTCTCAGAACCTTTCCAATTACGTAATTATGAATAATAGGTATACTCGATGGAGTTTCCTTCTTGGACGAGACGCTTGAGTCAGTTCTCCGCCAAACACTTACGGTCATCCAGGCCCGATCACATGGTACTGGCATTAAAAAAATCAACACTAAGACGTTTTCTTCTTCATCCCTTACGTGATTGGCGACCAGGACAGATAACCCATAACTTAGCGTTACCTATGACAATTAGGAAATTGTGAAAGGCTGGCATAAGCCTATATAATGGAGTCTAGTATCATACCAATAAAACTAGTTGTACAGACTGGCACAGACTTTCCCGTATTAGTTTTCTATTTCCTTTGGTCTCGGTTTGCTGTTTGGACTTGACACACTCTTGCCATGTGCCATATATTGCCGCCCAAACTACATTTTTTGACATGTTATTAATTTTTCGGTTTCTCAAGAGAAGAACGGAAATAGTTTAAAAATATTAAAGAACAGTAAAACCTCCTCCTATATAGCAATTTTCTTTAAAAAATTTGAAGCCTTATTTAAGAAAAATGGCGTTTAAGCGCTACTGTAAACGCCAAAATTTGAAGTTCTTATCACAGGAATCTTTTGTGATTTCGAAAAACTTCATTTGGAGTAATTTTAAGCACTTAACTCACAAAAACAATAGTGTTTACAAATTTCTGGAAATGTGTATATTAACGGAGTAAGAGATAGTGAAAAAAAATTACATTTGTGTAATTCTTGAAAAAGCAAAAAAAATTCTTCAAATGAACTTTTACGTCATTTTAAAGAGTGCAATTTGCATTGTTCATTCTAAAGTTTGAAGAAAAAATTTGAAGCCATTTATGAGAAAATGGCGTTTGAACGTTTCTAAGAATGCGGAATTTTGAGCTAGTTTTCAGAGGGAAAACGGTTGAGTTTCGAGAAAAACTTTATATGACATTATTTAAAACACATGTACTCTCTAAATATAATTTGAACAAATCGCCGCTAATTTTAATATAAACTACATGAGATACAAGTAAAATAATAATTTTTGTAAGTTTTGAAAAAAACAAAATAATTGAGCAATATGCGTTAATGTCATCTCATAGAGTACATTAGGCACTATCCTTACCAAAAGTTTACAAGAAAAATATGGGAACCGTTTTTGAGGAAATCTTGTTTTTGTGAGTTTTCAAATTGCACATACAGCACGAAAATTACTAATATTTTCAAAACAATGTACATGACCTTAATGAAAGACCTCACTATGGATAACAAACACCAATTTTGGAGTTGTAGGAAGATGCCGAAAAAATATTTAAACTTTTGTAATTTTCGAAAATTCAGAGTTAACCGTGAATTAGGACCTATGCCACCTTATTAAGTGTATTTTACTCTATTCATGCAATAATTGTTTTTAAAATTTCGAGCAGTTTTGGGGAAAAGTTTGAAAATGTCCGGGGGGACTTCATGTATAAAACCCCGAAAAATTAATGAATGTTTTTAAAAATCGCAGGGCTTTGACTCAGGTCAGATAGACAGGGGGTTTCTTCAATTTGGAAAAAAATCGTACGCATAGTTTAGGCGCTAGTATTGCTCACCATACACCGGACAGACAGACAGACGGACGGACGGACGGACGGACGGACGGACGGACGGAGTTTTTGCTTTCAATTAGTTTTTCGGTGTCAAGGACCCACAAAACAGGGATTCTGGTTACACCACGTTTTAGGGGATTTTTTTAATATAGCAACTGGATTTTTTGTCATTATTATGTCCCGGCAACGAATTTTTTCTGCCGAATATTCTCCATTTTTTCGCGCGTCATTTCATAACTTTCCCTATACTACATATATTACTCCGTATATACGTACGTATACGGGAAAGTAATAAATTAATTACCATTTCTTCAAATATTATGAAAACTTCATCGACTCCAACTAAAATATGTATCTTGTGGCCTAATGAGGGGTAAAATTCCAATAATTTAAAATTAACTACCACATTAACGAAGTTTTGTGTTCATATAAATCCTTCATTGTGATACCTTTGGGGCTATTCTATACAAACTTGCGTATGAAATGAATATATTTTGTGCACATGACATTAATTATTCATAAAAATTGCTTTATGTGGAAATATTTCACATGCTTTGTTTATTTGGTCAGCTCGTAACGCGTTGTTTTCAAATGTTTATAATTTCTTAATAAAGAATAAAGTGGCAGTTAATCGCGTTGGACACGCGTGCAGCAGCCGCCAGCGAATGGAGCCATAAATAGCGTGACTCCGCGGTATAACGTCGGAGGTGCCGGTTAATGAATGACCGACGTTGGAGGCCCCGAAACTGCACAACGCGGCTCGCCGCACAGCGCCGGCCGGCCCGCCCGGCCCAGTGGGTCTGTCCCGGCGTCCCACTTTCCAGCGATCCATGACGTCAGGTCGCTCTTTGGAAGCCGGTGACCCCCCTGCCCCCGCCCCCTAGCTTGCGCGATCCAATGGACAGGTCGCTCTTCGTGCGGGCGTGTAATCTACGACAGGGTCTCGTTGCCACGGTGGGCCCAGCGGGACGCACACCCGTCTCTCGCAATGGAAGCCGGAAAACATTGGTTCCCGAAGTGAGCAATACCCCACCCAGTGAGATACAGAGCCATCGACCAGGTTCATAGTAAAATAAAAAATGGCGAATTTTTGGCCGGAAAACTCTTATTACAAAGCTCTGGTAACGAAAAATGGAAAAATCCAGTTGCTAAATTTACAAAAAATTTCTCTAACGCGTGGTGTAGCCAAAATCCATGTTTTGTGGGTCCTTGATACCCAAAAATCGAATGACAGCAAAATGTCTGTCTGTCCATCTGTGATCAACGCTAGTGGCTCTTCCGTTCAGAGGATTTCTCCAAAATTGATATTCCCCAATCGATCTGGCTGATGTCGTGCTCCTTGAATTTGAAACGTGTATTTTAAGTTTGGGAGGTACTTTACATGAACAGCTCCTAGGACATTTTCAAAATGTTTAAAAATTATTCCATCGATTTTGAATAATTTTTTTTGTTGGATTGTGAGACGGACGTTTAAGAGTACGGTACAGGTCTCATTTTCTTTTAGCCTGCTTTTTCGAAAATTAGAAAAACTCAAATTTTTTCGGCGTCTTCCCGGATCTACAATTTTGAAAAAGAAAAAGATTTTCCTTTTAATGAAAACTGTTCCTTAAAAATAGATTTTGAAATAAGGTCATATACAATGTTTCGAAAATTTGCGTACTTTTCGCCTAATTTGCGTGGAAGTACGGTTGTTGTTTTTGTTTTCAAATTTCTCGAGTTTTCTTTAAGCTCTGGTGAATATGAAACTCACCAGACGAAATGTCTAATGGCTTAATCCCCTTTAAAAATAGAATTACTCTTAATGAATCAATAATAAAATTTTAAACATTTAAAATAATATCTTTTTCCCCGTCTGTTTCTCTCTCGCATCGTTTAGGCCCTAACTACTTATTGGCAGCACCACTGTCAGACATGCGATGTTTCAACCATTCTCTTGGTAGACCACTTCAGCCGAAACTTTCCAGTGCGCTTCAAAGAGTAGCTGCCCATCGAGCCTGTTGCCATGCAAAGTGTCGGGCTGCGAAAACATGACGTTTAGAACGTAATCGAATAAGCGGATTCGAATCGAATACGTGTCAAGAATATGTTTAAAATACACGTCGGCTTGTAGGGTATTTACTTTCCAGGTATTCCCATTTAGGACAAGCCTACCTGGGACAAGCTGTAAACTACCGACTGGTCTCCCGGCATGTTTAGTCGTGTAGTCTTTGTAAGTGTCCGATTGAGGAAGGAAACTTACGTCAGTGAACTTACGTCAGTGGTCCCGTTTCACTTACATTACAAATAATCATAAGAATATTCTGCTTTAGTGAACCTGAATCTCGGTTATAGTGAACGAAGGAAATAGGTCTTGGAAATTCATTGGATCTCGCCAGTTATTAAGCGAAGAAAAGGGCCTTCAGAGAGTGGGACATTGTTCCAACAGTGCAAGAGGCATTGAAGGGTGTCAAGACTGTATCACGATACTTAAGAGACAGAGGACAATGCAGAATCAAGTACGAATGAAGTTATGAATAATTTACGAAGGGAACAATGGAAAATAACGGTAGTACAAATAAAGATTTTGACATTTTCAGTTTGTGCTGTTAATGAATTTTGCTGTATGTATACATTAATAAAATCAATCATTGTGGAGAAATTCCATTTAATTTTGACATTCTCGAATATAGTGAACCTCTGATATAGTGAACCAAACATGTTAGTTCCCAAAAGTTCGCTATAACCGGAGTCGAGTGTATCTAACTTCGTGTAGGATCTAAGTGCTATTTGGCAGTGCCTCTGGTAGACGCGCGATTTTGCATCCATTCTGTTCGTAGCTCACCTCAGCCATTAGCTTCCCACCACCACGAACCAAACATGTTAGTCCCCAAAAGTTCATTATAACCGGAGTGGACTGTATATACTTCGTATAGGATCTAAATGCTATTTGGCAGCGCCTCTGGTAGACGCGCGATTTTGCATCAATTCAGTTCGTAGCTCACCTCAGCCATTAGCTTCCCACCACCACGAACCAAACATGTTAGTCCCCAAAGTTCATTATAACAGGAGTGGACTGTATATAACTTCATATAGGATTTAAGTGCTATTTGGCAGCGCCTGTGGCAGACGCGCGATTTTGCATCCATTCCGTTCGTAGCTCACCTCAGCCATTAGCTTCCCACCACGTCTCAAAGAGTTGGCGGGAGGGCGTGCCGGTTGCCGTGCTAAGTGCGGGGCGTGCTCTGCGGCGGAGCGCTCAGTGAATCACGCGCAAGGAATGTGCGTGCGGCGCGGGCCGGCGCGCGGGCGGGGTGCGTGCGAGCGTGGCCGAGCGTGCGCCGGAAGAGGGCGGCCGAGGCAGATAGAGGGCGGCCGTGCGTGCAGCGCGCCCGCCCGGATTACGACCAGGCGCTCGCTCGCTCGCTCGAACGAGGCGGGCTTACTGGGGTGTTAACGGGATTAGTGAGCGGGCTACATGGCAACTATGGGTTTTTACAAACGGAAATAAATGTATCGTCACAATTAAAAAAAAGTGTTGTTTCTACACTCAATCTGAGTGATTTTTGTAGTGTTAACCGTTCGAAATGTTGAGGAATCTCTCTTGAGACTAAGGGGTATTCTCTTGTTTTCTGGGGGTGAGGTAACTATGAAATCAAATCGGTAGTTCGGTTGTCAATCAATATACGTTTTCTAATACTCGGGAGTGAAAATTTCTAGTTTTCACATCTTACTCACCACGCTTTGTTGGTACCTATATTTATGAATCTCAACAACGCAGTGAAGAAGTGGTGTAGGCGTTCTCGAACTTAAGAAATTTGCACGTATTATACGTTTCCCCCATACGTCACATTATGTATCTTTAACAATATGTAAATAAAATTCGGACTATGCTGGCAAAAACTTTTTACCTAGTTTCGTAAAAATGCGGAGATGTGATTCGTAGTAATCCGCAGAACACTGTTCAGTACTCTAACCCTACTAACGATATTTTGTGATCCGAGAACGTCACCACAATTGTTGTGGAACTCTTCGTATACAATATGAATTGAATTAACTTTGAGAAGAAACACGTTTTTTGTTTTTGATTTCCCACAATACTAAATGCTTACATTAAGAAGTATGCAAAAGATAACGTATGCACCTCGGATGAAATATGGAATGTTTGGAGCGTCTTTTACTAAGCCTCAGTTCTTAAATAATGATAAAATTCATGGAATACTCGATCAATATTGATAACAGGATTTTTCTTTTTAGGAAGCATGTTTGAAAGGATTTTCCATGTAAATATTCTAAGCGCTTAAATCTCTGTTGCGCTTAAACAACTGCCCGAGCATGAAAATCTCTTCCCATAGTAATTCAAATGACAATGGAAATTGTTAAATACGCATATGTCGCCAAAACCCACTCAATATTAATTTGATTTTTAATCTCCTTGTATAGTGTAGTGGCCGCCGTTCAAATTTTTCTGACCATTACTTATTAAGTAAACACTGTAATGCATGTATTATCCTTTCAGCTGTAAATTTGAAGATTTGTTTTTATTTTGTATTGAAGAAACGATTTTTATCTAGAAAAACCTAGTAATATTGTATTCACTCTTTTATTTACTGACAGTGAAGTAATAACTACCAAACATCCACCAACACGAGAGGTGGCCAAGTTCAAACGTATTGAAGGCAAAAATGGATATTATATTCTTAGAGATTAGGCGAGCCATCATGCGTGAAGAAACCATGATAATTTTAACAATATGCATGATATTGTTCTAAGTCCTAAGAAGT
This sequence comes from Acheta domesticus, assembly GCA_031308135.1. NCBI lineage: Eukaryota > Metazoa > Arthropoda > Insecta > Orthoptera > Gryllidae > Acheta > Acheta domesticus. Next base: position 278,632,167 of record JAHLJT010008446.1, on the reverse strand, counting down.
CTACTTCCTCACGTTCTCTTGAGTAAAATACCTACAGAAGTTCTCTTCAGAGAATGTTTGATTAGACCTAAATTTAAGCATGCCATTCCTCGAATTAAAAACAATATTACGTATAAACGTGTCATAGTTGTGTTAAATAACCAGTCATTCTTCCCTTCAACAATCTGGATAGGATTTTGGATCTGGTTGAGTATTACCAGTTGAAAGAAACGGCGGAGATTTAAATCTATGGGATTTTAAAAATGTTACCTACGTTGTGTCATGGGGTTTAGGATATGTATCATTTATTACGGACGTTCCTTGTACACGTATTTGCAATGCGTTTTCGTTATTTCTTTACGATGTAGAGACATATAGTCGTCATTCAGTGTGTAAATGAGTTGTAGATAGATCATATTTAGTTAAGGGAAGCCCCTAGTTTTGTTATTATAGCGTTTACAGATGCAAATATTTTAATGCCACGTCCGGTGCTTTATTCTGGCGTTGAATTGCAAACGTTGAGGGTGAAGGAAGATGTTGGGATTTTCGGATAATTTTGGAACTACTTATTGGAGCTACTTGTTGAGAATCAGTTCATTGCTCGTACAGCCTGACGTGTAATCCGACAGTGCGTCTGTACGAGGCAGCTGGTTTGTCTCATGTAGGTGCAGGAACCGGGGGAAGGTGTGTATTTTAAGACTCATACGTCACTAAACCTCGTTGGTTTCCTTAAGCATCAACTGTTGGGTGGCTGATACGTAAAACGTCAGGAAAGTCGGACTTACGTTTCCTCTTCACTTTTCTGAGAATATAAACGACTTAAAGAAACAACTTCGCTTTTCTATTGTGTTTCTTTTATTGGAGATTGTATGTTAACATGTAAACGCTGCTACAGTACTTGACAGTCGAGAACATATAATACAAAATAACTCGCTACCTGCAAATCAGGTCAAAATCATCCATGGTGTAAGTTTGTGATTTATACTTTTCATTTACTTGTATATAGGTAGATTTTGCATTACATATGGCACTTTTATATTTCTGGGGCCAAGTTTTTATAAAACAATTCAACAAATCACGTGTTATAGGAGTTCTTGTATTCTTGTTAAAGTACTTAATTGTCCGGGCACTTGGTAATTATAGATCTGAGAGTATGCCCCACGTGAACTAGAAAACAAGATGAAAAGTGACTTTCAGAGGCATTCAAATATACTGTGGTTTAGAAAGGGACTGCTCAGTTGACATTCGTTAAGTTTAATTAGTTAAGTGACAAACGTTACAGTATTCTATGGTGTAATCTCTTAGTGTGTATTAAAAGGTTATATTTAAGATCAGACAGCTTGAAAACATGATTATTTCATAAGTAATTCATTAATTTAAAGCGAATTGATTAAATAATTGATTGTACTTAATATATGAAGACCAAACTGCAGTTTAATTTAAAGTTTGAAGATATAAATCATAATTACAGTATCTTCGTACTACTCTCCCCGAGTCGACCCCTCTCCCATTGTTAACAGATACCTATGAAAGATCTGAAGAACTGTTTTGCAGCGAGATGATCTCTAATGTGCTTTTGTATTTAATATTGTCTTCATAAAACACGTTTATGCAAGTACATCGCCTTCGATAGCTTCCTATCATTAACGTATTTTCCCGGACAAGAGGTTTAAGGACATTCCAACATGAATAGTTGACTTCCATTGCGTCCATCTTTATCTAAAATCATGATTCAATAGCCAGGACTCCTAATAATAATTGTTTACATACAAATCATCCCGAAAGAGGTGGAGAATAAGGCATACCAGACTTCCTGATCCTCCACAAAAATTATAATAATAATAATAATAATAATAACAACAACAAAAAACAATAATATCTATAAATGAAGCGTTGTAAATACTTCCAGCGCAGCGTCCCAAAATTTGTGTACCACCTTTTCTGCCACAAGAAGTATGTAAGGTTAATAATGGTGAGGATGAGGTTTTACGTATCAGAACATCTCTCAGTTCGTCCAATCGGTGGCTTCGTGATGTGTTTGATTGAACATAACCTGTTGTCCGTTAAACCAACTGATCGCAATTATTATTATTATTATTATTATTATTATTATTATTATAATAGTACCGATAAAACGCAGTTCATGCTATATGTTAACTTTGGAGAGTAGCAATGCTATGTGACGCGTAATTGCAACACTTCGAGACTGGCTGTTAAGTAAGCCCCATTCCCAAAGCTATTTAATCAGGCCGTGAATCAATCACTTTCATGAGGCCAAAAATATCCTGCAGAGAACGTAATAGAGCGGAGAGGCGTCTATCGCTGGAACGGCACAGGCAGGCGGTCGGTCGGTCGGTCGGTTCGCTTGCGGAACGGCCGGCGCGGGGCGGTCGGCCGAAGGCGCCGCCGTCCCGCCGCCGGGTCAGGAGGCAGGAGCAGGCGCCCGCAGGCCCCAAGTGGGAAGTGCGTGGGTGTTGAGGGCGAGGGAAGGAGGGCGTGCGTGGGCGTGCCGGCGTGCGGGGCTTGCGCAAGGCGGTGGCGCGCCGCCAGCGTGATGTTGCCGTCACGCGTGTGCGGGCAGGGCTGCGCTGGAGTTCCAGGAGCCAACTTGGCTTCGATGACAATGTTCACCGATTTTTTTCCTCATATCTCTGTGGTGTGGGTTTGGCGTTTAGGCAGGTACTCGTGCGCTTACGAGCCTTTCGTTACATTCGTATGATTTTTCTTGACAAGGTGCTTTGAAAGGAAATCGACATAGTTTCCTGGCAAAGGCGAAATTCTCGCGTAAAAATCCTATAAAAAAGAAAAAAAATGGATACGTGTATGCATGCGTTAAAGAAAAAATGGAAAATCTTATTATTTTCTGATTTTGCAGTACAAATGTTGCAACTGGAATATTAAATGTCGGCCAATCTCTTTTTTCTGGAAACGAACTCCAGATTATTACACTTTTTGCCACTACAATAAATATAAACTCTTCCTGTCCTTTGCTTTGTTTATCTATAGTTTAAAATCGAAAGCCTGAAGTTATTTAAAAACTATTTTCGAAATTAATTACCCTGATGTCACATAATATTTTTATAAAGCGAAATTGAAGGGGGAAAGCGGAAAATTCTGCTACTGACATTCTGATTCATCGTTCCTGGAATTGTGTTTGTTCTGATGTCGGCAAAGATGCTCTGAAACTCCAGAACTAAGGACTCAACCTCTGGGCGTGCCCAATCTCATTCTCTATAGTTGCAGTAAACTCTTTATTACCTATCAATGTGTGTGGTGACTTGTTGTACCCTCGCAAATACAGTATTCAACTGGAGGTCCAAGACACAACGTTGACACGTACATCGCCTAGCTCACCATCTTTCTGTAGACGATTTCCTGCCCTTAGTTGAGCTCTGATGCGGAAAAAAGTGCACTGACACTCTGGGAATTAACCTACGCACTAGTTTCCTGTTCATAATAAGCTGTTTTTTATTTATACCTTTTTTAGTGGCTGGCACGAACAAGTGAGCTCTGCAACTCTTGCACAATCTGACCAGGCTGAATTTTTATTCACACATCATCCTTACAGCATTGGAGCGTACAGAGGTACGCTGGAGCCCCAGATCCCTAGATGCATACCATTATATACTCCAAAATAGTTGAGAGCAGGCTACATTTCAATCGGCTACATTCCAATCGGCATTATTTTTATTGTTTATTTTTCCATTAAAGTTATTTCATCACAAGTCAAAAATCTCCTCTGAGGACTCGTTGTGTAGGATGGCTGTATTCCGTATCTGTGACGTTTGCCGGCGATTCTCTGGATGTGCGGGTTGGGCGATGTGTGAATAGATGATCGACCCATTGCTCGGTCCGAAGATCGAGATGGTGACTGGGAAGATGGATGGCGCGCTTCCCATATTCCAGGGTACTGCTCCTGTTGATTGATTGTTACGGGCACTACAACTGATACTTCATTAGTCCTGTCAGTGCGTGAATGTTTTATCCCGGCAGCTGACATCAGTCCCCGGGGATTTCCCCTCTCCGGGTACCTCCCTCCAGTTGGCCACCGCCCCAGCCGGAGCAAGTTTTAAGTTCCCGCCTGGTCTCCTGTCATGTATGGTAGTGTGGTCCACGGAAGAGTTTGCGTGTGTAAGGAGAGAGGGTAGGAAAGGAAGAGGAGAGATTCGCGCGCAGTCCGTAGCCCCTCTTCTTACGGTGGCATTCCCCCGGCCGCTTGAATTCTGTTGCATGCAGGGGCTGAATTCTACTTTGCTACGTCAGTTATGATGATATAGATGGTGTCAGAAATTCGCCACCGTTGAGACTCTGATTCTAGTATCTACCGGTCTCAGTCGCTGCAGTGCAGGCTCTGAGCCAAACTCAACCTGGTACTACTGTGGCATTCGCCTAGAAGCGATCAAGGAACCTATTAAAATTGAGCTCCTAAAAATTGCTACATTATCCATTGTGAATTTTAGTTCTATTACCGACGACCTCAAAATTTCAATTGAAATATCAATTGATATGGCTCAGTGACAACAGTTGCCACTGCATCGTTTCTGACCCGAAGCTTCTAAGATTCGAGTCGCGATGAAGACAGATTTTAGACACTATCTATGTAAGCTAAATCGAATTCAGATGCTGTCTGGAGGAAATTTCTAGAGGCAGGCTGCGACCTCATCGGTAGTTTTCCATCGCTTCACTCATCAATACCAGGCGATTGCCGGAGAGTACTGTAATAAAGGGTCACGTTTCGTACGTTTCTCCCCATACATTGTTGAGTGCACTATTTTCTTATTACTTAAAAGAACAATAAAAGCTGTATGACGTACGGGGCAGAAATACTATATTCTCTCATTTTTTTACTCGAAAATGTCTTAATTTTCATGTATGTAGGGTGACCAGTCACGATCTTAAGAATTTCTCCCAGTTGGACGATGCCCCTCTGGGGAGATACCTCGATTAGAAACTTCCCTCAAGCCGACATGCAAGTGGGCGGACGATTTCACGTTCCAGTAGTGAAGAGACACCGCCGCTTACCGGCTATAATACGCACTACACTTACAATCGTTATTAATAATAAATTAAATTAACCATCTGTACTTCGGCTTTTCTTTCTTGGCGCCTGGAGGGGTGTCATCAAGATGGAATATCTCACGGTATTTCGCGTCGTTCTAGGTTGTGCCTCTAGGAGTTGCATGATCGCTAACACTGCTCGAAACACTAGCGATCATGCGACTCCTAGCGGCACAACTGACAACGACGCGAAATACCGTGAGATATTCCATTTTGATGACACACCCCCACGCGCCAAGAAAGAAAAACCGAAGTATACGTGTGTTGTTGGAGTATGCACGGAGTTTTCATTTTAGACGAAACTGAAACCCCGATTCAAGTTCGATTCACGATCATAAACTAATTCTAAAGTTCCAAAGAATTTCTTCTGAAGGTTACTTTTCAACAATTACTCAGGGAGGCACATGATCTTCGGTTTCTTCCACTTTTTTTAAAATATTCACAAATTGTATGAAACGCTACGCAATCAAAGCTGCCGTTTTTGCATGTGACAAAATTGCATTATCGTGAATGCATCTCATCTGTTTGATTTTTTTCATTCCGAAAGACGTTTGACGTTGACAGCGATGAGTAATCGATTCTTTCACTTTTGCAGATACTCCCGAGTCATTCCGTCACTATCCTCCGGAAATTTCTATGTACTTGACAGCAGATGTTTAATGAAGAAGGAATATCTTTGTCCAGTCAGTGGCGAACGTTTGTGGCCGCAGAGTTGCAGATGCCCATCGAAAGGAAAATGAACACAATACTGTTCAATTCACCGTACAATTGAATGCAATTACGTGGCAAAGCCGTCGTTAATTCCCAAGTATCAGGTTCATACAATATTTATTCGGAGAATATTTGCGAGGAGACGAGCTCATAGATCCTTGGCACTTGTACATCCGTGCCTGTTGCTTCTGCCTACCACTGCCCGTATCGCACTCATGCCCCAGCGGTTCTCGCTCCCGTCACCGTTTTCGCCACCGCTATCACTACTACTATCACCACCACTACACTAACGTCGCCGCCACCGATTCTATCTCCATTGCCAAAAGCAACAGAATCAGCAGTCTGCAGCAACAGCGGTAGCCATCACTACTGCCGCCGCGGCAGCCGCCACCAGCAACAGTAGCAGCAGCAGCAGCCAGCACCACCACCACCACCAACCACACCGCTACCACCAGCCGCCGGCGCCACCACAACCACCACTACTACACCACCACCACCGCTACCACCACCATCCGCCACCACCACCACCACCACCACCACCACCACCACCACCACCACCGGCCGCCGCCGCCGCCGCCCACCGCCGCCAACACCACCACCACCAGACCAATCACCACCGCCACCCAACCACCACGCAACCACACCACACCACCGCCACCACCACTACCACCACCATCACAACCACCCCTCACCCTCGTCGCCTTCACCTTCGCTCTTGCCTACACCACCATCATCCCTGTCCTCATCCCCCCGCGCCACGGGCTCGGCCCAGCCGCCGCCGCCGCCGCATCGCGTTCGTGCTCCGCTGCATCCGCCGCCTACACCTCGACCTTCTGCCGGCTGCGGCTGGGAGCACCCGGCACAGCGTCGCCCATGCGCTCCACGCCACTCTGCGGCTGCTGTGCTGCGGCTGGGATCTCACGCAGCCCATGGTTCCAGACACGATTCCAGAGGAGTGTTCGTTCAAATGAACTAGAGGCGTTACAAAGGCACATGCTTTCTGGCATTATTTGTGATTTTTGTAATTTTTGGAAATTCGGAGAGATCAACGAAAATCGGGCTTGCACACTTTTTATGTTGGAACATCGCACTAACCAAGAGAAAAATTGAAGGAAAAAATTGCAGCCGTTCTTGAGTGCCGTTAGTGAACTTTTTGACTTACCTTCATTTCACGGACAATTACGTGAATACGTTTATTTTGAAAGAAAATATGCACTGGCTCATTTAAAGATCTACTTTTGAAGAAAAGATTTCATTAAGTATAAAATCACTTGCAATTTACAAAATTTCAGAAGAGTTCAACGAAAATCGGACTGCATTATTTTCATAAGCGTACGGTGCTCTATTTGAGATAAAGAAAAACTGGAGCAATCTTTGAAAAAAAGTACAATTGACCTTGAGGCTTCACGCAAAGTACCCCCAACAATTACAATGCCATTATCAAATTCAAGGGGTCGCCACATCGGTCATGGAATATCATTTTTGGTGAAAGTCATGAATAGGGTTAGGGCTGTAGTGTTGCTCAGAGAAAAACGGACGCTTTGGCCGTAAACGACGTTTTCGTTATCGAGAAGATTTCAACAAGTCTTATTCGAAATCTTTCTTCAAGTGTTTGTAGATCAGCATTTCAATTGGTTCTATATTATATTGGCGATTCTACTCCAGACATCCATTTTTTTGCTGTGAACCTCTGGAATTGTGTGGTTCATTTCGGACCATTTCTCTTATCTCCACGGAAGAACGATAGCTAAGAAACACGTGGGCGAAAACCAACAGCATGTTGCAACGTGCTATTCCAGCGTGTTGATGTCAGTGGACGCGTCTGGTGTCGCCGCTTGCCATGCCGTTGGAAAATCGTCTTGGCACTACCATTGCCACCATTGACTCAGCAGTGCCCATTTGTTATGTTCATTAGTAATAAACATGCAGCATACCGTGAATACTTTTTATTCAACATCCCCATGTTCCAATTGAGAATGTTCTCGTTGCTTTATGTTTCCCACATCACTGCTAGCATCTGATTCGAAGAATTCGACTCCCACGTGATGAGGCTCAGCATTCAGATGCTGGTGTTAATATCTGCTTCAGCCTGGCTGAATACACTCGCGATTGTGGGCAGTATTTTCTACGACGGTTAATAACAGTCAGAAATATATAAATAATAATATAATAATAATAATAATAATATAAAAGTCAGAAAAAATAAAAATATTGCAAGAGATTTGTTCTGTGAGAGACATTGTCATTACAATGTAATGCAGCCAGGTACGACCGAGGAACGTTTATACTCTATGTGATCAAAAGTATCCGGATACGGAGACGGTGGTGCTATGGTGTGGTCTTTTTTTCATGGAGTTGCACCCCTTGTTTTGTGTGGCACTATTACGGCACAGGTCTACGTTGATGTTGTAAACACCCTTTTTGCTTCTCACTGTTGAAGAGCAATTCGGGGATGGTGATTGCATGTTTCAACACCATCGAGCACCTGT
>JAHLJT010008446.1:278583759-278623830 GCA_031308135.1 Acheta domesticus | reverse complement strand
CTCACCCTGTCCCTGTCTATATCTGTGTGTCTTTGTCTCTGCCACTCTCTGTCCCTCTCGTTCACATTTACTTGCAGATTCTGCAAGTCTCTGAGCAGGTGAGGTAACATCGAGAAGCGCCGGACCAGCAAAAATGTTATAGAAAGTTCAGGAAGAGTTGATTCTGTAGATTACTGTGTGAGAAACGTTTCATTGAGACCTTTGGCCTCAAAATTTTAGTTTTTAAGGTCCTAGAACGCTTCGTTTAGGCGTTATTTAGCGATATATATTCAAACTGCTGCCGAGTGTGTAGCAGGTTGCATTTGCAGTGAATATGTAGGGGATTAACAACAGAATTAACAACACTTAAACATTCTGGGTGAAGAAACACGTAGAGCTGCCAACTTTCATGGAGATCAGTCCAAATATGTCGGAGTTTTGCTCTTATATACATACCAACATCCTGTTTTAGATATATAGATTATGGTTTAAACAATTGCATAATTCGAACATAAATAAATAATTAAATCAAGTGTGCCAAATGAAGTAAGGTAATCGAAAACTCTAGGCCTTAAGTTTGGAGGAGGGTATGGCCCCATGGACCCCCTGGATCCGCTAGTGCTCCAGCCCTGCCAGCGCTGTCGCTTGGCCCCGCCATGTCCACCTCGCCTCGTCCCTGAAGCCCCAATTCTCTTACATGCGTTCCCGTCTCTTTCGCGCCGCTGCCATTTCCCCTTCACGTCTTGGGCTCTTTCCCGCCACGCCTCTGTTCCTGTCATCTCCCAACTTCTCAAGTCCTCGTTGACCACTATCATCCTTGTCACCGACATCCTTGCTAGGCCTCCTTGCTCTGACGTCTCCCCACTAACGCCAAGATTCTTCCTCATCGTGGTTCCTCGCCGCCTCCCGACTCGACTCTTCGCCGCCTCCCGACTCGACTCTTCGCCGCCTCCCGACTCGACTCTTCGCCGCCTCCCGACTCGACTCTTCGCCGCCTCCCGACTCGACTCTTCGCCGCCTCCCGGCTCGACTCTTCGCCGCCTCCCGACTCGACTCTCGCCGCCTCCCGACTCGACTCTCGCCGCCTCCCGACTCGACTCTTCGCCGCCTCCCGACTCGACTCTTCGCCGCCTCCCGACTCGACTCTTCGCCGCCTCCCGACTCGTCGCCGGCTGCGGACTGGTCGCCGGCTGCCGGCCCCCATCTCAACTGCGCCCGGTTCCTCGCTGGCCCTCGTCTCCTCTCCGTGCCTAGACTCCTCTCCATTCCCGGCTACTCCGTGCTTCCGCCGGTCTCGCGCCGCCGCGCGTCCCTCTTGACGCATCGAGTGTCATCGCCGCCACCGCAGACGCGCCAGCGGTCGCGGCCGCAGCCACCGCAGTGCAGACGCCATCCGCTTTTAACGAAATTGCCAGCCAGCGCACTCGCCAAAAATAACGCCCGCTACATCGGCCCAATTTATCTCCCTGAACGCAATGTAGTTTGGATATACATCTCTCGGGTATAAACCAGAACATCCTGAAGTTCTTTTGCCTGTAATCAATTTCTCTCCCAAGAGAAGGTTTCGTAATTCTTACGTTGTTCAAATTTACCCTGATCGTGCGAGCGTGATGTAACTCCACATTTACCTAGTAGGCACACGATTTCTTGCAACAAATTGCAATTCGCGTTTCGTGTAGTTCTTTTCTTTCCTTTTATCCTCAATATTTCTAAGCTTGGATCTAAAAATGTAAATATCGAGAACACAAATATTGTCGGCAACTTCATAACACCCTGGATGTCTTTCACGAAAACCTGTCACAGCTCTTCTTTCAAAGATCTGAATGCAATATTTTCCAAATAGAAATCCATAAAGTTATTGAAAATATGCACATGTCGGCTGAATACCTTATCGAAAAATACCGAATGCAAGGACGCGGTGCGATATTGACATATTCCGTGCCACTACACCGAAGCGGGCACCGAACGCGTTCCGAATACTATCACGGTGATGAAATTCCTCCTCATGTCATGGAGTCTCAACCAATCCTGGCATACAACCGACGCGCGTGATTGTAATCACTACAGACAGGATTTTATGTAATTACAATTTTTTTTGTCTTTCTACTTACCGCCCTCAAAATTGTACTCTTGGCGAATCATCGCCCTCAACACAATATCGAATTTATTCGTTACATATTTTTACACGCTTAGTACTATATTACATATTTTACATATTTTGCTGTTTTCACTATATATTTTATAGTTTTATCAATTTTATTACATATTTTTTATGAAAAGTGTTTTATATTAAAAAAATAAGCATTTTTCTTATATTATTGGGGAAATCTAGGTGTCCAAAGTATCATTGACACAGTGTTTTGTGATCTGTAACATTAGTTTCCGACAAGATGTGCGATCGCCGACGTGTAACACTTCGATGAAAATGATGCATGCTGCAGTGTATGTTTGCTGGTCGTAAATCTCGCCAGTTTGTGCGATGGCTTGTATTGCGACTAGTCCGGTTGCTAAATTATTATCCTGGATTACAATAGATGAAACTATTACTACTGACGAGAAAGTTGTATGATGCAAAATGATCATTCTTTCTAAATGTAATTTCTTGCTGTTAATGTTTTTTTTATTAGTGAATTTTAATATTACATGTTATATCCGATTTTACATATTTATTACATATTCTTACTGTTTTCATTACATTTTTATGCACATATTTTAACGTTTAATTCTACATATTTTTCCGGTCTCTAGTAATCACAAGCAGACAGAGAGAAGCCTAGGGCTTTGGATTTTTTAAAACTTTTTAAAATTTTTTTTATTTAGTCTGCAAAGAGCAGCTGGCTTAACGCAACGTTTCAACGTGCAACGGGACACCGGAGCACCAACGGCCCAAATCCGCCGTGTCCGGCTCGCGGCCGGGCAGGTGGCGGGCCAGCTTCCTCCCCCGCGCAGCGGATGTCACGCAGCCGGGCAGGCGCACTGCATCCTCGCCAAGACCCGCCCACGCCCACGCCGCAGCGCTGGCTCCGGGTGCATCGGTGCAGGTGAATGAAAGCCACCGAGCAACGATGGAGACGAAGCAGAACACCGCGGTCTCGGAATGACAAGTTTCTATCCGGCAGAAGACGAAAATTTGACATTTCTAATAAATGATACCATTTTGTTCGTAGAGAATTTCCTTTATTCCTGCTTTGAAAAAAGTTTAATGTGTTATAGAACTGTATATTTGTAATATGTTCAAATTTCATTTTCGCTAAAAATGTCAGAAAAAACTTGTTTTTCTGATGCCGCGATATGCTAATGTGATTAGTAATGTTTACATTAGAACGGTAAAAATACGTACGTTTGAGACAGAAAAACAGCATATATGAAAAGAAGAAAACAAATGAACCAATTAACCAATTGGTTTGCATAAACGAATACACCAAAGTTTTATCTTCTCTCGGGAAACTTCTTTTTTTACACCACTAACTCTTCGCATCCAAATATTCCATTGGCACACTATTTCTCAAATCGAACGCAGGTGGAGAGCATCCGTCTTCGGCAGCGAAACGGATGTTACGAAGCCACACAACGTCGCGGATGAACTGCATCCAAGCCGGGACCCCAGCCACCCACGTCGCACTCGCTGCTCATGCCACACTCGTCCCTGCGCCTGCTCCAGTGCCACGAGGAAACGCAAGGTACTTTGCACAGAACTTGAGACACGACAAAGTCGGGATTAAAAATTAGTCATTTTGGGATCTCGTGAAATAATCGTTACGTAAAAGAGAAAGTGAGCGTTTCACACATCCAAGTGATTGACTCAAATTCAATTCGAATGAGTATGCCAAAGCGACTCGTAACCCCCCAACCTCCCCCACCAACACCCCACCCAACCCATTGTAGGTGCATTGGCACAGGAGAAAGAAAGAAAGAAAGAAAGAGAGAAAGAGAGAAGAAAGAAAGAAAGAAATCGCGACAGATGCAAGGTCTGGAGAACCACTGGCCACAGAGAAAATTAACACTACACCCCATCTTATTATTTACTTAAAACGAAGGAGAAGATTATGTTTCCGCGCACGTCAATTGGTATGGTGACTAGTAGGGGGCGGATTTTGATGACCAAAATCATCGCCAAAAGTTATCAATAAAACGCTCTTCAAAAGTCTTTAAAATGCCCTATAAGCAAAGAAAAATTATGTAAAATATTTCTATCAAAAACCAGTTCAGATGAACAACTCAAGCTGTTGGATATGTTACTAATGTAATCGAGGCTTATTTATTCCGTTTCCAGTGAACTCAGTAGGCAAAACTTTTCGTTTGGCCTGTTGTTTACCAGGAAAACTGTCTTTAGTTATCCTGAAATCGGCCGAACTGACAATGGCGCTGATTGGCGTCACAGGAACCTTAGATTACATACAACGGCTAGCATTACAAATTCAAAACGAAGAAATCAAATAGGCTATTCAGGATTTCTGAGGAAAACATTTATTGCGTCTCGTAAATACTATTAGAAGTACCATTAAAATGACTAAAATAGATTAAATCAGCGAAAAATGTTTTAAAATGATGAAAAAAGTTTAAAAAATTACTTGTTAGTCGAAATCGACCAAAAATCAACAAAATGTCATATAAAAAACGGATCATTTCACTTTATCATAACAAAATTAATGTCTACACTAAAATGTAAAGTGAAAAGAAAAGTTTCTAAAGTGAAAAGAAAAAAATGACATTTCATTAAAATCCGCTCCCTAGTCATTAGTCCAGTAAGTGTTTTTTAATTAAACGTTTATTTACAATCTCTTCATACACGGGAACAATAAGTAAATTTGTTGCCTAGGTAATTAGCATTGACTGAAGAAGATACTCATTAGTATCTCTCCATTAATGCAGTTGATTATACATATATCTAAAAGTTTGAGGCAAATCTAAAGGTTGCCCTACTTTGTCGAATGCCTGCGTTAAGTCTAGTTCATTTATATTAGTTCAGTAATTGTGAATAATTTTTCCTGGGAGGTGGTGGTGTTGCTTCCCGCCAGATGATGAGATCCCCACCGAGCTGCAGCAACAACCCATCGGCCTGCGGGGTTTCCCCCTCGAGGTATCTTGTTCCAGCGAGCACCGCCCCAGTCGAGAGTTACAGACTGGTTTCTCGACGTGTGTGGTAGTGTAGTGCTTGTGTATGTTTTTAAGGGGAGACGATAGGACAATGAAGATGAGATGAAGGAAAAACGTGGCCCGGTTGTTAGCGTAACGCTCCGGCATTCGCCTGGTATTGATCGGAGAAACCACGGGAAACTACCGATCAGAGCAGTCGGATGCTAAAGTTCTCCTCCAGACAGAGGCTGAATTCCATCTAGTTTTCTAGTTGGTGTCGAAAATGTCGTTAGGACTCGAACGCTAGGACTTCCCAGTGAGAATTCCAGCAGAAGCAGGGTCAATGCTGGCCCTGAGCTAACTAATCCCGTAAGACAAAGAAGGAAGTGTCAGCAAACTTCAACATTCATCCTCCTTCGTCATGATTCAATAATAATATAAATAATAAATGATAAATAATTAAATAATATCTTGGTAGTGTCACCCGAGATCTTGGCTTGTTTAATAATATTTTCGATGAAGGAAAATATGTTTTTTAAGGTATCTTCTCCTTTTCAACCATGATTTTCATATATAAGATCACAATGGAATATATCAATACATTGTTTAATCATGCATTAATTCAGTGTTTAGTTTTACTAAAATAAAACTATTTATGAAGTTTGGAAATAAAATAGTATAATCACTATCACACTATCAATCACAGTCAATCAAACACTTAGTAATACCCACCAACACGTATTCAACCAATGGAAAGTATTCATTCAAAGAGGTCACTTTCAAAGTTTTCTTTCATTTAGAATATTTATTTTAAGTAAATACGAAACCTATTGCTTTATTGGATGGTTAATTTTAGCAAACTGTATGAATGAGCGAGTGCCTTGGCACAGTCACCGAGCACTGCAGGTGAACTTCATCAAAGCAAGTCAACCGCCCACGCTTCACGAGCCGGTTTGTATTACGTAGACTATCCGTGCGGAGGCGAATGTAATCAGCCGCAGTAAACTCACAAGTCCTGAGGGGCAGTGATCAAAGCGAAAAGTAACGAGATGATGGATAAAATAAAAACATTAACAGTATTAAAAAGAAGAATGAAAACTCGGCTAATAAAAAGAGAAAGATGCAATTTCTTTTTATTTTGCCACATTTTGCCATTTTAAAAATATTTGGTAACGTTTCAACAAATAAGGATTTCGTGAGTACACAATTTTAATGAATCCTTTCTATTATTAACCCTACATTTTGTTTCTGTACATTTTTGGTCATTTAATTGAATGTCGCTCACATGATATTAAGGCAGAACTTGTGGCTAAAGACCCACTATGGCTGACTGAACCATTGAAAATATGTCCTGTGTATCTGTGTACTGAAGTAACTGCAACCGCATGAAGTTCTTCCCTGGGTCATCTTCCCGACGGGTACACACACACAAACACTCGCGCGCGCCAGCATGTTTACAGATCGTGCGAATCATTGGCTTTGAAACCAATTGTCATAATTTTTCAATTTTGAAATCGTAAACATTAATCTAAACTACTGTTCCTTCATTTCAATTTTTTTCTTTTTTAACAAGGCAAATAGCTAAATTTGGACTACTAACGACTGCCGTTGCTTCTGAGTCAAATGACTTCATTATTATCATCTTCGATTTCCATTTACACATAGGCCATACAATGATCAAGCTATCTCTGGGCTTGTCCCACGAAAATAATTTTGAACGATTCGAAGAGTAATTTGTTAATTACGGAGTCTATACTATTTATTAATGCAACTGAAAGTGTCAATGCATGGCACGAGTTACGAAACTACGAAAAGGCATTTCTGGTGAGTGTTTTTTATGGTTCATTGCTTAAATTAACATTAAACAAAAATAGCAGTGTCACTGAAATGAATTTCATTTGTGAATTTCTCAACTAAAGTTTGTAAAATTATTCAAGTAAAAATTGTAAAAATACGGAAATTAAATATATTAAGCCCATACAATCCCTTTCGGGTAAAGGCCTCCTGAAAGTCAGGGATAGCTTCTGAGTAACCTTCAAAGCAGGCACTTCTGATGTTATGAGTTTGTAGTATCTGTTAAACTTAATAAAAATGTTTGAATATATATTAGGAAACTTTTATTTTTTGAAGAGCAGATCATGATGTAAATGTGTAAAAAAACCACAAGCTGCCGAACCTCCTTTGTCTAACTTTATATATCATTTCCTGCATCTCTTCCCCGTTGGAGTAGTGCAGATGCATGGAAGCGAATGCAAATGAAATCGGTTGCAGTGATGCGCGGAAGCTTTCTAGATGCATGCAGTACAAATGTGGAAATGTAATACAATATACAGGCGTACTGAAATAAAACTAGTTGGACAAATGTGTTTACATCGTACTGGAAAATTGAAGAGATAATTCAATTTTACGTTTAATTCTCGGATGAAACTGGTATAACCGCATATAATAAGAAGCGGATTACAAACAAATTCTAAAAGATCAACATCTTTATTAAAATAATGTTGGTAGAGCAAATTAAAAATAGGCACTTAAAATGTAACCCAGTATATTCTAATTACTCTCCCAATAATAATATTAATAATAATAATAATAATAATAATAATAATAAGAATAATAATAATAATAAGAAGAAGAAGAAGAAGAAGAAGAAGAAGCTGTCGTAGGGATGGACTGATCCGGCGGTATACCGTGTGGCCCACCTAAGATGTTCCCTTCAATTTTCTCCTGAACCGTTGCAGATACTGAGATGCGGTTTTCACTAAAACTACTATATGCAAGGGGCACATATGGTCATGCATAATATTATTCTATTGCAGTTTTTATTGCAGAGATATTAACCCTACTTCGTTTTTTTAAATGGAACCCTATACATGTTTTTAGCTCATCATAACAAGTGTGAAGAGACGAGTTCATAAATATGCATATCGCCATATGTTACATAACAAAATTTTCGAGAAATTGAGAGTTTTAAAGACGCACTTCGACTGCTGGTTTCCGTAATCCAGACCTGCACAAAGCCTGCTCCCGCGGGCGGATCCCTCCTGCTCCTGCTCCACTTGGGAGCCGACCGCCTGCCCGTGGCAGCGCCGAAAGTGCAAGTAGTGGGGAGTAAGAAGCTTTGCGGGGAGGGGAGAAGTCTGACGTATCATGACGCGGCGCGTAGATTGAATGCCTGGGCGTCTAATAATGATCCATGCTTCAAAATTAAATGCCCATTTGTTTAAATGGATTATGTCTAGTATTTCAAGTTACCAGGGTCATAATTCACTGTTTACGTTCTGTGCTCTACTGTATATCCACCTTTGTGTTCCACCACTGTATGTATTTTCAATTTCTAATGTTTTTAAAGAAAATAACATGCTCTTTGTGACTCTTAAGCATTATTTTAAAGCAATAGCTTTAAAATATATGCTTATATATAAGAAAAAAATATTATTTAATTCTAACACAAAATTGCAATTTAATAATTGATTGTTCACCAGGAATGTTATAATCTCCAAATGATAGAAAAATGAACAAAATCATGAGAGCAACCTCTCACATGACGATTGACATAAAAATAGAATATGTGGCAATTCCAAGAAGGGTAATGTTTAATAGCACATTTGTGACCATTTTCCCCCATTATGAAACTGAATACAAGAGATCAACGAGCAAACTTCTGTGACGATATGCTACGGACAATCACAAGATAATCATGGGTATTGGTTAAATAGAATGCAAAGGGCTTTATATTTTTATACGATCTCGTAAACGACTCTACACGCTTGTCAGAAATTAGAACAGAAAATAATCATGATTTTTTTAAGAACAATATGTTTTTGCTTTGAGAGAACCGTCTTATTCAATTAAACATAGTTAATAAAAAAATAATTTATTGCTGTCATTATCAAACAAAAACAATTCAGTATCAAAATTTTGTGTTTAGCACAACACTAAATTTGTGATTACATCGTAGCAAAGCGAATTACATTATAAGCCCTACAAGCAATTATAATACTTGGTGTCGAAATCTAATATGCATAATTCGTTGTAGTTTCATATTTCGCCCTATCATATACCGAGAACAAACATTTGCAATATAATACAAAAGATAATATTACTTTAACTATATGACGGTCGTGTTCTTGCTGATTGCTCTTTAAATTTACGCGCTATCTTTCGAATTGCGCATTCTGATTGGTAGTCCCCACTCCTAGATCGGGTCTCATCCCCACCCTTCATCGATTTTCTCATTTGCACCCGAGTTGCGCGCACGCAGCTCCTGAGGTCAGTGAAAGTGCAAAATGCTGTGCAGGTCTGCCGTAATCTGAACGAGAAATTCCGAGTGATAAGCGGCGAGGCCTTTCCCTTCCGTTGCGTCGACCCTGCGAGCGCGGTGCTGTAGTAAACTGGACAGCAAGGTCACCTGATCTTACGCCCCTGGAGTATTTTCTATGGGGAACGATAAAGAATGAAGTTTACTCACAAGTACCAACAACATCTGAAGATCTCCGGCGCCGCATTACAGCATCTTGTCATGCCATTTCACGTAAAACTCTAAATTCTGTTCGAAGGTCTTATTATAAGCGTCTTCAAATATGTATATCCGTTGATGGTGCACATATTGAGTACATGTTATAAACCAAGCTATTTCTAGAATTGTTAACATTTCTTTTGTTTCTGTATTTTGAAGTATTTTTCTTACTTTTATTTACACGATATTTTTGTACCGGCTGAGGTTTCCAGTCTTTCAAAGAGTAAACGTTTTGTTTGTGACAGCACACGCATTTATTAATTCAGAACATGTTCACTCTTCAATCTTCCCTAGCCTTCTCTAGGGTTAATAATTCAAATATTTTCTCAAATCTTGTAGTATTTCATGAATTAAAAAATAGTACCTTGTGGCGTACAGATTTGCTCATAACATGGCTATGGGTAAATACATTGTCTCCAGGACTGAGGGGATGTAGTCTTAAAGAGCAAATCGCGGGTTTTCGTGAGCTCCTTTGCACATTGCATTTACCGCAGGGTCGATGCAAGGGAAGGGAATGGCCTCGCCGCTTATCACCCGGAATTTCTCGTTCAGATTACGGAAACCAGCAGTCGAAGTGGGTCTTTAAAACTCTTAATTTCTCGAAAAATTTGTTATGTAACATATGGCGATATGCATATTTATGAACTCGTCTCTTCACGCTTGTTATGATAAGCTAAAAACATCTATAGGGTTCCATTTAAAAAAACGAAGTTGGGCCAATATCTCTGCAATAAAAACTGCAATAGAATAATATTATGCATGACCATGTGTGCCCCTTGCATATAGTAGTTTTAGTGAAAACCGCATCTCAGTATCTGCAACGGTTCAGGAGAAAATTGAAGGGAACATCTTAGGTGGGCCACACGGTATAAAGACCACGTACGGCCACCAACATCGTGGCTTGTTTCCCGCTCTTCGTGAGCGCGGTAGTCAGTGTTGTCAAGGTCGATGCCGCGAGCGGGAGTCCGTGGCACGAGTACCACGACGAAATCGCCCATTCACGCAGTTCATTTCCCCGCCACCAGAGACAACGCCATCCCTATTGTAAAACGGCGGGGCTACTAATAGTTTCCTCTCCCGACCCTAGTAGCGCAGAGAAGCTCGTGGCATGCTACGGTGCCACGACGCGTGCCACTGCCAACAGTAGAAGACCTTCACACACCTGGCGGTAGTGATCACCGGCGTCCCACTCTACGGTTGCCCTCGTATTGACCAAGGCGGGAATCGACGCCGCGCCGCGCCGATCCGAGCCTATTTGGCTTCGCCGCCACCTTCGCTGTCGCCTCTGCTTGCCAACCCTCCCCCCTTCTCACGGCGACGTCCGACCGAGTGCTGGGCTGTATAGCCTCTGTTAGGATGTAACCGTGTACTTGCAACGGTTAGTAATAAACCACTTTTAGTAATCCACCCGCTCTTCATCTTTCTCCTGTAACGTACCCCCTCCCATCATTCACGACAATCCTACTAACAAAACATAAAACATTAAATCAAACTAGGAAATGTAGTCGATAGATAATTTAAACCTGCGACAGTACACCTATGTTTTGTTGTGTGTCTGTATACATGGGCCAACCTTATTCTGTAATTATTTCAATTTTTCTTTTGAAAGGAAGTAATATTCGGCAACAATATGAACATACTATTTGTGAAAACTTTTGGATATCAATTAGTATTAGATATCAATGTAGGCTGAAATGAATAGAAAAAGTACCTAGAACACAGTTGATTATGATAATGCATTTGGTATATTTCTATCAAAATTGCATTCTACAAGTGACCCTGTGAGATGCAACAGAATGTTTAAAGAACCAAGAGTAGATTTGTTTCAAGCTACTGATAGATTAGCTCGCAACTACAAGGTTCGAAATCATTCAGAATCAGAATTATTACTTAGAACGTACCCACAGACCATGAATGACCTGCGCAAACGTAGACTTCTGAAACCCGAGTCAATAGATGCTTAGTTAGCTGTCGGAGACCGGCGACGACGTTGCTTCTTCGGGCAGCCAAGAATCTACTAACAATGACCTGCATCAGCACGTTTCGTACGGAAGTCACAGATACACTGGGATGCGAGGGTTCACATGTAAAAAATGTCCTTGCGATTTCCGCTACGCCCGTGATCCTGCCACTCCTCTCCGTTGCGCCCCGCCCACGTCGTCCTGGCAGGTTGGCGGTCGGGCCCCCGCCCTAGCGACTATGGCAAATAATTACGTCATTTCCTGCGCGACGAACGGACGGGCAGGCGTCGCCGCCCAGAGGGATTTGCGCGGGCGCAGGGCGCTAAGCTTATTCTCGCGGAGCTGCGAGGGGACGGGGAAATCGGGGGGAGGAACAGGCACTCGTGGGGAACGGCGGGGATGGGCAAGGAGGACTGAGCCGAGTGAACAAGTTGAGCCGGGAGGAGTGGAACGGGGAGCATCCGGGCGGGGAGGGAGGTGGGACGAGCAGGTTTTTCCAGGATAGACTGGATGGAACGGCACTTAGCAAGTGTAGGCGGAGCGGAGCAAGGTAGCTTGGAGTAGAGTGGAGCGGAGCCGGCGAGTGGAACGGAGGGGAGTGGAGCGGTGTGGAACAGAGCCGAAGTGGGGCAGAGCACAGCACAGACGGTCGCACAGGGCAAAGCAAAGTTGGGAGTAGCAGGGTGAAGCAATGCAAAGCAGGACAAACCAAGGCAAAGAAGAGCAGAACAGAAGTGAGTGATCGGAGCGGTTGATTGATTGTTCGTGATTTCGGGCGCGTCAACTACAGAGATCATTAGTCCCGTAAGTGTAGTGCGTGTTTTTCAATAGGAAGCTGGTGGTGATCTTTCCCCGCTGGATGGCGAGATCCGGCGCCGACCTAGTGTCGAACATCGAGGTTTCTCTCAACCAGGTATCTCCCACCAGCGGGACACCGCCCCAGCCGGGACAAGCTCTCAGTTCCCGACCGGTCTCCCGGCATGTGTGGTAGTGTAGTGCATGTTGGTGTAAGTGTGTGTGTAAGGGGTGAGGATAGGACAAGGAAGAGAAGGAAAGACTGCGCGCGGTCCGTGGCCCGTTTGTTAGGGTACTGCTCCGGCATTCGCCTGGTATTGATGGGAGAAACCACGGAAAACTACCGATCAGAGCAATCGGCCGCTGGGCCACTGGACCGAATTCTCCTCCAGACTGCGTCTGAATTCGACCCAGCTGAAAAGCTAGTATCGAAAATCCTGCCGCCGCGGCGCGCCGTCGGGACTCGAACCTAGGACCTCCTGGTGAGAGGGACTACAGTGACATCAGTTGATGCACTGAGCCATCTCTGTCGGTGAGGCGGAGCGGAGATGATCACAGTGTGGCAGGAGTAACCGGGTCGGAGTGGAGCAGAGCGTGATGCTACCGAATGGGAAAACAGTGAAGTGAGATGGAGCGGAGACGAACACGATAGGGAGGGAAAATCGGATTCGTAGCTTTGGCAAGGGTCCGTAAGGACGTGGTGGGATCACGGCCAACATCCAATGCTGTAAGTCAGGCCCATTTAAACCAATGTTGTCACGGTCGATGCCACGAGCGGGAGTCCGTGGCAAGTGCCACGACGAAATCGGCCCTTCACGTAGTTCGCCACCCCGCCACCAGAGACAACGCCATCCCTATTGTAAATCGGCGCAGTTACTAATAGTTTCCTTTCCAGACGCTAGTTGCGCACAGTAGCTCGTGGCATGTTACGGAGCCACGACGAGTGCCACTGCCACCAGTAGAAGACCTTGACACCACTGATTTAACTGTCGATTTCAGAGCAGTACATTTTGAAAGAGAAGATAGAATGCATTCGTTGACCTTGACATTTTACGCGTTAATACGATCATTCGAAAGGGGGCAACGCGGGCTCTCTCCTTTCATATCCGATTAACCGGATTAAAATCCGACATCTAGTCTGTTCGTGAAAATAAGAAAAAACTGAAGCCTAATTAATAGATAGGATGTCAAATCCTCGGACATGGAACAAGATAAAAGATTCGAAAACAGGAATAAACGCTTATTCTTTTTTGAAACTGTTGGCTTTAACTCAGGCCTTAGAAACTTGCTCATCATCCACCCTCGATGTAGGCTGTATTTTGGGGCAATTTCAAATATGGGACCACATGCGTACTCAACGCTGCTGGGTCATTCCATGCAAAAAAGTAGGAAATCTGACACTACATCTCAGAATTTAAAAATATTTTGCCACCTTACTTATTATGATACCTGCATGAACCAGGTGCAATATTTTTGTCTCGTCATCCATTGTTTAGCAACAATGGGCACTTGAAATATTAGGTTAGCAGTCTGTAGATCCGTTATGATTCTTTTCCGATGATATGCAAACAAACAAAAAATATGAAAGTGACACCATTTGTAGAAGAAATATAAAGAATAATTTTACGCTAAAGAATTTTTTTTACCGTGAGTCTTTAACAATTAGGAAGTAAACAAATTCTAAAAAATGCAATAAATGGAAATATAATATATTTAAATTCTTGAATTTCGGAAGAAAAATTGCTGAAACTACTTTCAAGCTACTCTGTAAATTTCATCATGGAATCTTGAATGGTTTTAAAGTTATGAATAAAAGTATCTAACTGGCGCTCCATTAACGAACTCGTCTCAGATGCTAGAGCCGCCGCGCCACAGCGCTCCTCGTCAGCGCTCGGCGGTACAGTTTTCCTCCGCCGCGCGATGGTGGATTTCGCAAAACTACTTCTCTAGGTGTTAATTTCCATGAATCAGCTTTTAATCGCCCACCAAATAACATCCCGACATACATCCCAACTCACAACCCACAAAACAGGCTCCCCCAAAACTTTCTGAGTACTCCTTTTATTCATAATATTATCAATCAAATAATAACTCATATAATCAACATCATCAATTCAGTCATCCCAACTATTATTCAAAACATTCAACAAGCAATTACTTCTAATTTTAGTTTCCCCAATGGCACAAAATAATTCAAATCATAGGTTAATCCTAATGAACTGGAACGCATGTGGCATCAGTAATAAAAAAAAACGAACTCCATTATTTTCTCCAAACCAATAATGTTGACATTGCTTGCATCACAGAATCTCATTTAAAACCTCCAGCTACTTTCAAGCTACCAGGTTACAATACAGCAAGAATGGATAGGGCCAACTCCCCAGGCGGCGGAGTGATCAAACTCATCAAAAACACTATCGCCTATTTCGAAGAAAACACAACATCCATCAATGGCATCGAAACAATAGCAGTTTCACTTACCAACACCTACCCGAATTTTACTATCATTGCCGCGTATAAACCCCCCAACAAAAGAACAAATTTTGCAGATCTAAATAATTTACTTTCGCGCTTATCATCTTATATTCTTTTAGGAGATCTAAATGCCAAACATGTACAATTTGGCTGCAGAGTCACCAATGCAGCAGGTGCCCAACTCTTAAAATATGTAGAAACTAACGGAATTAAAGTGATCTCACCCCCAGAACCAACCTATTATCCCTATGACCCAATCAGGCTTCCTGATATACTAGACATAGGAATAACAAACATTAATGTCAATTTTCATTCAACCCCGCATTTTGAACTCGATTCTGATCACATCCCAGTGTTAATTTCTACAGATCAAATTCCCCCTCCCCATTCACCCACTCCTGCTTTAAATACTTACAATTTAAACTGGACAAAATTCAAAAATTTAATCCAAAAAACAAATACCCAATTTTAAAATACTTAACTCCCCAGCGGAAATAGACCAGACAATAAGTCAACTAAATAACATAATAATTAACACAATAGGCAAACTCAACCCCGTACGACCGACCACTCTTCGGAAACACACAGCAGACAAACTACCACAAAGCATTATCAAAATCATAGAAACTAAAAATAAAACCAGGAGACTATGGATGGCACTTAGAATCCCTTCATTAAAAAAAGAACTCAATACTCTAACCAAAATCAGTAGAAAAGCACTTGAACACTATAAACAAACTAAATACAATAATATCATTCATTCATTAAATACAAGTAATAACTCACTCTGGAACTTCACGAAAAGAATACTCAGAAAAAAAACTATAATCCCCCCACTAACAACTTCAAATGGGAAAACACACGCAACTGCTGATAAAACGGAAGTATTAGCCGACCATTTCGCATCAACTTTCACACCAAACCTCACATCTCCCCACCCAGATCACACTCAATTCAACTCGTCGCGAATTCCCCTAATTTTAACGTTCCACAACAAATTAAGTACATCACTCCACAAGAAACTCTAAAAGTTATCAAATCCCTTCCAAATAAAAAAGCCCCCGGTCACGATAAAATAAACAATGTAATTCTCAAAAACCTACCCAATTCTGCCATAGCTTTCATTGTAAACATATATAACTCATCTTTAAGAACTGGCTACTACCCTAATACCTGGAAACATTCTATCATCCTCCCTATCCCCAAACCCAATAAAAATCATAGCATCCCTGACAACTATAGGCCCATAAGTCTCCTCCCCACATTAGCAAAAATTTTTGAGAAATTAATTCTAACAAGATTAAACCAATACCTGAAAAAAATACACCTCATACCATTCTATCAATTTGGGTTCACAAATAAACTATCCACAGCACATCAACTTTTGCGCATATCTGAACATTTCCACTCCTCCTTCCAAAAAAAACAATTTTCAATAGCAGTTTTCATGGACATCGCTAAAGCATTTGACAGGGTATGGCATGAAGGACTAAACTATAAACTCTTATCAATAGGCACCCCTACGTACCTCTTCAAAATAATCAAAAGCTTCCTAACCAATAGAACCTTCTCAGTTGCAATAGAAAATCATAATTCTAACCCCCGACCCATTACAGCAGGACTACCTCAAGGATCACCTCTCTCTCCATTACTCTACAACTTATATACAGCAGATATGCCTACATCAAGATTCACTCACATAGCCCAGTTTGCAGACGATACGGTAATCTACATGTCCCACTCCTCAATTAATTACATAGCCAACGAAATTCAATCCCATTTAAATGAAATAGAAACCTGGGCAACGAAATGGAAAATCAAAATCAATCCCTCGAAATCTACAGCTAAAGTCTTCACTTTCAGACCATATTCCTTCCCTACGCCGTTTAAAATGAACAACAACATAATCCCTTGGACTCCCCATAACAATGCCGTTAAATACCTTGGCCTCCATATGGACACCACATTAATTGGAAAATACACATAGACACCAAAGTTCAGCAAGCCAAAGCAAAATTAATACAGTTAAAACCACTCTTAAATCACAGGAAACTCTCACTAAGCAATAGCATCATCTTGTATAAAACCATCATAAGACCTCTTCTTCTGTACGCTTGTCCAATTTGGACAAATGCAGCAAAATATAACATCAACAAAATACAGATAATTCAAAATAAATTTCTAAGAACCATCACTCAAGCCCCTTGGTTATTTCCAATAAGCAGTTACACCACGAATTTAACCTTAATCCCATCGCACACCACATAGCATTCCTGGCCAATAACTTCTATTCCAACCTAACCCTCATCAACCAAGATAGACACATCAGCATAGGTAAATTTAATGAAACCCCAACAAGAATAAAAAATAGATATCCTATCCACTCATTCCTAAACATTTTTGCAAATATTAATGCTTCTTAGAGGTGCTCGGTGAGTCCCCTCGTCAATTGTAGTGTTCAATAGATTTAGTTTATAGTATTAGATGTAAGTCAACAAAGCAAATGGAGAGTTGTAAAAACTGAACTTTGTATAATAATCCTATTTAAAATAAATTTAAATAAATAAAAATCTAGGTGTTAATTTTGCCGTAGGAGCTACATGAAGAGATACGCCAAATTCGACCATTATTTTTTGTTCACTTCAACTTTTGGGTAAACCCGTTAAAATCATGTATTTGTCATTAGCGGTATTCACGTTTGAAAATTTTTCTTTGAATTGTGTCAACAATTCTTCTCCATCATTGCTTTCTGTACTCACATGAAATAATTCTGAAACTGCTTTATTTACGGCACTCACCTTTCTCCTTGCGTGCGATATCTCTCGGGTTTGTTTTCGCAATGACAATGGTGATTGACCCAGAGGATACAAAATGTTTACATTACTGATAGTGGCTTCCTCTGCAACTCCTGGGGCTACGTACTCCTCTTCACTTGACGTTTTCACTTCACTGTTTCAGTTGAGTCACTAAGATCTGCATTGGGCATTTTGGATATTTTGTGACGACACATCGCATATTCACCTACCACTAAATTCGATATTTTCTTCCGCATCGCCTCTGTAATCTTTCTCTTACCCACCCGACTTCTGTGCTTCTCGAGTCCGAATGGATTGCAGCACCAAAGCCTGTTAAACGTATTCACAATCTTTGGCATTTTCTATCACGATGTATCACTGAACAGTAACACGCGAAAACCAAGTCTGTAAACTGGTGTCAGGATCCCTTCGAAGGCATCGATGGATATCCCTAGGGAATGAACTTGGCGGTGCCTGCCTACGACCTTGCGTCACCCCTCGCTGGGCAAAGGCACGCGACTTTCAACCTTAAGAGCAAAATGCGCGTATACTTTTTATTTAATAACTTACGCATTTTTTAAGATTCCATCGCGACAGTTTGCAGAATGGTTATTTATTGATTCTTCCTGCAGTATGTAAAATATGAAAGAAAAGAAAATATTAATTTTGAAGAAAAATGTATTTGTTTAATTTATTAGCATTTTTTATTATAAACAAATGCCTCAATCCTTAATATATTATCAACTGCTTAAAATATGATCATTTATCTTCAAAATAGTGTGCCCGTTTTTAAAGTTTTATTCATTTTATGAACGTCATAATTATTATCATTATTGAGTACATTGTGTCATCGTCCATGTTTAACCCGTAATTGTTGCTAAACTGCTGAAGATATTAATTCCATAAATTGTCTTTTAACTGTTCATCATTAGTAGATTAATGTAATAAAATATGAAAAAAATCTGAGACTCACTGTCAGAAAACCTGAAATTTTGCATGGAATGACCCTGCTATCTTTGTGATTATTATTATTATTATTATTATTATTATTATTATTATTATTATTATTATTATTATTATTATTATACTCTGCAAGAGTTCGATGCCACGGTGGGGGTTATATTTGTTGATCATTAACAAGTGTGATAACTTGTCTCAACGAGTATAGCAAATAAATAGGACAGGAATTCTAAGATTTAATTTTTGCACATATTTATCCAAACTCTTTTCAATGTCTCAAAGGGGATAAGATTCAGGATTTTTTCCACCTTATGAAAGTTCACAGCCCTCAACGCGGTTTGAACACTCACACTTAGTTTTGGGTGGTCAGTATGCTAATCCCAAACTATTGGGGCTTTATCTCTAAATCTACAATCATAAATGTTATTTCTAAATTTATATTTCTTTTCCTGTATTATATTCTTCCACTATGCTACCTATTTGTGACTTCCAAGATTTGTGACATTCCAACGATATGAAATCGTCTTGAACCTTCGGTTACTAATTAAAGAATGTTTGCGATTAATACCACTGTAAAAAAGCATTTGGAAGACTAGAATCCGCAGCGTGACAAATGTTACATTGAGCCTATTGACTCTTTCTCCTGCACGGCAGTCTTGCGAAAGTGCGTTATTTACATAGCAATGATGAGTTGTACTTCACGATCCAATACTCAAAGCGGTACTGAAATGACTTCTCATATTAGAGTACCTCACAACAAAAATTTCTCCCCAAACGAACTGATTGAAAAATACGATTTTTAATTTCAGATTGCTGCTAACAGTTTCTAACAGACCTACACGAGCAATATTTATGGAGTAGCCTACGACTAGAATTGCCGTACAACACGATCCCGAAATAGCTATTATAAAACTAATGCTCCTGCCATTTTCAGCGTTGCCTCGTCCTCTGTACCAGTCACAACGCTGCATAAAAATTATTCCATTATCCTGGGAAACATTTTTGAGCAAATGGCTCGATTTCTTCGCGAAACTCATTTCTCTCCTATTCCGTTTACAGTTATCATTACCGTTTCTCGTCCGCGTCGGTGCCGTACATTTTCAATACCGTTTGTAATTACAGTTGTGCAATACATTGCTATAATTCCGTTCACAACCTGCCGCAAACGCCAGTCGCCATCATGAATAGGCCAGCTGTGTATTGAACGTTCCCATAAGCAAAAACCTCCCGATCCACTCTCGATATACAGGAACACTTCAAGAGAATTCCTCGGAAGTATCAGAAGTTTCACATTGTTTTTGTTCGAGAGAAAATGGATAATGCCCGGTTCTAATGTAAATGTGCACGCGAATTAAGCAATTGGCAATTGCCTACATCATTGAAAACAATGTGAAGTTTCTAGTGGTGTCTGTAAAATAATTTTCGGTCTTTTAATTCAATGTCTCAAGCAGAACATGCATACGAAAAATATCTCGTATCTCAGCTTCTGGGTCTACGATGCAGATCAGGTCCATGATCCTCGATCAGGTTTTTCGTCCAATTCCAGGATCCTTTGTTGAGGTAGCTCCTTGTTTTGCTTCAGGTCATAAATGTGGCGTCACTATGTGTGTACGTTTTCTATCTTTCTGGGGAATATAGTTATTAAAAAAATCATACTCCGTATTTTCGCGGCGGTAAGTCAATTCCTTTACGAAGGGGATGTGACGTCTATATGAATCCTTGCCAAAAAACGCTCGTTTCCACTTATATTCGTAATTTAACTTGTACATGAATAAGAGTTGAAATTCCAGAACTCAAGGAAATGTGCACAAAATACACATCCACATTGTATGACATACATAATTTTCAACTGTTAAATAAATTGAACAAAATTAAGTACAATTAAATTAAGCAACCAGAACTCTTTGAAATTCAGATAGTTTTCACAAGGCTCGATCCGTACTCTCCATATTTCGCCTGACTCATGCCATTATTCTAGGGAAATTCAACAATTTTTGTAACATAATATATTTTAATAAAAAATAAATTGAAACTTCTCTGTATTTGGTGTGAATACTATCTTTGCTTCTAACTTTATTAACGTGTTAGTGGCTGATGCTACTAGATATGTATAAGAAATATTGTAAGGTTCCCGTGTGTAATGAATGCATATACTACTAAGTGCAAGAACTAAATATAACACACAATACAACCCCCAAAGAATACTCAAAGTGGTTTTTACCATTTAACTCACGAAATAAATAAGTTAAAAAAATAAACTAAATAAAGCAATTAGCTAAGCTGCTAAGTAGCTTCTATTTTTGGAAGACTGGCACCGAAAGCGTTTCCACTGACACCACACCGCTTCACGAGTCGCGGGTGCAGCCGGGCTATCCAGGGTTCGCGGAACGCAAGGCAAGCGCTCAGGCTAGCAAGCGATTCAGAGCGTTTTCTAGAACCCTCCTGCGGGACGGCTTCCGCGGAACTCAGCGGCCGATTCCGCTGAGGGTTCTTCACAGCAGAGCACAGCTGCGAACTCAGACCGTTGTCAGGCGGAAAAGCGGTTCTTCTTATAGTCAGGGCTTCCTCAACATGAATAATACCTCACCATAACTCATGATGAAGCATCATTCATCGTCACCGTAACGATCGTCGACACAACATACGAGCAGGGGCGGCATCAGCCAATCATTGGCGGGGGGAGGCATTGTACATTTTTGTTAAATAATAAAGATATTTGTTATTTTGTGTATTATTTATGCAATGTAGATACGATATTAAACAGTATTATTGTTAAATAATTACATAACTCGAACATACATATTTAAATCAATTTCGCCAAAGAAAGAAAGGTAAACGAAAACTCTAGGCCTACTGAGGGGGTAGCTATGACCCCCCTGGCTCCGCCAGTGCATACGAGACGTTTTTTTTGTCAATTTTCCATAGACTACAGAGCTTTTTGATCCCCTCTTTCAAGAACATTACCACCAGTGATGCGAAATGGGCCTGAACTTTTCTTTGAAGCTCATTGGTTTGGGAGCTTCGGTCTCTTGGCCAATTTTTCAATTCGATGAAAATCATTTGGCGGTAGGCGAACGGGTGATCATGAACATCCCAATTGATCCAGATGTGGTTCGCTTACAGCAACACTATGAGGCCGGGCATTATCATGAATGGTATCTCCAGAAGCCAACATTCCTTCTCTTTTTATACAAATGAATATACAACAGCCATTTTCTCGTCCCCACAGTTTGGTTCAAATTTGTGATATGGCGTCTATAGTTGTAGAGGTTATAGGGATATAAAAATGCTCAATCGACAAGCGGACTCGCCCAAATCCTCTCATGACATAACTGCTCTTAGAAACATCTCTCTCATTATGTATTTTATACAAACGGAAAATTTAACGTTCTTCCAAAACTTCACATTTCGCCGAGGCTGATGCACCCAGGGTTCCACGGAAATAATGCGCACTTCTGCAGAAACGGACTTAAAGGTGCTCCATAGCTTCAAGCCATGCCAGTCATCAGCCCGTTCGTTAACATTTGAACTTCTTCAAAAATCACAAAATATAACCGTCATTATGCAGATTGTGGACAATTCGTGCGCCATCTTTAAACTTTTTCCCCTTTTCTCCTTCTACTTCGCTTCTCTACCAGTCTTCGCCTTTTCGATCACTTACTAAATAAAGACAGATAAATAAATACAATTGCCATTTAAATGTTTATCAATGCATTCAAACTGAAGATAGGGGTAGCGTCAGGCGGATGACACGGTGATGGGCAAAACCCCGAGAAAAATTCCCAAAGTAATTTCACTTACAATAGTGTAAATCTTTGAACACTGGTGACAATAGGTGGCATCTTAGCGTGTTCGTCGCAGAGGAACGGCAGTTCTCTGTTAATTTGCAAAAGAAGCTCATTCCAAGAGCGTACAGAATGAAGCTGTCGTTATCATTAGCATCGCTTATTCCCAAGAATTCTGCCCAAAGCGTTTTGTCAATGTATCGTACAGAGGTTTTATACATACCGTACTATACCGTCATGCTCATCTTAATTAAATCTGTATATTTACACAAAGCTTCTGTACAACGAATTCCAACAAATAAAAATGCTGTGTCACTAGAAAAAGTTACCCAGGATGCTCCGAACTTAACCGGTAGTTCGGCAGAGTAAGACTTTAATACAGTTATCACCCAACATTATCACTAATATTTTACTGCACTCTACTATTTATTAAAAAATATTAAACTTATATTTCTGTTATAACATACTTGCATCATTAACATTGTTCACTTGATTAGTCTACAAGGTGAGTAGTTATTGAGATGCTCCCACCAAAGATAAAGTATATAAGAACATTTTTGTAATTCTAATCTTATCAATGTTTCTACAGAAACTGCCCATTTAGTGCACTGTTAAGATATGTTGAAGAGTAAAGTCAGCAATAATAATTCATTGCAACTTAACACTATTCTGAGTACGCAAATATATTCAATCAATTTTTCAATCAACCTTTGAAAATTGTCAGTGAAATTTCAAATATCAAGTCCACCTGAAAATTAAATTGAAAGTAGACACTAAACAATAACTGAAAGTTTTTCTTCCAGTGCTGCCGAGATAGTCCTGAGTTAGGTCTAATTTTGTGAGTGGTATCAGTGATTTTTTTCTTTTACCTGAAATACAAAGTCAACATTATTACTTAACAGTTTACAATTTCAATGAACTTAGTTTGTACGATTGCCATGCACAAAGTGAAATTAAAAGAATGCATCAAAGAGATTTTTTCAAGTCGAAAGAATCGTGTGGTTCTCTCAACTTTGCCCGAACGCGCTTTGTAGGATCTATTTAGCGTGTTAATGGTGCAGTAGCACGCAGCAGTAGCAGCATCCGCCGCTGTGCATATTCAGGCATTCTCGGAAAACGCGTTTGCATGACATTCCAGTAAATGTAGCAAATGATTCAACCTCAAGGCTACGAAACAGCTCCATTAAACGGACGTTCATCGCTGTATCGCCAACAGGAATCCAATGCAAAATGCATTGCATCTCAGAAGGAATATCAAAAACAATCGTTTAAGATGTGTTGTTTGTTGACAATGAAACATTAATTGTAGACAAAAAAAATCATCAGAACTTCGACGATAAAAAGCGGTTGACTGTCACTAAACATGGTTGACATTTGAAGAAATGCGGTTTTTTATATTTACCAGCAATTCTGTTGTATTGAAGTGATGGTGAAAAAGAAGACTTGTTACTCTGAAGACAAAGCAAATAATTAACGCAAATACAATCTGGTCTGATCACAGTGAAGAATCATCTCGTTTCTTATACCTCAGAAATTAGAACTCGAGATATTAGAATGTTTTCATTCCTAACAGCACATCTTTCTGAAAGTCGTGATTGTAAACCATGTACATATTTTATTTACTCAGTAAAAAACAGGCTGAGACGGCACAAAGCAACAACTGCTGCCACTGCAGCGTCGGTGGAAGAGTTAACCAGGAAGCCCCAGTTCTATGATGCCGTTTAACAATGACATGCCACCAAAGAGGACTTGCGTGAATCTTGATGTTTCGCATCGAATGCATTGTTGGGATGATAGTTCACATTATAGTTTTGAATGGCTGGAAATAGCGTACGAGCTAACAATAACCACTAAGTTGCGAGTCTGCGCACATGTCCGAATTAACATTAAACTATGGAAAGGGCGAAGTATGGTATTTCATAGAGTTTATCGGCACCCGTAGAACGTTATTTTAACGCAAGGTGTTCCAACTTGTACTGGCATAAATGTGCTGGTATTCCTAATCTAGTTACAACATCAAAACGAAATTGGAAGTGCGAACCAAATGTAGCATCTTACGAAGTATTACATTTTGTTAATAGAAAGAAAAACTATGTATTAACGTACAATTTCGCAAAGAAGGAAAGTACTGATGCACAGTGCAGCCACAAATCGATAATGACTGGTGTTTCATTAGGATTCAAAAATATGTTAATATCGTACGTGACCGATCCCTCGTAAACAAAACATCTGAAAACCCTAGCAAGCTTTTGCAATACTTTTCAAAGGAAAACAAATATAATTAATATCTTCGTGGTTTAAACCGAGATCTAGTGGTAATTAATTTTATTGTCGTGTGAAGGCACATGGCCGACACCGAAAGCCTTCCCACTGACACAACCCGGAAACGAAATATGAATTAGAAAAATAATGTGATAAATACACTATTTTTCTCATTCATTATGGTCTTATTACCTCTTTCACAGGACTAGAATTTAATTAAACTACTGACTATTCCTAGCTAATGACAGAAAAGGTAAATAATTTTACATCTTAATTAGAGACTTGTATATAAAAAGTTTAATTTATCTAAAAGTACACTGGAAAATTCTAGATCAAAGATTTTTTATGGCTGTCCACTCAAGTTGCCTTTTGCCAATGAGTTCAGTCCTAAAACTTTAAAATTATTTAATTCCTTCCTCATGGCCTAACTTCCATTCAACATTCAAATTAAAATCTCATTATTTCTTCCACTTTGTAAGATAGTCAATTTCTTCGCTATCACAGGCATTTATGGAGAAAAAACAGAAACTTCTGATCTATATTCCTTACAAAAGATCTAACCACACCACCCCTACACTTTCTCTTTCAAACTTTGTCTATTAATAATTTTCTTCCGAATATCGTCTCATTACATTCCCGCAATTCAAAATTAAGTCCTGTGTATTTCTTACCATTATCACACCCCCGACGTAGTAGTGTCTCTTCCCGTCCAGCGGTAATTGTCTAGAATTTCATTCTTACAAAGTTGGGCGAATTAGTTGCATAAATTGACGACAGGTATTTTAATAATTTAATTCTTCCACTAATGCGAACGTGAGAGAGGATATTACAGACAACACTTGATTTGAATATGACATAAAATAAAAATGATCAAATAATAAATGATAATGAACTATCAAAAACAGCTGATCATATTAGATTTGGCGACCAAACCAAGTTTTTTTCTGGTGGACGTAATATTTTTCACACATTACTATCCTCGTGTCCTTTGTTTCCGCGGGTACTTTATCACAAAGTACAACGAAACAGATACTTATTTAATGAACGTCATGTGCATATGTATATAAGCGCGTACGCGAATGCGTGTGTGTGTGTTTGTATGAATGCAAATGATTACGTGGAGTTTGGTACCTAAATTATATTTCTCTTTCTTCCCAATATTTCTTCCTATTTCTCTATTTTCTTGCTTTCAACCACTCATTTGAAACTCTAAAGTCGATTTCTTCCTTTGTCCATTGTCAGTCTTTCATTAAAGCGTATATATTAGCTCACGATCTCAGCTCGCAACTTGGGTACGCCATTTGCCATTTTTCAGGCGAAGGAAACAAACAACGCGGAAAACTGAGATAAAACATTCTTGTTTCCATAGAAGATTCCGAAACAAAAGGTAGAATTGTTTATTGTCCGCTAATGGCTTTATTTTTCACAGAAGGCTGTAGCCGACAATTTTACAAAAGGTTCTCGTTAAGAAACGATAATCCTTTCAGATACATTCATGCTTTCTCTTAAAGAGACTGTATCTGAGTTTCAGTTGAATGCACAAATAATTACAATATCTAAATTAGTCACCGTGATAATTAACAAGATAAGTACAACTTGTAAAGGAAATTCAATTACTTCTTTTTACAACTAATGACGAACAATATATTTTATCATGTTATGTAAATTAGAATTTGTATGAACAGATTTTCAATTCGATTAATGAGGAATATGATTCTATAATATATTTCAGTTTCTATTCAGGAGCATTTGAATATATTCAGAAGTAAATTGAAGTGATGCTTGGATTTTTGTCCTCCGGAATGATACACTTCCTCTTTGCCAATACATCTTGTTTGCTTCTGAAGTGAATGTTGGGAGTCGTAATGCAAACTCCACAGATCCACAGAAAGATCTGCTGCTTCAGAGTGAGAAGCAATTTTAAAAAAGTAATGTTGTTACTTCTTACAATCATTAATTTAAAAAGAAGTTACAACCTAACAAAAAGAAATTTGCTTCTTTACACTGCTAAAACAAACAGAAAAATTACGTTTTTCTACATTCACATAATTCAATTTAATAAAAACGTACTTTAAAACTCCCAAGCAATAGACAAATAACCAGAATAAAAATTCTTAAATACATGAACAGTTTCACAACAGTACCAACACTTTGTAAGTTATTAATCAAGGGTGGCGGAAATGTGAATACAAACAATAAGAAGAATTTACTATGAACTATTCTATTTATGAGTGCAAATAGAGAATTTAATACTACGTCATACGTTGCTATTACGCCAAGAAATTATTTAGTGCAAATGGTCGAAAAAGAATAAGCATTAGACTAACCATCATTCAATATTTTATTGTAACGCCTACACCCACTAGTCACTTCATACAACAATACAGCTTGCAATAAATGATTAATGACACGGCGAGCTTCTCAGTGTAAACAGAAAAGTACAAAAACCGTGATAAACTAACGGCTGCACTTCCTTACAGCCATTAATGAGGTTCCCAGAAATATCGATCACCTATCGCTGCCAGGCGAGCATGCGCAGAATCCAGGATTTTTTGTGAACTCCGTTCTGGTTCACAGTGATTTTCCCATTAAGCCTATAGTTTCTGTTTGAGAAGCATATTGCTTGGATGAGAAAGGAACAGTTTATTGTGGAGGAGATAAGCCAGATAGGTCACTAATACCACTTCTCATTACAAACAGATGTTAACACAATAGATTCTGCATTAAAAGGTAAACAATTCTTATTAAATGTGGGTGTATTACAAATTAATTTTAAAGTTGTGTAAAGTACGAATTTTGTAATATTCTTTTTTAATACTTATATATTATACATTTATAATAATATAAATGTCTAAAGCTTATTTACTTTATTAGATAAGTATTTCCCAATGATCATCTAAAATAAATACGTACAGCTGCAATATATGATTTACATTTTGATGTATATTTTAATAACCTTTCATTTCGAAGTTTCATTTCACAAAGGCAAAATTAATTTAATACCTTGTACATGTTTCTTGCAATCTCTTGGACAAGATGTGGACATCCCGTTTTTTTTTTTTAATTACGCTCTCGTACTATCGCTATTTCGCCGCAGCCCTTTGCTGAGGCTGGCGGTTAGCCTTCGCCAACAAACGCCATTGGAGCTATCCGCGGCTAGAAGGTCGGATGCCGGTCGCCAAATTGGCTCCACGGCCCTTAAGTTCATTCGCACGCGCCCCGAGTCCACGAGCGAGCGGCCTGGCCCACGCGCGTTCGCAGTGAGCAGATACTTAACGATGTTTACTCGCGTCCGGAGACGGGCGCTACAGGTAAACGGGATAAGGTAGGTCGAAATGAGGTTGGCCGGAACCGCCGGGAAAATAAACGTCACCCACGTCGGCCGCTGTGGAGGAAGGATCGCGGGGGAGAGAGAGGTTTACTCGACGCGGAGCTCGAAAGCGGAGGTTCATAAACATTTTTGATCATGGAAACGCTTCCAAAGACTTTTTCTTCCGAGGAATTCTAACTCAAACATCGGCTTTTACTAAACATGCGCAGGAGCTTAGAGTTCACGTACGTGGAGAGAAGATCTCGTATTTTCGGGTGCATCGACTAATTTGATTAATGCAGTGACTGTGGTGCATTTTACACCCTGGAGGTGGCGGGGTTCCTCTGCCGCCAGAACGAGAGATCCAGAATCGATCTATAGGCCAGCTTGTGGGGTTTCTAACTCCAGGTATCTCCCCAGGCATCAGCCGTGACAAGCTCTAAGCTCCTCACTGGTCCTCCCGTGAATTGCGATAATGTAGTGCATGTAAATGTTGTGTGCGTGTGTGTATTGTAAGGGGAGAAGTGACACAAGGATAAGGGAGGGAAGGTCGCGCGCGGTCCTTGGGAGGTTGTTACGGTGCTGCTTCAGCATTCGCCTTGTACTGATTGAGGATACTACGTAAAACTACCGATTATTGCAGCCTGTCGCTACGATTTTTCTCCACGCAGCGGATGAATTCGACCTAGCTTGTAGCTAGTGTCCAAAATCCTCGACCGTCGGGAATCGATTCGTAAACCCTCACGGTCAACGAAGCTGTAGCAGTAACGCTTATTGCCACTAAGCCATCTCAGTCAGTGGGAGGGGCTTGTTAACGCAACAATTAAAGGAGGATGGAGAGTATGTACAGGGGTAGATTGTTCGGATTTTCTTTTCCATCCATTATCGGTGGATGTATAAACCTTAAATGTTGAAACATATTCGACGTACTTTTTTCTGATTTTAGCAGCTTTCCAATGTTTACACTAAATCATTAGTACAAATTTGATAAAACTCTCTCATGCCTTACTTTTCCCTGGAGCTATTACAATTTACATTATAAACTATCAACAAGCACATAATCACAGCTATTAAAAACTACATATGTAAATAAAACAAAGCAAATCATCCACAGTCCTAATTTTAAAAATATCTGATAAGGAACAATGCAATGCTGATTGGGCTCAGGTCAATAGCGATTATGAAGCGAGTCGCCTTTCCTTTCTCTCCTTCTGCACTCTCAGCCACTTTCTGGAGAAGACCTTCTCAAGCTAACTGACAGCGACAGTGTTGAATTGAGCGAAATTGGAAGTTCAGGAAACCGAAATTCGGGATTCAAGCCAATATGTTCAACTTGAAGAAGGGAGTTCAGGAGAGGTTAAGAAGTCAAAAACAATTTGAAGGAAGTCTTTAAAGACTAAAAGCTATCTGAAAAAATCATCACTACAGTCCAATACACATAACGAAATGCTCCCGCATTAATTATATTTTTATGCAAACATTTCTAAAGCACGTTCTTTTGGTGATCTATCCGTTGGTTCCACTGTATGAAATTCCTGGATCAGCAGAGTTAGCTCAGTGCCAGTATTGCCGTTGTCTCTGCACTGTCTCCGCAACCCCGCTGCAGTGGGGACTCAATCTCTCTCTAGAGTTCGAGTCCCGACCGTAGCAGGATTTTCCGACCCTAGCTAGATAACTATAATAGGTTGAGTTCAGCCACTGTCAGCCGCTGTCTAGCTTACCAAATGTAGTCAAGTCAGGAATCTTTGGAGATCAGCTTACCTGCAACAAAAAAACAAACATTTTTTTCAAATAATTGGCACTTCAACATAAAAACATTTAAACATTCAGAACTCAAAATATTACAGTGGTAAGAAACTAATACTCTCTAATCTACGAGCCCCCAATGTCAAGCTCTGGTACTATCTACAACACCGGAATTCGTAAATTACATTACGTTAAAAGAGAACCGTCACTCTACTATGACATTGAATTTACCGAGAATTTACCGATTTTCGTTCTTCAACACTGTCTTCATCTAACAAAGCGTTGAAATTAACATAAATTTGAAAATTCCAGGAAAGTATTGTGTATGTACTAGAGTCGTAGAATTTCGAATACACCAAAAACTCATTATAGAGTTGACATTTTAAATATACTTTGAGATTGAGGAGTGATTTCTGTTCTTTTGATATGCATTGTGCACGCACCGGGAAAGATGACTCAAGGTATCAGCTAATGTCACTGCAGTGCCTCTAAAAAGGAAGTCCTAGGGTTCGAATCCAGACGGGGACAGGATTCTTTAATCTAGCCAGACATGTTGGTCGAATTCACAGACCAGTCGGGAGACCCTATCACACCCTCGCACTTGCACTACATTACTGCACATGCCGAGAGACCAGTCGGGAGCTTAGTGCTTGCTGGGGGGAGAGTGGCCCGCAGGAGGGTGTGGTCAGCTGGGGAAAATCCCCGAATGCCGACGTAGGTCGGCACCAGATCTCGCCACCCAGCGGGAAAAATCACCGCCGCATCCCGCGGTAAAATGTGTACTACACTTATGGGACTAATGACCTTAGAAGGTGACACGCCCAGAACTGAACCTCTAATAAATCAAAAAAATAGGAGGCCGGCGTTATAAGTACCGCGCGAGATCTTTCCTTTCTTTTCCCGTGTCCTATTACATCCCCTACTCGTAAACGAACTTGGTCGAGTTGTTCTACACTACCACGTATGTCAAGAGCAGAGAGCTCGTCCGGGCTAGGGTGGTGCCCTCCTGGAGGGAGGGTCAGCGGGAGGGAGTGACATCCGACCCGTCTCCTACCCAGTGGGCGGGGAGAACACACACTTCCCGGGATAATACATTCACCACAGTAACGGGACTAATGACAGTGGAGTCGACATACCCGGAAACATCAATCAAATCCTTGTACGTGGGACATCATACATACGAGGCCTGTCTAAAAAGTATCCGACCATTGGCCAGAAAAAGTATTTGGAATACTTGACACATTTGGGCCCCCATTTCCCCTTCAAAGCAGATCCCTTGTGCTTCCACACACTTAGTCCACCGATCCTTCCACTGCTGGAAACACCTCTGGAAGTCTTCTTTTGGAATGGTGTTCAGCTCCGTCGTCGCGTTCCGCATTATTTCTTCTCTACTCTCAAAACGGGATCCTTTCAGTGACATCTTCAATTTTGGAAACAACCAGAGAAGCTAAGAAAGTGTGGATCAATTGGGCTGAATGTGCAGGGGCGTTGTCATGATGCAAATGCCAGTTTTTCGCCGTCCAAATGTCTGATCTTTTGCGCCGAATTGCGTCACGGAGTCGCCGGAGAACATCTCCCGCACTGTCAATCGGCGATCTGCCATCACCAAATTTCGCACCCTTTCAACAAGAGCTGCATTGCGAGCAGTTTGGGGCCTGGCGCCACTCTGCTCACTCTCGGCTGATGTGCGGCCATCTTTGAATCGGTTGAACCACTGCTTAATTTGTGTTACACCCATTGCATCTTCTCCAAACACCTACTGAATCTTACGAATTGTTTGGCTTTGAGAATCACCTAGCTTTTGACAGAATTTGATACAATATCTTTGCTCAATTCGTTCAGTCATCTTGCGAGAAAACTAAATCCGACGAACACTACGAACAGCACCTTACTTAGCGACCACCAGCCAGCGACTGACATAAGCAAACGCGGTGAAAAAATTCAAGCATGCGCATTAAGGATCCTCCTTCCACCGTGCACAGTTGCGCGGCCTTAGAATCACTACTTTGCGCGGAAAAAATTAAGGTCGGATACTTGTTACACAGGCCTAGTATTACGCAGCCCAGGATACGGCACTCGGAAAGGCAGGTTGTCCCTCCACGCCGACAATATTTATATGCCGTAACATAAACATTACACTCATAACTGTCATAATAATAATAATAATAATAATAATAATAATAATGCGATCAAAATGTCGTAACCAAGGAGGCAGAGAAACGTCTTAAATACAAGAGTTTGGAAATTGAGATCAGCCGAATGTGGGGCGTAAAAGCACAGGTCGTCCCGATAGTTATCGGAGCTCTGGGATTTGTTCCGCAAAATTTGTGTAAGAACTTGGCTAAACTTCCAGGTCATTCAAAGGACTGGGAAGTGCAAGAAATTACTTTATTAGGCACAGCTCACATTTTGCGCAAAGTATTGTAGAGGCATCGACAGTCCCTTTTTTTTAAATATATTTATTTATACTTGTTCGAAAAAATTTGTCTTTCAAGTGTGTGAATTTTTACATTAACATAGTACAATATGAGGAGAAACTTCAAAAGTAACCTCTAACATATTACTGATATGTATAGGTATTATTGATTTTGAACACACAATGATCTTAGAAATAAACTGTGGTTATAAATAGTACAAAATACATATTATTTTTTTTACAATAAATAATAGTTACATGAAATAAGTTAACTATGGAGGATGTAAACGGTCTTTTGAATAGCGTGATTTGATTTGCGGGAAAGGATTAGCTGTTTTTCCAAGTTGAAAAGATGTATAAGCAGGAGAAGAAATAAGGGAAGTATAAAATTTATCTGAGAGATGAAGGATCCAGGATTTTAGAGACAGAATACCGAGTTCGTGTAATATTTGATTGTTTCTTATAAACCAAGGTGCTTTCAATGCTTTTCTAAGATATTTATTTTGCATAGCCTCTAGTTTTTGAATATGCGATTTCGCTACACCACCCCAAATGGGACACGCATATGTCAATGATGGGCGAATTATATATTTAAATATACATAAAGCTGAATCTAAAGAAAGATGAGAATTTTTCTTCAAAAATGGGTATAATTTTAAAAGCTTGACATTCGTTTTATTTATTATTGATGTAATGTGTGGTTCCCACGTTAGTTTAGTATCGAGTTTTAATCCAAGATACGTAATTGGGATCTGGTTAGAAATCCAAGAAATTGCTTTATAGTTAATAATAAGTGGATAAGTTGGGGAGATGCGTTTTAAAGAAAATATTTTTGCTTGAGATTTTTGACTATTAATCTTGATTTGCCAATTATTGTACCAAGTAACAAGAGTATTTAAATAATCTTGTAAATTATCACGACCAGTTATAATGTCTGCATGAGAAGTGAATAGGGATGTGTCATCGGCAAAAAAGGCTAGGAGGCATCGACAGTCCCTAGATCTGCTCCTTAGGTAGCTGGTTGCAACCTGGAGTAGATTTTATACTCAGCCGACTCATAACATCTGTAGTCGTGATATGGAGCAATAATAATAATAATAGTAATAATAATAATAATAATAATAATAATAATAATAAGAGAGAGTTGTCGCAAGCTGACTTTGGTTTTAAGCTCCATGGTGATGAAAGGCCAGTATCACATTTGTTTTACATGGATGATCTGAAAGTGTTTGCCAAGAATGAAGCGATTCTCTCCCAAATGCTGTCTGTCGTGAAGGACTTTAGCAATGACATCTGCATGAAGTTTGGTCTTGACAAGTGTGCAAAAATCAATTTAAAAAGAGGGAAACTCACAACGTCTGAGAACATTGAAATTGATACGCACACTGTGATTCAAGATCTTGAGCCAGGTAAAACTTACAAATATCTGGGCATTGAAGAATGTGAAACCATCTCGAATGACAGAATGAAAGAGAGAATTCGTAGGGAGTATTATAGAAGAGTGAGACTGGTCCTGCAGTCCGCTCTGAATTCCAGGAATAAAATATCTGCAATAGGTAGTTTGGCGGTACCTGTAGCCGAATACAGTTTTGGACTAGTGGACTGGACTGAGCAAGAAATTCGCACCATGGATCGAAAAACCAGAAAACTGCTGACTGTAGTATGCGGACGGCAGTTCAAAGTTGCCGCGCTAACTGCGCGGCAAAGAGCGCCGGCAGCATGTTCCCGCCTCCGGCAGCGCGCAGCACAGAGCGTCGGCATCAGGCGCGCTGAGCTTCGTCAAGCGCGCCAAGGGTGTGCTCAGAAACCAGCCACGCCTGTTACCTGGGCTCCGCGCACTGGTGAACCGGCCAATCAGGGGAAGCCGCGGGAAGCCTTGCGCGGGAGCTGGCCCAAATAAAAGGACGCCGACGGAGGATCACCGGCAGTAGAGCGCTCGGCGTGGTTTCAGCCAGATGGCATATTGTTTTTTGTATATGAAGTTTTGTGGTAACTGTACATAGCGGCCGAGTTGGCCCAGATTTTTGTAAATAAATATTCTTATGGAAAGTGAGTGTTTTTGAGTTATAACAGTGGCGACGAGTAAAAAGGAGAATGAACGCGGAACAATTTTCACAACTGATGGCGTGTCTACAGCAGCAACAGCAGCAGCAGATGGCGATAATGGTGCAGACATTGCAGCAAGCGGCAATTTCGTCACGACCGAGCAGCCCAGCCCCGCCGTTCGCAACTTACGATGCAGCAGAGGAAACCTGCGAAGAATATGTGGCCAGATTGGAGCAACATTTGTTATGCTATGATATTAAAGAGGAATCTCGTAAAAGAGCATTTTTTCTGGCCACAATCGGCGCACCGTTAAATAGGTTGTTACGTAAGTTAAGCAAGGAAGAAGAGATTTCGCAGGTGTCATACGATATACTTAAACAGCGGCTGCTAGCTCATTTTTCGAGGGAGACGCATTTAGTGGCGGCACGCTACAAGTTTTATTCATCCAGAATGAAGCCAGGCCAAACGCATGCCGATTGGGCGACGGAGTTGAAGGGTTTGGCGAAGCGTTGTGCGTTTGAATGCAACACAGAGAAGTCGTATGCGGAGTCATTGATACGGGACATGTTGGTAATGCATACGCCGGAAAAAGAAGTTCGGTGGGCATTATTGCAACAAAACAACCCGTCTTTGGAAGACGCCTTAAAATTAGCAACATCGTATGAGGTAACGAAGCATACGGCGCAGCAGATGACGTTAGGCGATAGAGCAGCAAGAGATGTAGAGGAAATGAGTGTACAGGAGGAAAATTGGGTAGCCAAGCCACGAAGCAGGAAGCAGCAGGAGAAGAAAAGTCCTTCCACCAGCAGAGGCAAGCTATTGAAGTCTTGTAGACAGTGTTTTATTAGTCACGACAGGAAGGTTTGCAGATTCCTCAGAGCGGAGTGCTACAAGTGCGGTAAGAAAGGGCATATTAGAGAAGTGTGCAACAGTGGTTCTGCTGAAAACAGACGACAAGAAATGGACATCGATGAGGTGAGCGGGCACGTCAGAGAAGGACGCAGCAGTGGTTATGCCGAAAGCCAGCGGCAAGAAAGAGGCATCGATGAAGGGGATGGTGATTGTATTTATTCAGTTATGCAGTGTGATGACAAAAGTAAATTGTTTGTAAACTTGGAAATAGGTGGTAAATCTGTATTATTCCAGGTGGATACAGGTGCAGCAGCAACTCTAATAAGCATGACTACTTATGAGCAGCTGGGTTCTCCGCCTTGCGCCTCGCTGAACACAGTTTTTTATGGATATGCTAGACAGAGGATCAAGACGAAAGGTAAGATAAGCCTGCTAGCGAAATACAAAGCGATGGAAAGGCAAGTAACACTGGTGGTTGTGGACAGTCGTGATGCGGTTAACATTCTAGGAATGGATGTTTTCACAATTTTTGGATTTACGGTTCAGGACGCGTTTGTCATTCAGACTAGCGCCCTGCCAAAGGAGGTAAAGAATGTGATAGATTTGAATTCAGAAGTTTTTTCGGAGCAATTGGGAAAATGCAAATTTTTTGAGGCGCATTTGCAGTTGAAGAAAGATGCCACCCCTAAATTTTTTAAAGCACGACCTGTTCCCCTGGCAGTGAAAGATAAAGTAAAAAAGGAAATCGACAGGTTAGTAGATTTGGACGTCTTGACCCCCGTCAGTACTAGTGCATGGGCAACTCCAGTAGTCATAGTAAAAAGAAAGACGGTAAAATTAGAATGTGCGGAGATTTCAAGAGCACCGTTAATGCGCAACTCATGGTAGAGCAGTTCCCCATCCCCAGAGCAGAAGAGCTTTTTCAGAAG
This sequence comes from Acheta domesticus, assembly GCA_031308135.1. NCBI lineage: Eukaryota > Metazoa > Arthropoda > Insecta > Orthoptera > Gryllidae > Acheta > Acheta domesticus. Next base: position 278,587,927 of record JAHLJT010008446.1, on the reverse strand, counting down.
CTAGCGGGCGGGCAGAGATTTTCAAAAATAGATTTGCGGGACGCGTATCTGCAGATCCCGTTAGATGAAGAGTCTGCGAACTTATTGGTAATTAACACACCGTTCGGGCTTTACCGATACAACCGGTTGCCTTTCGGGGTCGCTTCAGCTGCGGCTATTTTCCAGCGCTGCCTGCATACGCTGACAGCCCAGGTGAAGGGCAGCGCCAACTACCTAGATGATATAGTGGTAACGGGCGAGTCGGAGGAGGAACATCTACAAAACTTGAATCTCTTATTAAAGACTTTAAATGAATGGGGCCTAAGGGTTAACTTGGATAAGTGTGATTTTTTTAAAGAACAGATTACTTATCTAGGTCACGTGTTGGATAGCTCGGGGATCAGGCCAACCGGAGAAAACTCAACGGCGATTCAGCAGCTTCCGGTTCCTGTTAATTTGCAGCAGCTACAGTCATTTCTGGGGAAGATTAATTACTATGGCAAATTTATCAAGAACATGGCGGAAATAGCAGCACCCCTCAACGCGTTGCGTAAGAAAGGCGTAAAATGGCATTGGTCGGCAGATTGTGACAAGGCATTTCGGAGGTTGAAAGAGAATTTAATGCAGGCAGTTAAATTGGAACATTTTTTGCCAGATAGAACGACTATACTAGCTGTAGATGCATCAGAATATGGTATTGGGGCAGTCCTTTCGCAGAAGGATGCTAAGGGTGTTGAGCGGCCAATTGCTTGTGTGTCAAAAACGTTGAATGTTCACCAGAAGAATTACTCTCAGATAGAAAAAGAAGCTTTAGCAATTGTATACGGCGTGAGAAAATTCAACGAATACTTGTATGGGTCAAAGTTCATAATCATTACTGATCATAAGCCGTTGGTGTCTTTGTTCTCGCCACACAAGCGTATCCCAGATAATACGGCGCGTAAGATGCAAAGGTGGGCGCTTTTCCTGTCTGATTATAGTTACAGGATACTTTACAGATCTACATATCAGCATGCTAACGCAGATGCACTATCCCGTCTTCCGCAAGGGCCGGATGCAACTTTTGACTCTGAGGACATCGCCTGTCTCCAGCTGGACCAAGCCGAAGAGGAGGCAGTATCAGGTTTTCCAGTCTCGTCATATCAAGTGGCAAAGGAAACAAAGAAGGATCCGCAGCTCAGGCAAGTGCTGTACCACGTGCAAACTGGTTGGTCCAGCGCGCATAGGCGAACCAGGGCGCTGACGGAATGGTATAAGCTCCAACACAGGCTGTCGGTTAAGGGCGGCGTATTATTACTGGCTAGCGATGAAGGAGTTAGGGTAGTGATTCCGCATAAGTTGCGACCAAAGGTATTACGCCTTTTACATGAGGGTCATTGGGGTATAGCCAGGACAAAGCAAGCAGCCCGCCGTTATTGTTATTGGCCAGGAATAACCAAAGATATAGAGGAGATGAGCAAGCATTGCGAAGCATGCCAAACTAGTCAGGCAGCGCCGAGAGCGGATTTAAGCTCATGGCCCCAACCCTGCGAGCCGTGGGACCGCATACATGTAGATTTTGCGGGTCCTTTCTTAGGGCATATGTGGTTGTTAGTAGTGGACGCATTGTCAAATTATCCGTACGTGATGCGCATGCAACACACAACTGCACCACATACAATAGATGCTTTGAAGAAAGTTTTCGTAACAGAAGGCCTCCCACGAGTATTGATCTCCGATAACGGCCCGCAGTTCATATCAGCGGAATTTCAAAAATTTTGTAAAAGTAGCGGGATACAGCACATTTTGGCTCCACCGTTCCATCCTCAGTCAAATGGAGAGGTGGAAAGATTAGTGCAGACGTTCAAGTCAGCCATGCTTAAAGCAACTAGAGCGGGTGCATCAGTAGAGCAGGCGTTACTTAGCATGTTGACCACCTATAGGACGTTACCAAATATGTCAGGTAGAAGCCCCGCTCAAGTATTGCATGGTCGGCAGCCCCGTACCTTATTGTCCTTGTTATTTCCGGAAGAAGTGCCAGTGTCAACCAAAGGCGCTAAATTCAAGAGAGGAGATAAGGTACTGGTAAGAGTGTACGGAAGTAATTGTAAGTGGCAACCAGCAATAGTAACTGCAGTAAGAGGAGGCAGAGTTTACGTCCTCAGGACAGAAGATAGATCAATCTCTCGGCATCAATCACAGATTAGGAGACGGTACTACGATTCTGTAGTAGATAAGCAACAGGCGGGGGGGGCAGCGCAGAGCAGGGCAACAGAAAGTGTAATGCGTTTTCCCTTTTCAAGCCAGCAGGAGGAGCGGCCCACACTGGATTCCGGCGCAACCATCGAGGAGCCATCTCTACAGTCGCAGCAGCGGCCGGCATTGCGGAGGAGCAACCGACTGCGTCGTTTCACCCCCTACATCACAACTTCGGTGGGGAGGGTGTAGTATGCGGACGGCAGTTCAAAGTTGCCGCGCTAACTGCGCGGCAAAGAGCGCCGGCAGCATGTTCCCGCCTCCGGCAGCGCGCAGCACAGAGCGTCGGCATCAGGCGCGCTGAGCTTCGTCAAGCGCGCCAAGGGTGTGCTCAGAAACCAGCCACGCCTGTTACCTGGGCTCCGCGCACTGGTGAACCGGCCAATCAGGGGAAGCCGCGGGAAGCCTTGCGCGGGAGCTGGCCCAAATAAAAGGACGCCGACGGAGGATCACCGGCAGTAGAGCGCTCGGCGTGGTTTCAGCCAGATGGCATATTGTTTTTTGTATATGAAGTTTTGTGGTAACTGTACATAGCGGCCGAGTTGGCCCAGATTTTTGTAAATAAATATTCTTATGGAAAGTGAGTGTTTTTGAGTTATAACACTGACAATGCATCATGTTTCCCACCCTCGAGCTGATATACATAGACTTTATGTGGCACGTAAGGAAGGAGGAAGAGGCCTCAGACAAATTGAGGCCTCCTGGCACAACGCAATAGTCGGGTTGGGTAAGTATGTAGTCAGCCATCAAGACGACCCTCTAATGAGGCAGGTCATGAAATCTGACCGAAGAATGGGAAACAGAGGCATTGTTAGTGTAGCAAGAAACATTGCGAAGAAAACTAGGCAAGACACGTCGAATAACACAGACACTGAACTTCTGATGCTGCTAAACATGAAGTGTGAGACACAAAAAATGTTAAAGAAATCGTGGAGAGACAAACCACTCCACGGTCAATACCTAAAAAGAATGGACAAGGTGCAGATCAATAAAGATCAATCATTTATGTGGCTTAAAAGGGGAAGGATGAAGCCAGAATCGGAAGCACTTGTAATAGCTGCCCAAGATCAGGCCTTGAGAACACGACATTATGATAAAGCGGTTCTCAAAATTTCCCAAGATGACAAATGCCGCATTTGCCTGGAGCAAGTAGAAACCATTGATCATATTGTCTCAGCTTGTCCAATCCTAGCAAAGACCGAATACCTTAAAAGACATGACAGGGTGTGTAGCTACCTCCACTGGCAGATCTGTACCGCCCTCGAAGTTCCAAACACATGCCCCAAGTGGTAGGAACACTCACCAAAACCGGTGACGTCTGTTGGATTGTGTACGATATTGTACGACCAACAAATTCAAACTGATCGCACGATAGCGGCAAACAAACCGGATATAGTTATCCGGGATTTGGCCAAAAAATCGTGTTTACTTATCGATGTTGCTGTACCTTGCGATCAAAACGTCGTTACCAAGGAGGCAGAGAAACGTCTGAAATACAAGAGTTTGGAAATCGAGATCAGCCGAATGTGGGGCGTAAAAGCACAGGTCGTCCCGATAGTTATCGGAGCTCTGGGATTTGTTCCGCAAAATTTGAGTAAGAACTTGTCTAAACTCCCAGGTAATTCAAAAGACTGGGAAGTGCAAGAAATTGCTTTATTTGGAACAGCCCACATTTTGCGTAAAGTATTGTAGAGGCACTGATAGTCACCGAATCTGCTCCTTAGGTAGCTGGTTGCAACCTGGAGTAGATTTTATATTCAGCCGACTCATAAGATCTTTAGTCGTGATGTAATGGAATAATAATAATAATAATTCACATTTGTCATGATAAACCCGCACGAGTCATTACACAAAATAATTCTCGATTATTTTGTGAGCAATATTTTTACCAAATTATAATAATGCTATATACCACAATGTATATTATCCAGAGTAAAAATTATAGCTGAAAATA
>JAHLJT010008446.1:278561073-278583659 GCA_031308135.1 Acheta domesticus | reverse complement strand
CATGAAAACTTTTGAGTATGTTCGTAATTTATCATGCAGAAAGCTTACGGTTTGACTCAAGCGTCTCTAGCGGCAGAATCGTTCACTAACGGATTTGTTTACCCAACGCGACGGTAATCGCTCATTCCGGTTTTGTGGTTAGCAGTGGCGTAGCGTCAGGGACGCTGAGATGCTGAGCATCCCCGTATATAAGAACTGTATTGATAATCTTACAAGTGGTCTGTTGAGCGAATCACGTATTGTATTAATTTAAAATTGATTTCCTATGATTGAATTCGGCGGGCTGTTGAAGCTGGCCTCTGATTGGTTGGAAGCTAAAATACTTCAGCGTCTGCCGCCAGATTGCGACGAGCAATGACGCATGCGCAGATGGCGAGGTCCCCCTCTCCCCTCTTCACCCCTGGCCTAGAGAAACCCGACTGCTTTACGCTAGCGTCTACTGCGGAAAGAAGCTCGTTTGTGCACGAGAGCGCAGCACACTTCAGGCGGTCAGTAAATTATCTTTCTCTCTCTCACTCGGGAGTCCCCGCTTGGTCATTGGGCACAAACCTGTAGAAATAGTGCCTGACTACTATTTCTTAATTAATATCCAAGAAATTGTATTATCTCTTAAATAGATTACATATTATTTAAGTCTGCAATGTATAAATTAACAAATGGTCTTATTGCCATTTCGCGTATAAGAATTAAAGCTGAGCCATTGTATAATTTTGCTTTCAAGACATCGGCAGCCCTGACTGCTGTGAGGATTTTTGTGGGAAGCGCCTACACCGTCGTAAGCAATCGAGATCGTTGGAAGTAGTCCCAGTGTATCTGCCTTGTGTTGCGTTCGCCTGTAAGACGAAGTAGTTGATAGTGACATTTTGTGTGTTATTGTTGAGCAGTCCCCAAACGTGTGAGTCACGCTACGCCCACTGGTGGTTAGGTGTGTCAAGGTGCGTTTTTGTGTCCTGATATTTTTGAAAAACTATCTTCTTCCGTATTCCTGCCCTCCTATTTCTCTGTGCTCCTCATGGTTTATTAATACTTAACAAAGACCTACATTGCCCAACGCTACGCACAGAAATACCGCCACTGAAAGTACTCGGGACGGCGCAATTCAGTTGTTATCCGGTAGACCCCCTAGAGCCGTCTTGTGGCGATTCATGCAGAAAAAATACAGACCGTGTTATCGCGACTTTTGTCTTTTATATTTCAGGTTTGGGATTTTAAAGTTTCCGTACGAAACTGTACGAGAATGTGCAATAAAACTGTACCGTGTGTACAGAGTTAAGAAAGTTGATTGGTTCGGTTTGGGAGGCTAAAAGAACTTTCGAACGCCACTCTGCACTCTGATACTGAAATATATCTCTTGGTTGGTGATGTTTCAATGCGGGTGAAATTTCGTATGAAGCAAGATATTATTTGTCTTCAATAACAACTACAATTCTGATGTACAGATACGTTGCAAATAATGTATTCAGTTGTACACTAGTAACCAACGCCTTACAACTTGCTCATAAATTAATGTTGCTTTTTTATATAGCACGTTTAACACGCTCTAGGAACTTGAGTAGGTTTTTCAATGTTACACCCTGATTATCTGTTCTTTGCATCTGAGAAAGTGACACGCAACTCAGATGTTTTCTCCCCTACGGATAGTTAACATACCTCACAACGTTTCTTTAGATGGGAAGTTAGTAATGAATTCCCTTGTAGGCAAGACAAGGCTCTAAAAATATCCTTATACTCTTCTGCACAATGACGAATTTGGCGGTAGAACAGACATGCATCCGGGACATTCTTCTATGTTTAGACAAAATTGTTGGCTTCAGTTAATGGTCACTTCCGACCGACTTGCTAATCCACCATGACTTTGGAGCTCAATGATTACTTGAATGCACAAAATATTAGCAGATGGAATTAGCGCTCAGTATTAACATGGTGAATGTTTATAACATTCCTTCCTTACCGGTCTTAACCTGTCACTTCAAAATTAAATTGGATCTGTGAGAAGAAAATGAGAGAAGAAATGGATGGACGATGATTATGATGATTGGAATGATATGATGTATCTTCGTGGAATGAAAGACCTGTGAAATGACGTTGCCAAGTCCTACCAACGGGAGTTGTATGGCCTGTTCTACATACTATGATTCATATTCAATGAATGTGAATGAATCGTTCCCGTTTGGAGAAGTAAGCGATTCGTTCACAAGTTTAATTGTCTAGTCTTTTAAATTTAATTTCTTTCGGCATTACTTGTTCAAGTTACATTGAGTATGAATTCGGGACGAGGCATTCCTCTAATATCAAGTCCCCTTCTATGTTCTCTTATTCATTTTGTGAGCAACTTCTGTGGGCACTAATTTATAGCTAATTTCCCTTTGAAAATAGATTTTGTTGTACAGGAGCGAATGTTTTGCCACGAAAACTTGAAAAAAAACTCTTTTTTTCTGTATTAAAAATTCGACTAGAATATAAGGTAGAAATCACAGAATTTTGAAAACGTGCATAGAATTCACTTTTCCCCAGAGCTCGTCACACACATTTTTAACTGTTTTTGACGTAAATAAATAAATAAATTTATTAATATTGCTAATAATATCCAATTAAGAGAACACTGGAGTGCAGAGATATAGCTTTCAACGGTATTTTTTCTTCACAACTCCATCCTTCTGCTCTCTCTTGCCCGTTCCTCTGCTGTGTATACCTTTCTTGATTTTGTTCTACAAATTTGGCCGCATGCGTCAAGTACTAAAATGGCTACTCTGAAATTTAGCAGGGAATTTAGCGGAGAATCTTTCTCTTGGAAAGAGTGCGGCTCTGTGGAGGTGGCTCAAGATGGACTTAATTCGCTCTATCTCAGGGAAGGACCATGGACACAGGCCACTGACGATATCCTGGAATAAAAGAATAGTATACCTGACATTACAACCACTGCCACCATGAAGGTCCTCCTACTTTCTCGCGCACTGAAGACGTCATCGGCTGTTGGAGGTGAGTCGAATGTCTTTAATAAGTTGTCTACCTTGCATTTTAGAAGAGTAAGTGAATCAGCTGAGAACAGTTGTTTCTACAGAGGTGGAAAGAGGAAGGAGGGATGAGTGCAATTCTAACAGAGGTGGCTTAAGATGGACTTATTGTTAGTTTTCTCTTTCCGTGCAAAGGAATACGGATACAGACAGCTGAGGATGTCGTCGGATAAAAAAAAGGATAGCATACATTGCGCCGCCCATCGTGGATGTGGTGCGGATTTCTCGTGCACCGAAGACATTAGCTGCCAGAGGTGAGTCGCGATTCCAATGCAGGCCATGTGAACTACTACTTCACGAGTGGCGCCCACGGCGTGGCATCTGGCGGCGTCGCTGAGTCTTTGAGTCTTCTTTGGCGTGCGCTGCCCCCACCCAGCTCCTCACGGCCTCGTCCACCTTCGCCTTGTCCCCGCCTTGTCCACCTCCCGGTCCCCCGCTTTGTCCCCCGCCTCGTTGCCCCCTTTTCCACCGTCTCCTCCCCCGCCTTGTCCCACGCCTCGTCCCACGCCTCGTCCCACGCCTCGTCCCACGCCTCGTCCCACGCCTCGTCCCACGCCTCGTCCCACGCCTCGTCCCACGACTTGTCCCACGCCTCGTCTCACGCCTCGTCCCACGCCTGCCATCCCCCGCTGCCACCCCCCGCTGCCATCCCCCTCTGCCATCTTCCACTGCCATCCCCTCTGCCACCCTCCTCTGCCACCCTCCTCTGCCACCCTCCTCTGCCACCCCCCTCTGCCACCCCCTCTGCCACCCCCCTCTGCCATCCCCCTCTGCCATCCCCCTCTGTCATCCCCCTCTGCCATCCCCCTTGCCACCCCCTCTGCCATCCCCCCTCTGCCATCCCCCTCTGCCTTCCCCCCTCTGCCATCCCCCTGTGCCATCCCCCTCTGCCATTCCCCGCTGCCATCCGCCGCTAACATCCGCCACTAGCTTCCCCCGCTAATATCTTCTGCTAACCTCTCCCGCTACCGAACCCCGCTCCCGCTCCGAGTCCCCGCGTCGCCACCAGACCACGCCGCCGCCTCGACTGTCACCGCTTTCGCCGTCTCCGCTGCCCTCGCTACCTTCGCCGCCCTCTCCGCCCCCGGCCCCGCCTCTGCAGCCGCCGCCGCCGCCGCCGCCGCCGTCGTCGTCGCCGTCGTCGCCGCACGCGGCCGGAGGGTTGGCAGCACTCGACGTCAATACCGCGGGCGCGGGGAGCGGCATGGCGCAGGCGGCGCGGCGCGGCGCTGAGCGGCGCCGGCGCGGGCTTGGCGGCGACGCGGGGGCGGGAGATGGAGCGGGGGCCGGGGCGGGCGGGGAGGGCGCGGGCGCGGGCGGCGCGGCCCGGGGACCGGGGCAGTGGTGGGAACGCGAGCTACAGGGCCGGCGCTCTCCGGACGGCTGGCTGGCTGGCTGAGCTGGCTGGGCTGGCTGCGGCGCGCTCTGCTGCTTCTGGAGACTGGCGACTGGCGATGCCGGTATTTTGCCTGCCGTGCCGTGTCGTGCAGACCGCGACACCCGGCACCTCCTCGTCCGACTTCTTCTGCTGGCGGCTGCTGTGGGCGCGCGTGTGGGAGCGAGTGAGCTTGGTGAATATGTGTACGTGCGCTCGCTGGATAGAGAGAGAGGGAGACGTGATCGGTACCGGGCGCCATGCAAGCGCGGCAGGGTACCCGGGCGCGGAGCGGAGCGGGGAGGCGGGAGAGGCGCCCGCGCGGCCCACCGCCCTCTCCCTCTCGCTCGTCCGCCGCGCCCCGCTCCGCTCCGCCCCCTCACGTGCCCGCCACCGCTGCGCCGCCACGACACGCGCGATGTAAACAAAAGGCCGCGCGCGGGCCACGCGGCGCCGGGGGAGCACGTTGCATTGGCAAGACGGTTGACGTTTCACATGGCACGTTGAGTGTCGGATTGTTGTTGTTGTTCGTTTATATACGGCGTTCGACATTCGTGCTGGACGTTTGACGTGTGATATTGGAAGCTTCTCTGCATTGGACGTGGCCGCGCGCCGCCCGACATTCGACGTTGCCCATGGAATGCAGTGCACTTCCTGGTCCGGTGCTCGAGCCGGTGTAGCGGCGCCGTGGGCGGCGGGGCGGGCAGTGGCGCCGAGCCGCTTTCTTGCAGTCGGCGCCGCCACCCGTGGAGGCAATTACCAGCGGGATTGGATCCGCGAAGCGGTGGCGACCGCCGCGATCGGGACCGCCCACCGCCCCGGGCCCGCCCCTCCCCGCCACCTCCCCGTCCGTGCCCCTCCCGCTCTGTCCGTCGGTGCAGCCCGCCCTGGGTAGAGGTTCGGCATTGACCCAAACAGCCGCGCCGGCGGCGGCGGCGGGAGCGGTGCGGGGATCCCGGAGCGGGGCGGGGGCCGGGTGGGGGCGGCGAAGTGGGTACCCGTGGCGCCAGCACAGCTGCAGCCCGCGCCCCCCCCCGTCCGCCCGCCCGCCCGCCCGCCCGCCCGCCCGCCCGCTCGCCGTCGTGCGTGGCCTCCGGGCTGATGGGGGAAGAGGCATTATTTCAAAGACAGCGTGTAATTTGGAGAAGACTGCACTGGGGAGTGATACGGGGGAAGAAAGGGTGCAGTTTGTCTTTATTTCCGGTTTTACATTTTGATGTGTGTCGTAAAATGGTTCCGTGTGTAGAAGCTACTATTTTAGAGCACAAATGACTAATGACATCTTTTCTGACGTATAAATCAGGAATCCTGGAATACTAGTTGGGACCAGGAAGCCTGTGTCTAGAATTATCAGAAACTTCCGTTGTTTGAATTTAAATGCCTCCTTCATTATTGTGATATTTGAGATTTTATGTTAATCATAGATATTGAACATAGTTTATAAAGAAGGAGCTAAACTGTTGATTTTCAGGTAGGCTTGCTTCTCGTAAATGTATTCTAAACACTGAAAACAAGTCGAATATATTATTTTTCACGATATTCATGATGAAACGCTGTCAATATTTTTCTTTATGAAATACGTTAGTTCACTTGTAATAGAACATAATTCACCACTGAGAGAATCGAGGCAACTACCATCATCACTATTACCTGAACTAACAACATCATAACTACAATCACATCATTACCACACCATTACCATCAGCAGTGTCAATCGCAAGGGCTAACGCAGTTCTACTTTAAGTAGACGTTCTTGTTAAGAAACATATTGACAGTACGAGACTGTATTGTGGAATTTGCGATGATTCCATCATTGTGAACATACATTTCTTTGGGCATAACAACATTAATTTATGTTCACAGTGATTAACCTTAACCTACATGTTAGGATCACCACATGATTAATTTTACAAAATAAGTACGAGATAGACTACACTTCCGTGTAGAGAAGAGTGAACCATTTGTATTAAGCCGTAAATGTGCCCTACTTCGCTATCGACGCCGCGACGTATTCTTTGAGAATAAAACAATTAAGGCAATGACTTGCATTCATGACACTGGCCGCTCGTTCTTGCGCTGAACATGGAACGCGGTCGTCAAGCTCGCAGTCATTTGCAAGCATTTGTAGGAGCTGGATGTGTGTGGTGCTGTTGGCAGGCGCCCCGCTCCTTCGTGGTGCTTCCCCGTCGCAGCCACGTAGAGTGGACGTTCGTGTAGCTGGACGGATGTCACCATCGCCCTCGTAGCCATCTCGTCCTCAACGTCGCGGGCATTGTTACGGACATTGCCAGCGTCACCGTCAGCGTCCTCGCCAGGATCTCATCGTCAGCGACTCCGTCAACGTCAGCACTGTCGACCGTGAAGGTCCCCATCGGAACGAAGGCATGCAGGGCGCCACGCCTGAGGACTGAGTCGGCAAGGCGCCGCTTTCGCCTGTGCTTCCACCGCGCCTGTCCTCCCTGCTCGTCCTCGCCCGCGCGTCCTCGCCGCGGAGCCGCAGCAGGTGCGTGTCCGCGGCGCGACGCCCCGCGCGCCCGCCCTCACGCGTTTCGCGCGCACGCATGCGCGCACGCACCCTCTGTTGACATTCCGACGCCACGACGCGATGCGCACGCTGGCCAGCGTTCGGCGTTCGGACGTTCGGACGTTCGACTGCTCGTCATCTCCAGGCCCTCGTGTTTGCTTACGGTCCTGTGGCCGTGGCGTCGGAACTTCTGAAGTGCAGCCAGCCTTGTTGAGTGATTGATGATGGTTCTGTCGTCAGTGAAAATCATGATTAGGAGCACCACATGCATCTAACTGGTTGGGGATCATTCAACAATTCTTCGGTGTAGGAAGATAATTTCTTGGCATCAATATTTTCCTATACAACGTATTGTCTTAAATTGTATAAGACCCACAATTAGCTCGATTAGTTCTTGATAAATAAAATCATAGCCGTGGTTTTTATCACTATTATTGAACGGTAAACTTGTGAATTTTCTGTTAAAACTACTTGCTAGTTAGAATTAAAATTCAATATCTGCTTAAATTAAAAAGCAAACCTTATTTTACGTTTCTCTTTAAATTTAGGGATATTTCAATGAGCAGGCTTATTTAGTTTGACTTTTTTTAGTATGTGCTTTCTAGACTAGGTATTCATTAATCTGCCAGAAAGTAGTATTTCTGGAATGTCAGGAAACAAGGCAATAGAGAGGTAGAAGATTCCATAAAATTGACGTGACACCAGTAGTAATAGTCCGAGACCATAGATTTTCACAGAATTTGTGATTACTTCAACGGTATTTTCCTCACTCAGACTAAGATTTCAGCATACCAGTAATTGTTCCTTTCGATAAGAAATAAAACACATTTGAAGCAAGTGCCTCTCTAATACTCGTCTATTTTTTCTTACAATTAGGATAATGTATTCTTGTTAAAATGATACTTTTTAACGTCAACAGTCAAAATAAACATACTCTGCCTTTCTTCTATTTTTTTAACGAAATCGTGGTTATATACTTGGACAAACGTTTTCAAACTTTGTATATATATATTTAGTTGAGTGTATCTTCAGTGGACTGTTTTACTTTACATCTCCGAAAGAAAGGCAACGTCAAATTTGTGAGAATTTCAAACTTGAAAGGGAATAATGTGTTTATTCGGGTTTTGGCTAATAATAGCTTGTGTTTGTAAACAAAGGAATCCTTCTTTCCGGTATTCTTGCTACTTGGTCTGATCGATACGTGTGCCCAAAGCGGAATCTTACCAATAGGGAGAAGTTCTTCCCATGTCGGGATGCTATGGCCGTTAGGCCGTAACTCTTGGATGTTTTTCAGAATAGCATCAAAGAGTTTACTTCACGTTTATCCGTTCGACCATTGTAAAGGTGTTGCGTTGTAATGCATTTTGTAACATACGATATCGGCAGTGCGATAGACGTGGTTCCGAGCGAGTGAAATGCGTATCGCTTGTGACCTTGGAACGCTCCTTTCAAGGTCGCATGGATTGCTACCCTCGCAGGGGGAATGGAATCTTTAAATATCTTGTGATTGCGACTGCAGATAACGAGAACAATTAAATGGTTGAAAAATGATTTGGTGTATTTCGCAATAAACCTTCATGCCCGAAAGCTGTGTCCACGAGAAACTTTGTGTGAAAACTCTATCACCCAAAATGTAAACAAACTGCACATCGTATTCAGCGTCGCGATTTTGGAATATATGAACAAGGATCTCTCGATAGTGAACACGAATAGAAATTTACTGTTAAAATGTGTTCTCCTGCGCGTAGTCTTCTCTGAAAATGTCTTTTTAACAAAAAGACAGATGTCGTTGAGACGTTGAAGATTTGTCAATGTGCGGTGTTGAAAGTAGAGCATGTAACAGCGGGCCGTGACCCAATTGTTTGTTTCACAAAATAACCAACAGTATAGTACATAATAATGCAACTAAGCGTCTTAATTCGCTCTTGACGCAGAGGCTTTCTCTATATAACTGTACCTGAGCACTTCATAGTTCGTAAATGTGTCCACAGATGGCACTCCAGAGCTAAAACTGTGTTTCCCGGTTGACGATGTTTGTAAACAGGGGCATCCACGTTCCAGATCGTTTATGCTGCAGGCTTTCTGTTTCAGTTATTTGACAAAAATACGCAATATTCGAAATCCAATTGTAATGTTGCGAGCACCCAAATCTTTTGGGAATACGTTGAACGAGTAGATTGGGTGTTTCAGTGCCGTGTGACAGGTTCATAAGAAGTGATTCATTGTTCATAATGCATACAGATATTAGCGGTAGTAAAAAACCCAAATCTTTGTCTTAGTGACTGAATGTCAATGCAATGCAATTGTTTAGATAGTATAAATTAGAATATAATATCACCATTGATAAATATAATATTTATGGTGAAAATATATACTATTGTACTCAAAATGTCCACAACTATTGCATTTAGCTGAACTATAACTTCTGCTAAAATTCGGAAAATACATGTGTGAGGGGTTTTATGAAGAGGATATAACATTTGGATGTGTAACAACTCTCCCTGAGGGAAATTTTACTGCAAATTAATATCCTCATTTAAGATGAATCACATGGACATCATACGTCAAATTATGTTTTGTGTTTTCAGTCATTAACTATACGGGTAAGCAAAGGGGCCCGTAACCCATGAAAATTCTGAAAGGGACCGCGCTGTATAATGTAATAAAGATTTTATTTTCGTAAATATGATCAATCTCTGATTTTCCCTTTTTTAACCTACAACATTTTTCCAAACTATCTGACAACCCTGTGAATAGTCCAACATAAAATCAATTGTATTTATTAATTGTATCATTGAAGTTATAATTTAATTCTCCGTGTTTTATTTATTTGATATTAAAATATGCCGTATTAAAGCAAAAATATAAAAGGGTGTTCAGGCCCTTTTATAATATAATTGCCCTCTCTGTTGTAATGTAACTTCTAATGTAACTTCTTCTCACATCATCATCTGTGCACATCTTGTAGAGTTCAGTAGAAAATATAGTTATTCAAATTATCCTTTTCCATGTCGCGGCAGGAAGTACATATATTCCTTCGTGAAGGACATATTGATGGACAAGAGCTCAAATCTATAGCTGATTTGCAATTGAAAATAGATTTTGTTACATCGGAGCGAATATTTTGTTAATAATTCATGCCAAAAACCCTCATTTGTTTCTGTATTCATAGTAACTCAACTTGTAAATGACTTAGGGTAGGGTTCGCGGAATTAAGAAAATGTGTTCTTCTCCCCGTAGCGTCACAACCTTTTTCTACCTTTTTCCGCGTAAAATAAAATAAAAATAAAATATTGTTTTAGATTGCGCACGCTTAAGTATATAAGTTAATCATATTAATTTTTTTGAGTGATACACATTACAGTTTCACTGACATATCGTAAGTAAAATTTCATTATAATAGAATACTCTATAACATAATCGTATATTTAAAAAATGAAGGTTCTTAGAAGCATTTGCCACATTAGGATATCAAACACGTCTTGGGTAATGATTTATGGATATGGAAATGACATTCCCTACTGCAATGAAACAGAATCTACATCAGGTGGAAATATTGTGACACAAAACATGCAGCGAAGTGATATTTCCAATTTTGCTTGGTACTGAATTAGAAACATAACTGCTCTTTTATCTACTTATTTGAAAATGATGCAGAAAATAATTACAAAGACCTGTATAGTAAACCCTCATTCACACGAATTCGAAGGGACCGATGTAATCGGTGTTCGTATTATAGAAATTCGGGTTATCCGATTATTATAAGTATCTGTATTTCTGTTTTCTTATCTTGTCCCAAATTTTGTTCGCGTTACAGCGAAATTCCTGTTACGCGAGTACGTGATAACGAGTGTTTACTGTATCAACATAAGGTGACAATTTATGTATCGACGTTTATTTTTCGATATTTCTGCAGTTATTTCTAGAGATTGGAAGCGTTTCAACTGTATCCTTTGGAATAATAAGAGCGTCTAAGAATGAAGAATAAAGTGCTGAAAGTCATATAAACTGCTTTTCTATATTCATGAATAGTACTTACTGTAGCTGCAACGATCAGTGATAGTTATGTTGCTCCAAGGATAATCACGATTTGAGGTACAATGGTTCTCTTTTTTAGCCACTTCTTTCATTATAATTTGCAATGAATTACGCTTTAGACTAGTAAGATAGAATATTAATGACCAATTGCAGAAGAGTTCATGAAATATATGAGAAGTGATCATGTTGCAATGTGAGAGACTCGATATTAACGGATGTTCTTCAAGAAACGATTTTTCCAGAAACGTTTAATTACTTCGAGAGTAAGTTTACTGTTTGTGGTTGGTATTTATTGAGTCTATCTTGCTTACGTTTGGGTCGATTGAAACCCCTAGTCGTTTATGTTTCCTTTTTGGCTGCGAAAGCATAAATAGTTGCAACTGAAGCATCGTAGACCAGGAGGTTCTAGGTTCGTCCTCATGGAGTACGGACTACTTCCTGGATAAAGTTCTTGGCAGCTGCTCTGATGGGTATTCTATGGTTTCTTCTGATCAGTTTCAAGTGGATGCCGCTTCATTACTCGAAACAACGGGCCTCGAATCATCCTTCCCCACTCAGTCCTCATTCCCACCTTACGACCGAGCCATGGGCCCAATCTCCATCCTCGTATGGTCTCTACTGATCGAGAAAATCTCCGACTATACTGTTTTTTTTTTAACTTTGCCCCTCAAGGCCATTCACATCCCATCTTCGCGATGGAATATGTCACGGTATTTCGCATCTTTCTCAGTCGTTTCGCTAGATTATGCATGATCGCGGCCATATCAAGCAGAGGTTGCGATCACTTCTACCGGCAAGACCGAGAAAGACGCGAAATGCCATGTGATATTCCATCGCGAAGATGGGCCATGAGTGACCTTGGAGGGCAAAGTTAGAGAAATCGGAGTATACGCTCGGAGTTCCAAGACGCAGTGACTAGCTGTGAATTCCCTGGGGGTACACTGTTAGTGTTGCGAGGCGTTTCATTCGCTCGTTCGTACTTGCTCGAGCATTTGATCCTCGAGGGCAGCCCTGCGCTTGCCTTACTGATCCAAGACGCAGTGACAAGCTGTGAGTTCCCTGAGGCACAATGTTAGTGTTCCGAGGCGTTTCATTTGCTCGTTCATACTCGCTCGAGCGTTTGATCCTCGAGGGCAGCCCTGCGCTTGCTCGCGGTGGGCTCATGGTCTGAGCAACGGCTCTGACGGCTTCGCCTCTCCTCTTGAGCAAGGAATGTCATTTGCGATAGTGCCGCAGAACTACCTAGGCCAATATACATGAGGAACCTTTCGAGCTATTATTCCATTCATTGTAGCTAATTCATAAACTGTAGCTAGCATATAATGAAATGTGTAAGGAAAATTAAATCATTTAATGTTATACAGATTTATTTTCTAGACTATGGATAAAAACGTCTTTAATTCTTTCCGAAACAATATACGGGGAAACCCAGACATTTGATTTATTTGTCAAAAAACAGTGAAAACTGTATACGACGTATAAGGGGGAAGATTATTTGCGCACGTTTTCTTAAGTTCTACAATCCCTTCCCAACATTTTAACTAGAAATACGATGGTAGAAAGACGAATAAAATATAAAAAAGATATAGTAATAAAAGTTTAAAAAGCGCGAGATTAGCAACATTTGAAAAACTAGAAATTTCTTTCCCGAGTTATAGAAAACATACTTGCAACGGTAAACGAAATGCAGATGCGATTTTTCTGCATTGCAAACAAAATAATAACTCACTCCTACCACTAAAAGCAAAAGGAGTGCTCAGCAAAACGCGCATAGTGAAACTACATTTACGTCCAGAAGCAAAATAAGGGGCCATCTCAGCATTTGCTCAATGGATCAGGGAGTCTGGACAAAAACCTGATCGAGATGGGGTCATTGACGCGGTAGCTGAAGTACATACAAGCGGATCTCACATCTTTCGTTAACTGCCTTGTCACATCTTTTGTTAAGTGCCTTGTCTCTCGAGAAAAATGATCTCGTGCAGGACTACACGATGTGTCTTGTGGTGGAATAACTGAAGTAATAAATAAAAGATCTATTGTACCTTAAAACAAAGGGGTTGCGATTACCACGTTGTTCGTCCTTCACTGTGTCCTTCAAGGTATCTTTTAGGAAAGTGTGTGTTTAGTGTTCTTCTGTGGGAGCGGGACAGCCTGCCTACTTTCCCGGGCTGGAGGTAAGAGCCACACCTCTCCCGGAGAGGAGTATTTGTGAAACGTCGCTCTCACCAACACGAAGGGCACCTGAAGGGTCTGCTTTGCGTTTGCTTAACCTTAACCTCTTGAAATATAGTGCGACCTCTCCCAGGACCACATGGCCCGAGGGGAGCATCGCTGCTCCGGCTGGAAGGTTCCTCTCCTCCACCCACGCAACTCAGTCACGTCAACACGTTCTCGTTCGTCGTCCGTCCGCCGTCAACATAGCAGCAGCCATCACCACCACCACCACCAATTACATTCCTGCATATTCGTTGAGGTTGCTGGGAAGCGAAACAACGCGATCAAATCGGGTGTCCCGTGCTGAAATTCTTGTACCATATTATATCCGATAGTGAATTATGGCCTTATTGAATTATTTGTTTACGCGGGCATTTGATAGTTGATTACTCCTAGACCTTTTGAAAAATATTTATATTGGGCGGGTCACAACGGCTAATGATTTTACTTCCACGAACACGCTGTGATTAAATTTCTGTAGCAGTGACACCCAAGTTTAAATTGCTTTCAAAACTTTAAACGGAGAAGTTTAAAGTTCGTACTTCAGTCGCCTACATCCTATCTCGCGATCAGTTGTTATGTAAAGATTCTACTTCCACCATGTATTCCATCCCTTATTCCCCGTGATCAGAATTTAGAAATAACATACTTTACAACGCAATCAATAGTCTGACTAAAAACGTAGCTGTTTTCGTAGTTGGTAGGTGGTAATACCATAAATTGTATTGAATAGCAAGCACATAATAATATTAATAATAATAATAATAAAATAATAAGTAATAATAAACTATAATAAATAATACATTAAAATAAATAATGATTAATAATAATAATAATAATAATAATAATAATATGGAGTTGTATTTCATACCAATATGATTGTAATTTAACATTATTTAGATAATTAACCCAATAATGTGTTTTGTAATACTGAACTTTTTTGCCATTAAATGTTACGTTATATATTGTCGTTTATACTCACTCTAGCAAGTACACAGTTTCTTTGTATTCGTTGTTTGTGTTTCTTGATATTCCTGTTTACATTTATTCTGTACTTACTTCGTATCGTCTGAAATTTCTATGTGTTTATTCTTTGATGACCATGTTTTCCGGTTTGTTAACAGTATGTATAACAATTGCTAATTTTAATTTTACATTGTTATAAACAGTTTTGCTTATTCCATTGTATGTTATACATTTAATAATTTATGAAGTGACCTGAAGAGGGAGACACACGTTCCAGGAAACAGTGTTATAATTTATATCACTGTGTTATAAACACAGTGATAATTTATAACTTCTAATAAGAAAAGCTATTATCACCTCGACGTTTGCCATCCTGCTCTCGTTCAACAACTGTGTCTCTTATGGTCATTGACAACTTTTTCATTTATATAAGTAATAATAAAAATAATACAATAATAATTTAAAAATAAAAATAATAAGTAAAAAGTATGTAGTCAGTCGTCAACATGACCCACTAATGAGGCAGGTCATGAAATCTCCGAAGA
This sequence comes from Acheta domesticus, assembly GCA_031308135.1. NCBI lineage: Eukaryota > Metazoa > Arthropoda > Insecta > Orthoptera > Gryllidae > Acheta > Acheta domesticus. The sequence goes on along the minus strand of JAHLJT010008446.1, from coordinate 278,568,983 downwards.
ATGGGAACCGGAGGTATTGTACATGTAGCAAGAAGCATTGATAAGAAGACTATGCAGACACTGAACTTCTGATGCTACATAAGATGAAATGTGAGCCACAAAAAATGTTAAAGAAATCATGGAGAGACAAATTACGCCAAGGACAATATCTAAAAAGAACGGACAAGGTACAGATCAATAAATCGGGAAGAATGAAGCAAGAATCAGTTTTAATACCTGGACAAGCTCAGGCGTTGACAATACAACACTATGATAAAGCAGTTCTCAACATTTCCCAAGATTATAAATGCCGCTAGGAACAAGTAGAAACCATTTATCACATCGTCTCAGCTTGTCCAATTCTTGTAAAGACCGAATACCTGAAAACACACGACAGGGTTTGTAGTTACCTCCACAGGCAAATCTGTAACGCCCTCGAAGTTCCAAACACATGGTCCAAGTGGTACGAACACTCACCAAAGCCGGTGACGTCTGTTGGACTGCGTACCAGATATTGTTATCCAGGATTTTGAGAAAAAACGTGTCTACTTGTAGATGAGGCAAAGAAACGTCTATAATACAAAGATTTGGAAATCATGTGGGGGCGTTAAAATACAGGTTAAAATTCGGTAGTAATCGGAGCTCTGGGATTTCCACAAAATTTGTGTAAGAACTTGGCGAAACTCCCAGGCCATTCAAAAGACTGCAAGTGCAAGACATTGCTTTATTTGGAACAGCCCACATTTTGCGTAAAGTTTTGTAGAGGCACCGACAGTCCCTAGATCTGTTCCTTAGATAGCTGGTTACAACCTGGAGTAGGCTTTATAAGCAACCGATTCATGACATCTTCAGGCGTGAGGTACATGAAAATAATAATAAACGCAATCAACAATAAAAAAAATCGGCACTCCACCTACTTTCCCTGAACTATCCCCTCCGTCTCCACCTTCTCCACCTCCACCTGGGCCTCAGCTGTCGCGAAGGAGCCGGCGCCAAGCAGGCGACACTATTTTTACTCGGCGGTCGCGGCAGACGCCGAACCCGTCACCACCTCCACGTCGCCGAACCACCCTTGCCGCCCCACTACCGTCGTTGCAGCCTCCCTAGTCGTCTCCAGCCTCGACTCCACTTTTGCAGTCGTCCTCGCCCACACTCAGAGCCTCTCCTCTCCAGCGGCACATTTTCAGAGGAGGCAAGGGAGGTCAGGGCTCCCCACAAAATTGATTAGTAACATTAAAAGATACATTTTTTAAAACATTTTTTTTATTTGTCTAAAATTGACATAAATGTTTACGGTTGGCGAGTATACATTTAAAAGAAATCGCGTCTCTTACTGCAAACATAGGTTTACAATTCAAGATAGTGTGGCGTCGTGGCAACATTTCCAAGCGAGCGGCATACCTGAGCCGAAAGCTGTAGTGAAAGGGCGCATCTGAGCTAAAAATAAAGGGGCGACCGACAGGATGTGACTGCTCCAGGAAACATCCCACGCAAACAAAGCTTTGAGGAAGGTTAGTGGCGAGTCTGGGACGATTGTGCAAGACCCGTGGAATTGGCTAGCCATCGAGCCTGGGGACGCCGACAGCATGACGCCGGGTGGGGGAGACGGGGTTGTATAATAAGGCGGGCGCTTTCTGCGCTCGCGAAGATTCATATAGATTCGTAGAGCTTGTTGTTAGTCGAGAGGCTGGGTGGGATCTCCAGTGCACTCCAGCACGTGGTTTCCAGGGCGGAGACCGGTTTTTGGCGCCAGGCTATGTAGATACTTGGATACCGGGGACTTAACGTCCGATTGCATCGCATCATGCATTGTACCAGCTTTCGAGAAGTGGCACTGGGCTGTAGGACCTAGGGACGGTCGCGGGGTTTTTGCGGCTAAGGGGAAGAAAAATGTTGCCGTGGTTTAATTAGTATTTGTAAAATTTTTTTTTAATTGTTAAGTTCTTGTAAATAAATGTAAATATTATCTTCAATGCAGTGTCTGTGTCATTCACTCCGGTACTTCACAATAGAGCCAATCATTTCTTTGCGTCACATATAGGTAGCACCAACAAGTATTATCACTGCTTGTGCTTGCTGGATACCGTCGGGGCGGCCCAAGCTGAGGCGCGCCTCCCTGTTGCCATGACAACGTTCATCAACCAATAAGAAAAGAGTAGTTTCGTTTTATCCAGCTTTGAAGTTTGTTTGGGACGGAGGCTCTCGCGCGTCTGGCCGCCTCCTGTGAAGGCGTGTTGCGGTCATACACAGTGGGTGCCCTGTGAATGCGAAGGGAACCATTGCGTGGTAGACCCAGTATTTCAGTGGACACAATAAAATCTTTCATGGAAGTTCCTTTTCCTCGGAGAATTGATCCTAAAGAAGAGAAATATTAAATCTATTATTTTACTTGGAATGTCACCAATAACAGTTTACCAGTAAATCCAAAGGTCATTGACATTCCATTTCACATTGTGATTCCGTGCCTGAATATGTGTGGGCCTCCCCAAGTATTGAACCCACCGTCCGCCTTCTCCTCTTTCTTTACCCTTCACAGTGTCTGCCTAAACGTCGATTCTGCCGTAGACTCCTGATGTGCAGATGACTTACTATGAAGTTGTGTTTGTACGAATTCACTTGTCAGAGTCCTACAAATAGCTACGTTTTCCCTCTCATCAGATATCACATTGTATTGGACATGCCCACCCTATTATGTAGGTCGAATGTTGGGAGCCTTGCTGCCAACTTGTTAAGGCACGAACGAGGCTAGTCAAGCTGGTCAGAAAAATATTTTGATATACAAATGCGATTGAATGTTTTATGTAAGTTGCGCACACACTCACTGACAATTTGGAAATGAAGAGTCAACTTGGCCCTAAAAATATTTGGTGATATGAAAGTAAAGCTTCTAAATTACACAAATTTACGTACTATGAGAATGTAGGAATTTAGTTACCCCATTTCTCGAAAAAATATCTTTTGACTCACTCCGTCGCCCTGGTACACCCTATACCAAACCTTCATCCAACTACAGTGCGCCCGGGGCTTCATGGTGTAATGCGTTGCGCATACGCCATCCTCTGTTGGGTCACAGGTTCGATTACAGGCCAATCCATTTGGTATTTGAGATGGAGACTGGGAATTCTCCCGTTATCCTTTCCTCTCATTCCACCCTGGCTCTATCCTTCACTCATCGTCCGAATCGTTACCGTCAACTTATTAGGTTATCATTCATGGTCATCAATTATCTTAGTACTTGATGGGCCCCTGTCCATAAATAAATAAATGATTAAAACGTCTACGCTCAGTTTCTGCCCTGTCTACTTCGCTGTACTGTCGCAATTTGTGTTTTATTGCCTATCCTAGCATAGCTCTTTTCACTGATCCATCATAAGTCTTATCGTCGCCGAGACGCATTTTTGCTGTCTCCACTGCCCTTGCCTCAATTTACACATTCCTCAAGCCACCATTCTCCACCGACACCTTCTCACCCTTGAACGCGTCTTCATTCCCATTGCACCAATGAGCATCGTTCATTACCGCAGTCTCTTCCTGACAATGCGACATTTTCGCCTCATCCCTACTTCCATCCTTATCGTTTGGTGCCATCATCACGTTACTCAAGGTTGCCGCCATCACTTTCGCCTTTACTCTCGCCCTTTCCGCTGCACTCTTCATCACGCCACTTTCTCTTTCACCGGCCGCAGCACTGGCCGCGGTTGTGAACGACGCGTTATGAGGTGCGGCGGGGGCGGCGGCGGCCGGCGACCGCACGAACCGCCCTTTAACGACTGCGCATTTCCATACGCCCCCTGGGCCCTCCTCTCGCCCGCAGCCGCCCCGCTCCCGGCAGCCCACGGCCCCACCCCCGGCCCCCACTCGACACAGGCCTCGCAACAACCCGCAACAAGCGCCTGCCCTCGCCTGCGCATCCAAGCCTACTCCCTGCTCTTTGCTTCCGCCCTACCCAAACCCAACTGTCCCATCCATCGACCCCCACCCACCCAACGGCCCCAACAACCCAACGGCCACCCCCACCCCCACCCAACGGCCCCACACGGCCCCACCCACACCCACCCATCTCCACCCAACGGCTCCACCCATCTCCACCCAATAGTCCCACCCGCCCCCACCCAAGGGCTCCACCAACCCCCTCCCAGCGGCCCCACACCCCCAACCTACGGCCCCCCACCCCCACCCTAAGGCCCCAAACACCCAACGGCCCCACCCACCCCACTGACCCCACCCACCCCACCGGCCCCACCCACCCCACCGGCCCCACCCACCCCACCGGCTCCATCCACCCCACCGGCCACACCCACCTGACCGCCACACCCATCTGACCGCCCCACCACCCAACCGCGCCATCCACCCAACGGTCCCAACCACGCAACCACCTGCACCATCCACTCCACTCGCCCGACCCGCCCTATCCGTCCCACCTACCTCGCCCTCCCCTCCTGCCCCTCTCCCCACGCGCCACACTCGCCCCATTCGCCCCATCCGCCCCATCCGCCCTACCCGCCAACAGCTGCCCCCGCCTGCCCCCACAAGCCGCCGCCCATTCCACCTTCGTCTGCCTGCCACCGGCTCCCTTCTCCTATTCCGTCTCCTCGCGTCTCCTATCGCCCCGCCCCGTCCGCTAGACCCCACACGTTCCCGCTCCTTGTCCCCTCACCCTGTCCCCTGGTCCTGCACCCGGATCAGACCCCTGGCTCTGTTTCCACTCCCTGTTCCCGGGCCCTGACCCCCGGTCCTATCCCACTCTGCCGTTCTTCCCCGTCTCGAGCACAAGACACCCCGATCTCCCTCCCCGTTCTCCCAACCCCGTCTTACCGCCCCGCCCACTTCACCTGTTTCTCCATCCTCGTCTTCGTGCCCCCGTCCCCCTTACCCCCGCTGGCGTTGCGTGCGAGTCTCACGGGCCGCCCGCGACCCCGACCTCGCGCCCACCACGTGGCGCCTGGAAGCGGGCCGGCGCGCGGCGCCGTGCGGCACCGGGGCGGTGGGAACGGCGGTTGCTACAATCGGAGCGCCCCGGGGGACGGGGCGAGTCGGGGGGGGGCGTGGCGGGGGGGGGGCGGACGGGAGCAAGAGCTGGGGTGAACGCAACGGGAGCAAGAGCTTGGGCAGTACCGTCGGCGGGCGCCGCGCAGCGGTTTCGGCTTCGGTGGAGCCCTTGCGATGCGGCTGGGAGCAGCCCACCAACGCAGTTGCTTTGTTTCACGCGGAGCATTCGGCTGGTGACCATTCACACCCTCCGTCCGCAAAAGAGCTGCTGGCTAGTATACTGCGATTTTTTAACTTTGCCCCTGACAGGAATCAGCTGTTTCACTGCCATCCAATCGGCAGCTTGTATTTCACTAAAGTGACGGCACTATGGTGACGTTCGAGCTCCCGATTGGATGAAACAGTCAACAGCTGATTCCTGTCTGGGGCAAAGTTACGAAAATCGCAGTATAGTCATGTTGCAGCTCTGTGGATCCACGTGAGTGTGGAACACCTTTTTGTTAGAGACAATATTCTCTGTCATAGGATTTGTAAAAAAATGGTATGAAGATGAAATAAGACATGGGAACAGAAGAAAGGTAAGGTAATGATTAATTGTATTCTGAAAATTAAACGCAAAAACACACGTTAGTCAAAACTGTTCGTCGACAACACCGACAGCACTTTATTAAGATGTACATCCTACATGGTGCTATTCTTCAATGCGGAACGTCCCTCTCTTTGCGGAGTTTACGCGAGTCATCTGTCGCTGTAGGTCGAGCAAGACAAGAACACAAGGGAATATGGGAGAAAGCAGCGGGTGGAATGGAGTTGAGTGTATAGAAATTTGAGTATAGAGGCGACGGGTACAGAAGTTGAATACCGTGGTCTTGAAACGGTCAGGTCCACAGAGAGGCGGAAGCAGAGCAAGCGGTGACGGCACATCGTGTTCCGTGGTGAGGGGTCTGGATGAAAAGTTTGAGTGGAAGTACTCTTACGGTGGGAGCATGGAAGACCGTATGATTCTCTGAAATTGGACCAGGACTATGAAACTAACGGGAGTTTCGGGACTTGGATGTAGAGTTGAAAGTAAGAATGAGAGTCGCGATGAAAAAAAAACTACGAATCGTGGGATCAACGGAAATGAAGGGCATTCATCGATTGGTAATAATTTACAAAGGTATCTTTTTGTGTGATGGTCATATTTTAATACTGATGTACCAAAGTTTTGTTGTTTAATGACCTGTGGCAATAAATTACAAATGTACTTTGCTGTGTAAACCCACTTGATGGTATTTTAGACATTAATGTAGATTTTTAGAAATTGTGTTGTTTAGTGTCTGGACTCTGGAAATTTGTCCATTGACCCATCCCCATCAAAAGTATTAGTGGGCATTTTCGAATTTGACACTTCGTCGATACCTAACTTTTTTAGAATTCTCTGAAAATGTCTTTAGATGGCAGGATCCCTTTCCGCCGTCAAAGATTGGTATTATTTGCGTTTATATTTCAATAATAATTGTAATTTGTTGTGGACGAGCGCCTTGAGATTGCAATAGAGCAGGAGACCTGCTGGTCCCGACACAGGGTCCAGAGGGAAGCGGAATGGTCTTTCGGGACTGCGGGAAGGTGGCTGTTCTGACGTCCTGACGGAATCAGTAGTGGTGATTAGGTGTGAATTAATGCTTAAGGAATAACGAAGGAACAAGTTAAGGAACAGATTAAGCACGTGCTTGGGACCCCCGATATTGAAATTGGGGCCCCTTGATAAGAGACCCAATTTCTTTAAAAAATATCTCTTCATAAATATGTAAAAAGTTTTATCATGAATGTTTAAAGAGCAAAGAGTGAACTTCATTCTCATACTAATTTTAACGAGATATGTTCAGTATTTCAAATATTATTAAGGGACTCCATAAGACTCCATAAGTGATTAAGATATTATTGCGACCTGATTGTGACTGGGTGTACGGACATTAGGAGCACTGATACGGCTCTGTACGGTACGGTGGACTGGGGGTGTGGGAGGGGGTAACAGTAACAGCTTGATATGTCATCGGCTGCCAAAAGTTAGAGCGAAGTATGAAGCTTACCTAAAGTTCATTATACGTTCATTATCCGTTAAAGTTCATGATCATTAATTACCGTTAATTATTGTTCATTTAAATTCGTCATTATTACATGTAGGAATTGCAATTTTAATTTACCCAATGTGTTTAACATGAACAATCGGAATGGCTATTCTTTCATTTATTACATTTTACAATTTTAAAAAATTGTATTCCTATGGACTTGAAAGTTTCCGATATTAATTTTTTTCGTTTTACTGTTCATTGTCCTTTAAAACGCGGCATGAATCCACATTCTGTCTACCATTAAGTTTTATATGCGGCAGTACTTCTTGGGAAATGAGACAATACTTATAAGGTAAACGAAATGCAACCGTCTGGTGCTAGAGCCGACAAAGATAGGCGGCGGAGCGGTGAAGTCAGAACGGAGAAGGGGGACGATGAGTGCAGATTACGAAACGTAATCGACGGTGATGGCGAAGCGACAGAGGTAATGGAAAAAGCGATGGCTACGCAGGATAATTCAACATTGCCTGCGAGCCCGCAAAGAGAGTCTTCTGTTATCGAAGATGATGGCATTTATGGAAGTATAAATTTGTAAATCCGTGTTGATTGAAACCATCATAGAATGATTATGCTGGCAAAACGAAGAGTCAGAGGATAGTGAAACACTGCCTTACTATAAAACAGATTGCCCACATTATGCTGAAATTGTGTTGCCGTACGGTCATGTAAGCATGAAGTACAACGTGCGATATAATTTAAACGCCAAGTTCAATACAATGTGGGCGGAATAATGAAACTGTGAGTGTCGCCCAGTCAGCGCAAAACGCGTCGCTTTTCACGTTTCCCCAGAGTCATCCTTTTGGTGGAAGGTTTTCCCTCCGCTGCGTC
>JAHLJT010008446.1:278550524-278560973 GCA_031308135.1 Acheta domesticus | reverse complement strand
AGGTATATTTTGTCGACAATCTTCGGCTAATAGTGCACGTTTAGTTTGTTCAATTGCTAAATTGTGATCATAATATTATGATTCTTAAAGCCCATGTACAGCGCGCAAAAACGAGACAAAACACGGAAGAAGGAAAAAGGGTCAAGGTGAAGCGCTCTCAGAATTCACGGTTGTGGTTCTATTAGTACACAGAAACAAATATATTTTTGAAATATTGATACTGAAGGAACGATGTTGGCGAGTTTCCCCAGAAGTACACTGACGACACTTTGTCTAGAATGGTAGCAATGAGATGGACTTTTATAAAATTAGTGAACCTATACAGGACATAATTTCTCCCATTATTTCTACTTTTACAGTTTTTGAAAATTCAGAGTGTTAAACAATATCAGATCTGCAGCATTTTTAAAAGTTATTTTGCTTTATCCGAGGAAACGTATAATAAAATTAAAGCCGTTATCGTTTATTTCCAAAAAATTGTGTATGACGTTTTTAAAGAACGAAAGATTTTTTTAGAACGGATTTCATTGTACACAAATCTCCATTTTATATGCTGCAATTTTTCAATGTTACTTCTCTTCAATTTTGGAAAATACGGAGTTCTCCGAAAGTGGGAACACTTCCAATCCTTCATACAGGATGTCCCACCAACTATGGACCACACTCATAACTTTAAAACGGTTCATGATATCGATATGTAGTTTTCGCTGAATAATGCGGAATCATGAGGCAAGTAACGTGCCGTAGAGAAATTGTCTATAACATTTTTAGTTTTCGAGAAATTTAATCATCTTTGATTTTTTAAATAGAACGATATATATTTCTCACCAGCAATCGATAGACCATGAAAAGAGGAATAAAATGATGTATCATATTCTAGTATTTTGATAGTAATTTGAGTATAAAATTAGACTTTCTGTTATGTAATTTTGAATTAAACGGACAATATTTCGTGTAGCAGCCCCTGCAAATCTTGCCTTCGGGAAAATGGCCTTCGCAGCGGAAAGACTGTTGCTTGGAGAGAGAAGACTGAGAGGGGTGGCAATGGGGGATAAGAGGCCTACTACAGCAATCCAATGTCTTGACACAAAGGTCACACTAACAAACACCAATTTTAACGATCAGAATGAGATTTTTCCATTGATTTATTTGCATTTCACTTGTCTTCTTTAATAATAAATATCATTTTCAAACTTGACAAGAATCCAATCAGCGTCTCTACGCTGGTAAATTTCATTTTTAATTAAGATGATGATTCGTTCATTTCGCAACCATACCTCTACTACTGTTCATAAATGGAAAAGAAAACAATACACTTCCGTTTTCTGCCGTGGATTTTTAAGTTTGAGGCAGCACGTGGCGTTATGAAGTGAGAAACTCTCCAATGAATATTAGCAGTCGTGACCGCAGGTGTGAATTTGTGTTAAAGTTTAGTAAATTTACACGGACAGTCTGTCAAGAGTGTTTCAAAATTTGTATTGCTTTGTTCTTTTGGTATTGTTTAAAAAAGACGTTTATTAAGAGTAAATAATAACATAAAATGTCTGTTATTTGATGAATTTATCAAGATATTACAATAAAATCTTTTAGCATTCATTCCCTCTCCATGTTTTAAAATGACAGCTTGTTTCCGCCACAAAACACGTAGCTCTGTTCTCGGTTTTCGTAAGTTGAAAAGAACCTTTATTTTTATCGACGTTCCGCTACAAATTATTTTTATTTTGTTCTTTCCGATGATCGTTGCTTTGGGATTTCAGTAGAAGAAAAGTTCAATTCATATGAACAAATGGGAAAAAAGTATCTCGTTCTGATCATTAATATTGTTGTTTGTTCATATGATCTTTGTGTCAAGACCATGAATTGCTGTAGTTACGCCCCTATCCTTCACGGCCACCCCTCTCTCACTCCCTGTCTCCACGAAACGGTCTCGACGCCGCGAAGGCTACCTTCACAAAAGGCGACTTTTGCAAGGGTTGCTACAGAAAAGGACCGTTTGCTTAAAAATCACATACAAGAAAGTCTAATTTTATACTCAAATTACTACCAAAATACTAACATACGATACATCATTTTATTCCTCTTTTCATGGTCTATCCATTGGTGGTGAAAGAATTATATGGTTCCATTTAAAAAAATCAAAGATTATTAAATTCCTCTTAAACTAAAAATGTTATAGACAATTTCTGTACGGCCTGTTACTTGCCCCTCGATTCCGCATTGTTAAGCGAAAACAGCATTTCGATATCCTGAACCATTAGAAGTTATGGGGGTGGTCCATAGTTGGTGGGGCACCCTGTATATATGAACAGAAATTTTAAAGGAAAAATTTGGAGTCGTTTTTTATAAAATAGTTGCTTAAAATGTATATATTTCATGCACAATTATGCAAAAACTAGTCATTTTCAAAAAAATGTGCCACGACCTTATTTCAAGAATTGTCTCTGAACAATAGATTCAATTAATCAAAAAATCTTCAATATTGTAGTTGTCTGAAGACACAAATTGAACATTTGCAGTTTTCGAGAAATTAGTTATGTCAACGAAAATTAGAACCACACAATTCTTATAAGTGTGAAATTATGCTATCCGAGGATAATGTTTAATGAAAAAAATTGGAGCCTTTCTGAGGAAATTCTGTTACTGTTGTTGAAGCTTCATATAAGTGCTCTAAAAAGTCATATATCCGTTTCGAATTCGCAGGGCCTGAGAGTTTACTCAATCGATAGGGGAATATCGATTTTAGAAACCGGTTTACATGTTATAATTGAACAGTCAGAAAGGCGGACATACGTTTTGCCGTCAAATAATTTTCGGGTATCAAGTACCCACAAAACATAGATTCTGACCACTTGGGTTAGAGGAAGTAATGTACTGTACTTAGGAACAAACTTTTTTGATTTAATGGTTACCACGTTCGAGCAACAAGTTTTTCTGTAAAAAAAATCGCCTATTTCAGGCCCACGATTTCACTTCCTCTTTTTATGTAGTAATGTGATAAGGTAAAAATGAGAATTGGCAACCCATATAGATTTTCAACATTAATGTTTCAAGGTTTGTAATTTTATTAAACAGATCAAGACTGAAAGGTTCAATGACTATGATAGGATGTGTCTCGTGGTTTGAGACCTGCTGGTGTATTTACAGAGCTATGGTTTATTTTTAAGGGGAATCTCAAAATAACGAAAAAGTCAATATTATGATTTCGGGCGTACGTGGGTTATTTCAAGTCCGGTATGTTGGTGAATATAACTTAAATGTATCCAAAAATACAAAATAACAATACGAAAATATGAAATTAAATTGTTCCGACTTAAAAAATCTTATACACGATACATGATCATTTTGGATTCTGAAGATGATGATGATGATGATTAATGCAGGTGCAATAATTATATCAGTGCAATTTTATTGCTATCTTGGTTACTGATATTTTGGAGTCATTCGCTGTGACTGAAATAACCGGATGTAAAAGTTACCAAGCGGATTAAACGGAATTTGGACCGTGAACAGGAAGGGTTGTGGTCGCTACGTTACGAGTCATCTGTGATACCCAGAATTACTCGTATATATGAGTATGCTGGTAGCTATCCTCGGCGAGAGATCAATGCGCAGGGCATCTGATTCGGCGGCTGCAGTGACGTCTTATGTTGAACATGAGGTGGCTGCAGCGACGGCTTGTGTTGCTTATGAGGCTATACTATTGTGATTCCAGCATTCTGCTTGGTGGCAGTGCAGGATTGGCTCCTCTGAAAGTAGTTTTCTACGATCCTCCGTCTTTGTGAATTGGTGGCCTTGCACTGTAAAAGGACGTATGGTTCCAAATTTCCAATACAATACAATCTGGGTGTGTCTCGATAGTGAGGTTGTGGTTGATCACATAGGTAATTGTTATGAATGAATGGTGGGAATACGAAGGAAGGAGAGGCAGGAAAAACAGAGAGAAAACGTGCTGCGAATCCGTGTAATTCACCATCATTTCAAAAGGTGGAGAATCGGTGAACGCGCTGGCGCTACGGAGACTGGGTGATGACGGCAGAGGGGCGGCAGAGCGCCTAAGCGATGGGTGTCGCGGACGGCCAGGTCCGGAGAGCGAGAGTACTGCGCCGAGCCGGGCGCGGCGCCACCATCGCCACCGCCGCCGGTTCCGCTCCACCGGCCTGCGGGTCGACGACCTTGACGCCTCGCGAAGCGGAAGTGACGGCCCGGAGTCGAGCGAAGGACCGGAGAAAACGGGACCGCCACCGCCCCGCCGGTTCCCACCCCACCGCGCCGCCTGCCCCGCCCCCTCCTTTCCCGCCACTCCCCCGCCCGTTCCACCCGGCCCGCCAGGCTCCGTCGTTGCAGCCGGAGCGATCCCGATGCACTGGGATTTAAGGACAAGCAACAGCAATTTCTCCGAAGAAGCCGGCCTCAGTAGTGTGAGAGATAGCACACCGACTTCGTAATATCGAGTTCATGGATTCAAACACGGCGGTGGGGGGGGTGCAAAGTGCGGAAAATTGTCATCGTGCAATGACACGTTTGTGGCATATAAAAGAAACTTGGCAAAATGGCCAGCAAACTAATTATATCCTCCAACAATGTCGTTGCTAATCAGATCCCAAATCGTTGGTGCACAAGAAAAATTGCACATTAAACAATTGTGATTTGACATGGGGAAATATTGTATTTCGAGTGGAGCCGTTTTTTTTAGCAGACGAAGACGAAATGTTTTTCTCTGAATATCGACTACCTTGTGAACTATCTTTATAAATGTTCTTCAGGTAAACTTAACTAAACAAAAAACGTTACTCAACTGAAAATTTACTTATTTCAGATAGGTCATTTTCTTGTGCCGAGACGATATTCGCTCAGCCAGGGATCTATATAAGTGAAGAATAAAATGAATACGACCGTTTTGAGTTTGTCCTTGGCGGCGAAATTAGGAGCCAAAATTAGGAGCCAAATGTGATGTCATTCAGCGATACCGATGAACAGTACAGCCAGCCCATCGACGAAAGTCATTGCACAAATTTCCACAGCATTAGACAACAACCATCTCCATCACCATCACAACAACAATAACAACGAGCCAATGACATGGCGCCAAGAGAGGAACGCAGTTGAGGGAACATGTCCCAAGACCCAACTTAAGTGGGGCTCAGTAATTATTTTTCATTTAAAATATATAGAAAAATGTATTTACTTCTAATTCAAACTAACTGCTAAAGAAAACTCGGGATAAGATTTAAGCATTAACTAAATAACTAGTGGTGGTAAAACAGCACGTACGTTCTCGCCTTTAGTAATAGGTATTACTAAAGGCTTCCTAATACTATTTAAAACATAATTTCTCTCCGAATTAACATCTCAGTCATCTTTTGTAAAACTCATTACAAATCGTAGATCATTAGTTGCCAAAAACTAAATATTTTCAAGCAAATATCAACACAAATTTGACAATTATAGTAGCTTTTCATGTAGATAAATCATGTCCCAACAATAAGATGTAATTCACAGACATTAGCTCCCAAGGCATTGTTGCCGAGCCATTGTTGCATTCCAATCTGATATTTCCTGAAGGCTAGCAATTTCATTTCATATATTTCTAAAATGTAAGAAACGAAAAAGATATATGAAATAATATACAAATTCTAACTTAGAAAGCATCTAACTTCTGGAATTACGTTCGCGAAGTGCAATAAATTTGCAGAGGGTGACTATATTTGTCGCCAAATTACACAAAAATTACTCATATTTTCAAAAAATTCAATATGACCTTATTTGAAGATCTGTTTTTGATGAACACGTTTCATTAAAACAAAATGTATCTTCGCAATTGTAGTTGTAGAAAGTCGCCATTTTTTTCTTTTAATTATGGAAAACCAGGCATTTTAAAGAATATGAGACCTGGATCATTCTCTTAAACGTCTTTCAAACTATGGAACAACAAAAATTAATCAAAAGGTTAGGGCCATTTTTTTATTTGGAAAATGTCCCATGGGCCTCATGTAAAGTACCCCCGAAAATTAAAAAATCAGTTACAAATTTAAGACGGCCGCGACATCAGCCAGATCGACTGGGGAAGACCAATTTTGGAGAAAATCGGCAGTACAGTTTAGCCGCTAACGTTGCACACGGACGCATGGGCAGACATTTTGCCGTCAATCGATTTTTCGTTATTAAGGACCCACAAAATGTGGATTCTGGCTACAACACGTGATAAAGTTTTTTTTCTAAATTTAGCAATTGAATTTATTAACTTTGTTACTAGAGCCATGTAATAAGAGTTTTTTCTGAAGAATGTTCGCTGTTTTTTCGCGCAGCACTACATAACTCTCTCTACTGCGTAAGTGGTAGGGAGAAAGTAAAAAAATATTGTATAAGTATCATAATTTATAATAAATTGTTAAGTGAACCGTTTAAAATAAAATTTAAAATATTTACACAAAATTTATTTTCTTCAATAATATTTTAAAGAAAAAGGATATTTATTTAACTGTAGTTGAATTATAATTAACTCTAAAATATAGATAAGCAAAACCAAGTCTCCCAGGCCTCTTGATTTCTCTGGATGCCTTTGACCTCCGAAGTCTCGAAAGTAGCCTCTCGTGCCAGCCGGACGATGTTGCGTTGAATTCGTTCTGTCGATGATTATCGATTCGGTCGTTTGATCATACCGTGGCGTTTCTCAAAGCTGAAATTACTACTTTCACCACGGAAACGTACGACTTCTCGTTATTTCACCCACATGCAATAGCCTTATAAATCATTTCAGTGGATATCTTTACCAACTTTTTTATTTAAGTTATTAGCATGTTCTGATGGCTTAGCCATCATCAATCGATGTTCCTTGCCGACTGGAAGTCAAGAATTTGATTCCTCAAATCAGTTTGTCAATCCAAAAAAAATTAATTTATAGATTTATAATGTTTGTAATGGCGACATCAGTTAGAATTATTTATATACTACCAATAAAACCTCAAAAGCAGATCATTACCATCAAAAAATCAAAAAGAGAACAGAAATATTGTTTAAAATATTTTTATATTCTGTTTACTGTTGCAGGTAGATAAAGAGTACAATTCCATATTCTATATAATGAAGCTTCCTGAACAACATAAAATGCTGCAATATTATATTCCATGCAATAAAGGGAATTGCAGAAGTCAATATAATACCATTAATCATAATAGCATTCAGATAGAAAGTATGTCAAAATAATAAACAGGCAAAGGGATAAGATAACACACATCACACAAGGTCGAATGATCATCAAGTGCTCGTTAGTAATTCATTATACACTCACGATACTGCACTCGTGAATATTCAACTACGTATCCCTAAATTATGTACCACCATAGGAGACCACAGTCTCTAACGACAAGAAGGAATACATATCTGTGTCCTTCTGGAATCCCCTTTTCATTCAACGTTTTTTAAAAATATGGCTTATTTTACTATGAAATTAATAAATACAAGGAGAATGAAATTATAATTTCAATGTTACAATTAATAAATACTATTGATTTTAAGTTCAACCATTTACAGAATTGCAAGATGGTTTAAAGAGCCGCTTCCTCAAATGTGGTGTATAAATTCTCAAATTGTCACCTTAAAAGGGAAAAAAATCGGGAATTGATGGTACTTACGGAAATAAAATATTTTATTACGTAGGACTACGGGACATCTTTCAAATTTTCAGCCGCTGTCTGGAGAAGAATTTCTAGCGGTCGCACCGCGCGCGATCTATCCTTTCTCTTCTCTGCCCTATCTTCATCACTTACACACACACACACACACACACACACTTTCATGCTCTTCACTACCACACATCTCGAGAGATCAATCGGTAGCTTAGCTCTTGTCCACGCTGGGGAGGTGTCTCGCTGCTGGGAGATACCTAGTTAGGGAAAACTCTGTAAGCCGATTTGTAGGTCGGTGCCGGATCTCACCACCCAGCTGGGGATGAACACCGCCACTACACCAAAGGGTACTAATATGCTCGTAGCAGTTGATGTGCCCGGATACATAAAAACTGGGGGAACGTGCCGTGACCCTGTTTTGTCTACCCAAATTCCTCATAGCTCGTCAGAAATTTGAACCCCGTCCCCAGCGGCGAACGACGAGCGGTGTGACCGTTTCTCCAAGGGTCGCCCCACCAGCTCCGAGAATAGCCGAAATTTCATTTCGCCGGGGCGCCCCAAATCTAAATTGAGCGCCGCTTACTCGCGTGCAGATGTCGCGAGGCGACGCGTCGCTCCCCCGAAATCCCCCCCGGTGCCCCGCCCGGTGCCCCGCCCGGTGCCCCCGCCCGGCTGGCTGCTCCCCTCCAATGGGGCCCGCGCGGGGCGGAAACAGACGGCGACAGCGACGGTGATGGAGCACCCACGGCGGGAGCGGGAGAGGGGGATGTGGGGGGCCAGGGGTTCTTAAAGTTGGGTACGCGGTGAGCTCGCCAGGGAGAACATGGACAACTGGCACGTTTGGGTGAGAAATTAACTTTTTAACAGAAACTCCCGGGCATAATCTCCCCTTCTCCTTCTAAGTTTACAAAAATATATATTGAGCTTGTGCATCCGATTCACGAGTAAAAAATAATTATGAAAATACGAATATTATATATTCTTTTACGTTCTTGTTATTATTTAAGAGTGAATTTAAAACATTTTACACTGAATTGACTCTCTTGTAAAATTTAAAACATTTTCATTTAATTAAAAATGCTTTTATAATGTAACTGCATAGAAATTCTTTAAAACTCGCTGTTACGGAAATTTTATACGTTGGGATACGTAATAAACTTTCAGTAATTTGTGAGGGTTTCTTTAAAATATTTGGGGACTGCAGGTGTAGTCTATTAGGAATGGTGCTGCTCATTGTGTCAATTCTAGCGGAGAGGTACGGTTCTCGAGAGTGATAGTAGTCCTGTAGTGAGGGTTGTAATGCTCATGGTAGTCTACAAATAAAAGCGAAAACAGATACTTATTAGGGTGCTGGAACGCCGTTCTGGTTACTTACGTTTGGAATGCCCAAAACATTCGTTCAGATACATCTTGTTAAACGTAGTACTAAAACAAAACATTGGGTACGGGAAAATGTAAATGCGCACTACACTGTTCCACGGAGACCCAAAAGGGGTGGTTATTTCGAAGGCAAAGAAAGCTTCGGAACATGTTCAGGCTCTGAAGTGCGTCTGAAAAAGTAATAGGATATCGCTTGGGGCTGAAAAATCGATGCAGTCGAAATTGCCGGTGGAAAATTCTTCTGAAAGTAGAGATTGTTGTGGTTTACGTAGAAATACGAAAGGTCATCGACGTTGTAGGACAAAACAGTACGTGGTCTATACTGGGAGAAATAAAGATGTGTATATCAGCAATTCCAACCCAAAATACAGTCGACTGTTGTTGACAAGCTCAAAGATCG
Organism: Acheta domesticus; assembly: GCA_031308135.1. Lineage (NCBI taxonomy): Eukaryota > Metazoa > Arthropoda > Insecta > Orthoptera > Gryllidae > Acheta > Acheta domesticus. Next base: position 278,551,568 of record JAHLJT010008446.1, on the reverse strand, counting down.
TGTAAGGAAGGAAAAATAGTCAACATTCAAAACGTAGTAGCAAGCCAGCAGAACGATATTCCTAAGGGGGTAAGAATGTAACAAAACCAAGCGGTAGCAGGGACTGTCGAGAAAGTGGCGCCCTAATCAGGTATACAATGGAGAGGGAACGCCAGGGACAACCGAAATGGCCAACGTAAAGTAGACGCCAACAAGGGCGGGGCGGCGTCGCCACTTCACGGACTGAAAAGGACGACAGTAGGGAGAGAGCGACACACAAATACCGAGTTGACAGATCGGCGCTTAGGGCGCGATAAACGCGAAAGGGGCGAGGTAGAGCTGGAGGATGGGTGCTGGCGGGGCGAGAGCGCGCGTGCAGCTGGCGGGGCGGCGCCCCCGCCGCGGGCCCTCTGCGCCGCTGGCGCTCGCCCGAATCCTCCATGAATGCCCGGCGTGCGTCCGCGCCGCCCCCGCCGCCGCCGTCTCCACCACTATCGCTCCTGCTCCCATCGCTGCCGCCCCCGCCAACCCCCCCGCCAACCACCCCGCCAACCCCACCCCCGCGAACCCCAGCCCCGTCACTCCCGCCAACCCCCGCAAATCCTCAGCCAACCCCCGCCAACCCCCCGCCAACCCCCGTCAACCCCCCGCCACCCCCCGCCAACCCCCGTCAACCCCCGTCAAACTCCCCGCCAACCTCCCGCCAACCCCCCGCCAACCCCCCGCCAACCCCCGTTAACCCCCCGTCAACCGCCCCGCCTCAGGCAACGCACCCGCCCTACACAACGCCACCACCACCGCTGCCACCACGACCGCTCCCAACAGCCCCAACCACACCACCACCACCACCGCCACCATCACATTCACCACCACTGCCACCGCCGTAGCGGCCCGGCCGCGGCCGCGCGCCCAGCCATGAAAACGCGCCTCATTCATTGCAAATGCGGCTGTGAGTCACGCGAGGCCCACGCGGGCCGCATGCGGACGGGGCGCGCGCCGCTCGCCCTCACCCGCCCTCACCCGCTCTCGCCCGCGCGTGCACGAGCCGCCGCCCCCGCCCTCGCC
>JAHLJT010008446.1:278526351-278550424 GCA_031308135.1 Acheta domesticus | reverse complement strand
AAATTGCCGTCGTGAAGATTGCACGGAACGAGAAGTTATACACAACCTCGCGAAGTTCTTCAATTTGCGTCCGGCGCCGTCGCTAACCATAGCACGAGCTTCGCGCCACCTGAAACAGGGGGGGGGGGGGCCCGCGACGAACCAGGCAACACATCCTTTAGTACGTCGTTATCGGCACGAATCTGCGGCCCCCATTTACTGGTCGTTCCCCCTTGACCAGGCTGCGCATCCTGGTTGCAGAAAAACACCCCTCGGACGCCAAATGATCGAGAGGAGAGGAGAGGAGAGGAGGACAAGGAGGAGGACGAGGAGGAAGAGGAGGACGAGGAGGAGGAGGAGGAGAAGAAAGAGGAGGAGGAGAGAGTCGTGACGAACATCCGGGAGCTATTGAGATCTCGAAGCGACAGAATTGTGGTCTTCACGTGGCGCGTCCCATGCGAACGTCAGATGGAGAGAATCGCGGCATTCACGTTGCTGTGTGGACGTGAGAGCCGAATGCAAGTTCGTGATGCGGAATTTTTAGTAGCTGCTCGAAGACGTGGCCAGGCATTCTGAGTTATATTATATCACCTGCAAGATGTTATGGAAAGTTATAATATCAACGTTTCACGTTCAAAGACAAAACATTTAGTTTGCAAGGGGATGCGCTTATGTTGGAGCAAGTGACAAATTATAAGTATTTAGATATTCATAAAATTTACAACTAAATTGAAGTTTCAAAATTTATATTCTGTATGAAAACACTTTTCAGCGGTGCTTTTTTTTCATTCCTCGACTACTAGTAGGACCGCTTACATAATACTTATTTTATAAATTAATTGAACTGACAATAGAATTACAAGTAAAACTAAGTTGAAAGTTAACAAATATAAGTCGTCTAAATTAAAATAACAATTCAAGATGTTTCGTCGTAAAAAGGGGTCGCAGGCAAAACTCTCAAACGAAGATTTGAAAACGAAGATTTTGATTTCAAATAAGAAAATGGAAAGAACAGAATACAATACAATACAAAATTAATTATTAAATATGAAAAGAAAAAATGTCATTATACAACAATTATATCAAATTAAAAGGAGAAAATTAATCTTACGGAAAACAGGAAGAGTTGTGAAGGAAAAAGAGTGCATGCAGTCAGCATGAAGTTACTTTAATACACGTTTTTCTACGTATTTCGCTTCACAATGCATAAGTTATCCACCAAAACAATGAGGAAATGGGAATTAATACACTGAACATTATCATGGCCTTGCTATGATCATTAACACAGGACGAAGAAATAAAGTACATGGGAAGAAATGTAAGTAAAATTTCAGCGGCATTCCTTGCTTTTAGGGATTAAATTAATTTCTCTCTCCTCGTACACATTTCTTTGTTGATGTTTTATTGCCTCGAAAACGTGAAGCATTACCATTCGATAATCAGAAAAATGATGGTTGGAGAGAAGCAACTTAGCAAGATACCGCTTTGTTATATTTCGTAGCCCTTAATTGAGCCACTTAGAGTTTAAGCTCCGAGCGAAGCAAAGAAACGTTGTACAAGAAAATGCAATTAAGAAAAGACTTAAAATTCAATTAATAAATTTTCGCTCGAGGCAAACGATATAATGAATTTTGAGACAAGTCCAAAACGAGCAAGAACTCTCTCCGACTGGAACCCTTGTCTGTGGGCTTCTGACGAGACGACCGACGAAAACGGGAGGCTGTGACGAAGGCAAATGCACCAGCCCGGAGCGTCTAATAGTCTTGGAGAGAAACCGGTAACGTTGCGGAAACAGGCTTCAAGAAAAAGTCCTCTTTTAGGCTACGTTCGTGCAAAGTTTACTATTTAGTATACCAGAGTGGTCGTTGTTTTGACAAAGTTGGACATTTTTTGATCTCCCCTCCTCATGTATTCTGCATTGTAAAGAATGTAGCGCTATTTGGTAGCGGAGAAGTTAAATTTCTTGCATCTCAACACCCAGGAAGTAGGATCGATACCGGCGGAAAATCGTCAGTGGCTAGGTTCTACTTATGGATTGTAAAAGAAGCCTAGCTAAATGCACGGTAAAATTAAATCTTGGGACAATACTCGACCTAATCAGATCCCATATTCCCTAAGCGGGGGAATACCTGAAGTAATAGACAAATATTACTGAGACCGTTGTTGTGGCGCTCTCTGACGGTTAATACGAGAGTCAACAGTTACTGGCAACGCTAGGAAATTGTAAGGTGTCAACTGAAAATTAGCAGCAATTTTGTCCCTATCGGGAATGGGCAAATGGGCCCAATATCAACTGCCCGGGCATTAAAAAAAAGAGAATTCGGAGAAAAAGTAGAAGTACACTTAGAAATAGAAGTAAAAAATAGAAGTAACCTCAGAGCTATTAATCCGAGCAACCGGGTCCTTTTACATATCTAGAACACTTTTTTGAATTCTTATTACTTTCATAGAAACACTAAATAAACTTTTTGTGTTATGTGTATATGAATCGAAAGTAGGTATGTACAAATTGGGCACTCTGTGTAGGGTTAGCGGTAATTCGAATATGAAATACAATAGCGGAAGGAAAACAGAGTGAGGTGGCAACGAAATGAGCCGTTAGTGCGAATAGTACGGGCATAGAGTAAAGATGTAAATAGAGGGCTCATGAGGCTTGTTTTAAGGCTACCTCTTTAGTCTATGGTACGAGGATACGAATGAAGATGCAATCGGGTGCTAAGACAGCAACAAGAGGGAGAAACGAGAGAGGAAATTGGGAGTGTTTTAGTCGCTTCGTTAGGGTGTGGTATCTCACCCAATATTTTAACTACCACACCGCAGAGTAATGACATGACATCACATCTCATGGCGTGAGATACATCACACGCTTTGATGTGAGATCAGATGATAAAAAATACGCACGAATATAAGTGTGTAAAGAAGTGTTGAAACCATATACAAGGGGTCCAATTATTATTTTTCAGTCATTTCCATGTAACAAATACATAGTGTGACATTCTTTGCATTTGAAATCTAAAAGTAATAGAGAATATTATTAGAAACTAGTGGTGCTACAACAAGTAATTCCTCGCATTACGTGTGTTACGAATGTTATAATACCGCAATTTCCGTCCATAACACATCTCAGGCATCACTTGTAAAACTCATTACCAATTATAGCACGTTAGATGCGGAAACTAATTCTTTTTAAGATTATCAACACAAGTTTGATAATCTGAAACTGCGTTCCATACAGCCAGAAACATAGCCCACGTCATACCAATAATACGTAGGAATAATGAAATGATACAAAATCGAATGTTAAGCTTGTGGGAGTGTTGTAACTTTTAGGAGTTGTTACTCAGTTAGGAAGGTTCTTCTTCTTCTGTCAGCTCTCCGGCACTTCTACTTTTGCCATGGCTTCTTTTATTGCGGCAGCCCAATCTCTCCGATCTTCTGCTTTTCTTCTCCATCTTTTCACTCTTAGGGTCCTCAGATCTTCTTCCACCTCATCGTTCCATCTTCACCTCGGCCTGCCTCTACTCCTCCTACCGGCCATGCTCCCTACATATATCTTCTTAAAAATATCAAGTTAGGAAGGTTAAAATTTGCAAATATATTTTTGACTATCACAGAATAACATAATTTTATTCCGCCTTGCAGTGTGTAAGCCTTTCAGAGCATTTTTTCTAGGATTACTAATCTTTACATATTGCATGTTAATATAATGATACGGCATTCATTGTGTAATGCCACTCCCATACCAACTAAAACAAAATAGAAAAGTATAAAGTACCGATACCAATTTTACATCTATATTATAAATATAGTATCTGCATTCATTTACAATTTAAATTTTACATATGGCATAAATGTTTTCGCTCACTTCCTTACTATTAATGTAATAAGCTTTCCCAAATCGTGGCTTCACCAATCTTAAGCGTTCCTGTTGAAATACTTACATTAAGACCTAAAAAACGTATCACACTCCAGTTGGCAATTTCTGCGTGAAACATTGGAAATGACAGGAGGGCGGATTTGTAAGCGCAGAAAATGGGAAAACCACGAGAGGAAACGGGAGAGATAAGCAATGGAGACATTACTTTTTCACTTGAAGGGATACATTCCAAGCGAATCAGTGTTCAGAAAAAGAAATTTTGGAGCGCGAAAGGATGACTGATTCTGCCGAACGAAAGTATACTCCGATTAAAACAGTGTCCCTTCAGGGTTGAGAGCTGGCAGGCGACTGGGACACTGTCATTCAATCGCGAGCTCCATTACGACTTAAATTTTTGGTAATGAAGGTTCCGAAATTTTTTATATTTTTCGATATTATTAGCTTAATTATTATATTAATTAATTATTATATAATTAATTAATTATTATATAATTAATTAATATTAAATAATTAATATAATACTATATTAGATATATTAGATTAATAGCTCTGAAAAAGTGTACTTCTATTTTTTCTCCGAATTCTCATTTTTTTAATGCCCGGGCAGTTGATATTGAGCCATTTGCCCATTCCCGATATGGACAAAATTGCTGCCAATTTTCAGTTGGCACCTTATAATTTCCTAGCGTTGGCAGTAACTGTTGACTCTCGTATTAACCGTCAGAATATTAGTAGAAGAATATATAAAAATACCAAAGAAGGTAGTGTCCCCTTCTCTTTCGAGCTCGTGACCTTGAAGGGACACTGTTCTAATCGAAATATGGTCACACGGTATTTGCCTACACCAGACATTCGCATTGGAATCGTTACTTCTAGGTGTCATGTAATGGAATCGAGAACATTCGGACTTCTCGCTAAGAGATATTTAATAAGAGATATGTCTATTGAGAGTTGAGAAATATGTATGTAACAATCTTCATTCATGCGAAGGTATATTCGCATACCATTTCATGGATACGTTTTTAATTTCTTACCATGATTCCGAAGAATTCAATCCATGATTTTCCACATGGATTTTCGTTCATAAACCAATGAAAAACTTCCTCTCAATAATTCAGATTCATTTGACATACTTTTGCCGACTAGGAAGGTAGGGATGCGTTTGCCAGAACGCGTTCAACGCAATGCGTCCGAGCCTGCGCTGTAGTGCTTGAAATATTGGGTCGTAAACGTAGTACGTGATCTCGCGAATGCAAATTCGGCCGAACACGGATCTACTCTGATCGAACCACAGTTTGGTATTAGGAGCGCTGCTAGCACACTAGCGTGTCAGTATGTACAGAACATCTGCACGTATTTTAGAGTGATATGCAGTGGGTCACAAAAAATTATGAAACGAACATGTAATACGGTAAAATACTGTGTGCAGAGAAAAATACATAATAATAATTTTCGTTGAAGACCAGGGTGAGTGGACGTCTTCGGACTTCGGACGCGGGCTTTCAAAAGCAATCGTCCTAAAACATAGTAACTACATAGTTCTTTTCTTAGTCCCCTCTTATTTTGCAAACAGATATATTCGGAATACGAGGACCTGGCAGGCGATGACCCGATGTAAACAATAGGCTTAGTAATTCTTATTCTGATGACGGCAAAGGTACAGTGACAAACAATACGTAGCTCGGATAAGACCGCGCGATCGGGCCAAGGACGGCAAAGAAGGCTGGGACGGGGGAAATGACGAAGTAGTATTCGCGGCGGAGGGGAAGCCGGATCTGCGGAAGCCGAACGAGGAGGCATCAGAGGCGACGAGAGCTCCACCATCCAGCAGTGGGGCCAGGAGTCGCCGGCGGAAGGGGGGCTGGAGTGCGAGGAGAGGCGGCAGCGCGGGCGGGGGAGACGCTCGCCGGGAGACGAAGGCGCGATCAGGTGCAGGGACGCGGCGTGGGCCGAGCGGGGTCCAGCGGCGGCTGAGGCGGGGGCGGTCCGCGAGGGGTGGTGGAGGAGGGGGACGCAAAGACGCCGCCCGCGGCGAGCGCACGCCGCAAGGTGAATGCCTCCTCCAACTTGCGAAGTGTTTGTGCTGCCGAAGTTGGCCCCGGTGGTGCGCGGCGGCCGGCGTTGCCAGCTTGACCGCTCCTTCTTCGGCGGTTCGTCGGCAGCCGCGGCACGCGACGCTGTTCCCCGCCACGCCACGCCACGCCCCCAAGCCCGGTGCCGGGCCCCCGCAGGCCCCACCTCGTGGAGCACGAAGGCAAGAGCGAAGACGAAGAGCACTTGGGAAGAGAGGTAGACATGTGCAATAAATGAAAATGAAGAGGAGGAAGAGGTGAAGATATACTGGAGTCAAGAGGAAGAGAAACAGGTGGAGGTACGGGAAACGAAAACGACCTGAAGAGAAGAGGAAGATGGAGATGCAAAGCTCACAAGGATGTATAAAAGAGGACATGAAAGCAAAAGAATAGGAAAGGACGATGCCGTGGACGAAACTAACGATAAAAGAAGATAGGCGTGGTGGAAGGAGGAAACGCATGGCACAATGCCAATGGGAGCAAATGAGGAAGATGAAAGCAAAAGAATTGGGAAAGGAGAAATGCTTGGAGAAGAGAAGGAACATGGGGCGTGCGAGTGTCAAAGGAGGAGAGGGAAGGAAGAGGAAAGAGTTACGGAAGAAGGAACACGAAGAGAAAAAAAAAGATGTGAAAAAACGGCAAGTCATAAGACGGAAGTACGAGTGAATTCAAAATGTTTTAACCAAGCTGTCACGCAAGAGCGGAACCGCCGCTGGTCAGGTGTTGCTTGGAATTCCAGAGAATAGCAAAATAAATTACGTGGGAGCAAATTCAGAAAAGAGTGGATGACTGAAATACACGTCTATGCAAAGACTGAAGGTTTATGAAAACGAACAAATAATGAAACGTTTTAAAATTTGTATGGACTGAAAACAGTCGCATGCAACTCCGAAAATTTCCTTCAAATATGTAGGAGAACAGTGAAGATGTGATCTCGACTGTAAGTAGCGGTAGGGTTTGGAACAGCTTGAGGCCACACAATACCCCTTATCTCATCTCTTTCTGCTCGACTAGGGAGGGAAGACGTCAAAGTGAGATGCCACGTTGTTGGGGAGGCATGACAGGCTGCAGGAAGGGGAAGTAGAAAGGGTTGCTGAAGGGAAGCGATCGAAGTCTGCACTACACGGTGATTAGAAGGAGAGAGGACACCGATGATAAACGACGGGTGAATGATTAGACACAAAGAGAAACAGCGAATAAGTAGCGATGGTGTTCGTTTTCTGGTTAGTTTCGTGAGCAGCCTGTACCTAATGCCGGATCTAGAGTAGGGAATAAGTGGAGAAACACTCTGAATACTTCAAAATAATTTTTTATGCAATAAAAACTACAGTGTACTATATGTATACAGTTAGTAGCAGTCTTGTTTGTACAGTCCATAATTTGCTCGAAAATCATTAATTTTAAGTGGAAAATTCATACCAATAAAATATATTACAAGATAATTGAATAATTCCAGGTAAATAAAATGTAACTTTGCATACTTAGACGAAATGGCCTTGAATTTAAAGTTTACAAGCACATTTTGTTACTTGGAACCCTTCCTAGCGGCTAGTTCCCGAGCGATTAAATGTGCCGGTGAATGTGTGTGTGTGTATATATATGTATGTGTGTATATATATATATATATATATATATATATATATATATATATATATATAACATGGCTTGATTTCCGGCGGCACGAGTTGCGTTCCGTTACCTCGGGAAAGAAATAGGTAAAAAAAATAAACTAAAGAAAGAGGACAAATATTTGGGAACTTCGATTTTTAGTTCGACCAATTTTCATAAACTCAAAATTCCATAATTTTCCATTAACTGTATCTTTTTTTCTTCGAATGAAATAAAATTATTAGGAAAATTGTTTGACTTGTTCAATGCAATGTAAAAAATGCTAGAAGTATATTTAGTAGACAGGTGTGACCTCTGACCTTGTTTTACATATATACTCAAAATTAGCAACATTTCTGAGCAATTTGGGATAGCTTCAGAAAAACTGAAACCTCTCATGAAAATCCATTCTGATATCAAAATAAAATGTTTCTCCTGAGTACAGTGTTCAAAGAAAATGTTTTGTGCATCGAAGCTCATATAATTTGCATACTATACCATTTTTATAACTCCAAATTCAAAAGGACTTTTTTTAACCTAATTCCCAAAATACGTTATCTTGGATATTCGAGTTTGTTGGCCATAAACATTCTACAAACTCTAAATTTTCATATACTTATACACACATACATACATACATAAAAAAAGCTTACGAAACTGAAAATTTCAAAAGTGATGGGTGTTCAAATTCGAATACTTTATTCCAAATAATCTATTTTTAATGGTGTACATATTTGTTAAAAGGGAAAAAATCTGCATTTCTAGATCAAATGGTCTAAATTATTAGTTGCTGTAACAGTGTTTTTCACCTACCCAGATGGTGGCCACAACATAAATTAGGCAGAAACTACGGTAGCATTATCAGATCAAATGAATTAAGCAGTGATAAGTCTCTCCAAGATGTATTACTCATAGTATGATTTTAACGACAGAAACATTATATTGATAATAAATCATTCTGCCAAGATTCTGTAAAGTGAAATAATTTACGCAATGACATTTATCACGTAAATAAATTAAGAGACATGACATAATCTTTGCAATATTAATTATGGCGGTCCAAAATTAATAAAGAACATTATCCTAAGGAGACAACCAAAATCAATATTCGTACCATATTGAAAATGCACTTACTGTAAATAGCTTGGCATAGGTTTTAGTAACAAAACATACAATACTTTCGGATTTCGCCAAACAGCAAAGTTGTTTGAAATAATTGCTTCTTGACAAATGTTACGATGAAAGGTACTGCTGGTGTATTGTTGGTACCTTTCCATTATCGTCTTCTCAGTACATGTGAATCATCAGACTATATAAAATTGAATGATCTGAATAGTATTATAATTGGCATTCCAGTTTTCTTGTTATCTGGTTTGTGATGATATTCAATGTGTCTCTTCGTAATATTCCTAGTTAAAAAAATATTCGAAATTTTACAAGATTCGAAATAAGATTTGTTGAATTATCTTTAATACTTCTGGGTATGTTGAGACGGAACGTGAGGGATGTCCACGATTGACAAAATCCAGTGACGCAGAATCTTGCCTTGTTGAATCCGTTGGCAGAGATATGCATGCTGATAGATCCTTTTCCCGCGCTTGTTTTATGTCGATAAGAATCGATATCAAAAGGGTCAAAGACGATGCCCTTGTTTTCGAACTCTACAGAAAAATATTCTGAAATTTCTACCTTGAAAATCTCTTAAGATCTTGCCACCTTTGGAAAGAGACTTTTGATATTTTCACGTGCGAAATAAAACAAAATCGTTCGCCGAAAATATTTCTGATACAATACAACGCAAATATCATGGAATTTTCTGGTTGCAAACGTGTCTCGAATTAGAAGTGTGATCTCTTTATACGGTAGCAACAAACACACGATATTCGAAAATTTCGGGGTTCGAAGAAAAGGGTACTCGCATGACAGTGTCATCATTTTTTTAAAATCTATTAAATAAATATAATACTTTCGTTAACGGTAAAAATGTTTTAAATGAGGTATCGACAAAGCACCAGAACTAGAACTTGACTATCCCGCGCATTATTTTTAGCCCTATTTTACTATTCAGGCACGCTTTCCCAGAGGCCTTATTTGTGCAAATCTTACTCGGCCGCCGCTTGGTGAATCAACGGATTAATGACATTGATATAGTGCCATCAATTCAGCTCTGGTTATTCATTCCGTGCTCATGATGCACATCCCTGCGCCTCCCTGTGAGTCAGTGGCGTAGGCTCAATGTATGCGAGTGATGTGTTATATCCCTTAGTTTTCCATCACTTAAAAATATTCTCAGTAAAGTACTTTATTTTCTTCTGTTAAGTATCTCCCTCTATTTCTCTATTCCCTCCCGCCATTTATGTGCGCGGTCCAATAGGCGTTAGTCCCCTCGCTGGATGTGACGGACCCAGAAACATCCCTTGAACGACCTCACTTCGTTGGCAAGGTCATTGAACTCACGGCCATGCGCTGTGTGCAAGCTGCGTGGTTTCGGCTGCCGGAGATGTGTCATAGCTTCTCACATCAAAGGCTTCTCATTGGCGTTCGTGTATCCCCTCCCAATAATCTTCCATACCCCCTCCTCTGATGCCCTTCTCTCTCGAATAATTCGGCAGCATTGGGAACCCCAGAAGTCACGTGACACTATTGTGACCCGGAAGCGGGGAGCGGGGGGCTGACGGCACGATTGTCTTTCTTCACAAGTCAAGCAAGTCTGCCAACTATGCTTAAGCATATTTCAACCTGATACAGTACAACTGGGTAACTCGATGTGTGTTAGCAGGCCTGACAAAACAAGATCATCATGTAAGGTACAACAAATGGTGTGACAGACAATCCGTGAACTCGAAACGGTGCGCGCGATGTTATTTCGTTCGTCATGTGAGTCCTGCATTCTACCGTAAATGCTGTTTACTACTGAATGTGCGTTAAATAGACTACTTTGCCTAGTTGGTGATATGTTAAAGAGAATCGTGAACTCGAAATTGTAACGCGAAAGAATAAAACTTGCGTGTGTGTGTGTGCGTGTGCGACATGGCGAGCTCATCATTTGTGGTAGTGGGTGAGTTATTTGTGGCAGGGAACAACAGTGAAACGTTTCATTGTGTCATAGACAGGATTCGTGAAATTCCGTGCAGTTCTTTCTCCTATTCCGAAAAACTTAAAGTAGATAGTGATAGACAACCAAGACAACGCGAATAGATCTCGAGTTCAAAAATTAGGTATGTACTTTTTTGTGGTTATTTTTTTAGTTGTATTGTTTTGTTTATGTACAGTGAAATTATTTTAGCGTGGCCGCTCAAGGTCAGACCTCAGAGCTGCCGGAAGATTCCATTCCTTAAAACTATCGCTTTAGGGGGGAGCGCGTCCCTTCCCAGGACGTGTTGACAGCCCTACTTCAGTTCAGTAAACATTGACCCTGACTATTCGTCCCCGCAAGGTGACAGTTTTCAGTTGCATTTCTCTAACAGAGTACAGCTATTTGTATGAAGTTCTGTACAAGTGATTATTATTTTGTTGTGATCATTGCAATGCGTCCTGTTCAAAGCAACTTTCATATAGACATCCTTCACAGTCAGACGCGTGAAGTCGTTGCATATATATCAATTTATGAAGAGACGCAAAAGAAGGCATTGAAAATATCAAAACAGTTCTTAAGGCAGTAATTCCTGCTTCGGGTGTTTCGAAAAGATCTATTTGCAGAATTAATAAGGAAATTAATTGTATTCAGTCAAGAGAATCGTGTTCATTTTCTACTCCTAATTAAGAAAAGAGAAAGGACGTGGAATCTGCTCTCGACAGTTTCAATGAGTGTTTCCCCGCTCTATGATTTAATGCACCATATCAAGAAATCGTTATTTTTACAGGAAACGACGCGATCGTAAAAACGGTGAAAATTATACTACCTATGATTGTGAGGAAACAGGTATCAGTGACTGTGGAAAACATATGGATGATAACAGAGACAGGCCAACTCGTGAATTTGGTGTTTCTCCATTAACCGAGCAAAGACACTACAGCAAATTGATTTCGAAGGCTGTTCGCTAGCTTGTGCTATAGCAAAGGTAGGCTAATGTTTTTGGTTTTGACAGACGAACCAAGCGCGAGCGAGCGCCGCCTTCTGGCTCTCTCCCCATCAATTTCAGCTTCCCCCTCTACTCGCGAATCTGAGCGGCCACCCTAGAAAAAATTAGCTGTAAGTTAGTACATGCAGTGAGAAAATGATGATTTTCAAGGAAGATTCAGAATGTGTCTAACTTGCAACATACACTTCTAAAATACTTCAGAGTAAAGTAGAATGACGCAGACTTTAAATATTTGGAATTATGCGTTCAATCTGTAATATCATGATCGCATCCCCACGTCTACCAGCCAGGAGACGCCACTGCTGTGAGTTTGCTTCTTTTCTTGCTTGAGTATTTTGTGCTTGCGGGTGTGTCAACTGCTTGATCATTAGTCCCGTAACTGAAGTGCACCTTTTTATCATGAGAGGTGGCGTTGTTCTATCCTTCGGTGGATAGCGAGATCCGACGCCAACCTTCACATCGGCTTGCTGTTTTCTGTTCAATCAAGGTATCTCCGACCAGTGAGCACCGCCCCATCTAAGCTCCCAACTGGTCTCCCAGCATGCGTAGTGAATGACAGTGAGGAGTGAGAGTAGCATAAAAAAGGGAAGCGCGCGGTTCGTGGCCCCTTGTTCAAGTTTTGCTTCAGGATTCGTCTGGTATTGATCGGAGAAAACACGGATAACCATCAATGAGCACAGCCGGCCACTAGGATGCTCCTCTGGTAGTATTCGACTCAGTCGTTTAACTAGTGTCGATAATCCTGTCAACTGTGGAACTTCAACACTAGGATCTCCCGATCAGTTGATCTCACATCAGTTGATGCCCTGAGCCAGCTCAGATTGTTGTCCGCGAGGTTGCGCCCCGGTTCGTCGCGCGGGATGAGGGAACCACAACCAAAACACGAAAACAACAACCATCGTTGAGGGAACAAACACCACTACTACAGTTAGCACACCGAAAGCGTTAAAGTAGTGTTCTGTTCTAGAAGATCAGTGCGCAGAACGGAAGAGCAGAACACGACTAATACGTGCTGTAATGTTGTTACTGTTTTTCGCTAAATGTCAGTTGCATGTCAGAAAGCATGTTCAACTCGTTTGTGTAATTAAAAATGAGACTGCTGTTATCTTCCAATCAAGTTTTTATGACTCGTGTTTTCGGTCTTGTAGCTATCATCATCAGTGCTCGACGAGAAAAATGTTACGAGAGGTATAATTATCTCTTTCGCTGCATAAACACTTCGTTTCTTTGAGAAATCGCGTCGTTATTAAATGTCTGGCACGTGCTATGAAACTGGATAAACTTCAGATACTTTCAAGAGATTCACTGTAACTACCAATATTTTTCATTGGCTCTTCTAGTATACATTAGTCATATTATTTAAATTATATTAATATAATAAAAGCATTGTTTCATCTCGCAAAATAGCCCAGAAAATCTCAGCAATTCCCGACAAAAGTGTATTATTATTTGGAAAAAATTGGAGATTCACGAGATAAAATCTGAGGGCGAATATCACAGGGTCAATATAAGAACAACAAAGAGACTACGGAATTTGAGACACGAATATGGATGAATTACACTTTGAATACGGATTTTCAGACACGAAAGTGGGATTCCATGTTGTCAATAGTATGCAGTCCACCTACTCAGTGGGGCGATTCATTCATATTTTGTCTTAACCGACATTACAGATTACGACCGTTAATCTCTCTCTTCCTGCTTGAAAAGACTTGCTCGAAGAATGACTAATACTTCTTTTTTACGATACATAGTGTTAGCACATTTTGCTCGGCGCGGACAAGTTCCTGCGACTTCCGCCCACCTGGGCACTCTTTGGAGTGCTTCCCGCTAAATTATGGGAGTTCCATGCTAGACCAGGGTGTCATGGGGGCGCCAATTCCAAGATTCGCGCGTCCCACTTAAAAAAATCCATCATCAATCAATCTATCCATCAATCAATCAATGCAATGGAATGAACACATTAATTAAATCATTGTTTCCCCGCGCCTTGATGCATGTGACAGTTCTTCCGCCGCCCTGCCAGGTTGCAATCAGCTACCCTCGCCGCCGACACCGGTGACGTCACTACATCACCACCGTCACCGCCGCCACCAACACCATCGCGCCGTCGCGCCCGTATCTCTCCCCCCGCCTACGGCCGCCCCCCGCCGCCAGCTAGCCGGCTGCCCGCCCCTCTGCGCCCTGCCCGGGGTCGGAACCCGGGGCAGCGCCAGAACACGCGCGGACAGCGGGCGACACAGCTGGTGGAGTGTGGGCCAAGCGGAAGGAGCTATGGTGGACCGGGAGCATGAAGCATCCACGGCGGTGAAGGGCATTTTTCACGCTTTCTGCATTTGAGACCCTCTACTAGACAGCGGTGTGATTTGTAGGAGCGGTGGTGCTGTGACAGTGGTGTGGTTCGACAACCCAGCCATGTGTGCCTCGTAACCTTTCAATGTTACATTCATTTGGTTTTTGCTTGCTGTGTTAGTCAGGTAGCATCGCTTGGTCAGTGTGTGCCTTTAATTTTGTGTTTCGCAACACTGCAAGAGTTTTGTGAAATTGTTAAAGTTTTTTTTGTATTCTTTGACATTTTATGGTGCCTTGAAACCCGGGAACGAATACTTCGTTCGTTCGTTGGTAACACTGACTACGCGAGGTTTTTGTTCACGCCACGCCACGAATTCGTGGTGCGCACACGTAACGCGTGCCTTTGTGAATAAAAAAAACAAAATTACAGTAGAATCATTAGCAGTGCTGTTGTAACATTTACTTGTGTTATGTGCGCTTTGCTTTTGCGGTTTGTATGGTGCAAATTAAAAGCATGTTCTTGGTTACGCCTTTCCAATTCCTGGAAATCTTGTGCAGCTTTCCTAACCTCATATTTCACGTTCCTGATCTTGGGTTCTCAAGTTTGTAGGGTTAAATGCATTTTGACGATAGTTACATAGCTCATTTTGCTTATGAAAGTGGTGTTGACTTCCAATTAACAAATACATGTCGGTACTTATATTTTTAGATGTTTTTTCGCGTATGAAACTTCATACCCTTTAAATGCTATTGTGAATTATTTCAGTTCTTTTCATTAGTAAGCAAGCTTATTTAACCATGTCTCAGTCAAAGGTACGGGCTAAGGAGCCAGGTGCAGTTGAATTAAGATTATCACAAAGGTGGAGTCTCGCTATTTGGGAAATTTCACGAATTGAAAGTAATTTGAAAGCTTTGCAACCAGCAACGGTAGCAAGTCTCGCGTGCTTGCGAGATAGGTTATGTGAGGTTTGGAAGGATATCGAAGCTCTTAAAATGGATGCGATCAGCTCCACAGAGTTCTTTGGCACGATTCATGAACAAAATTTTTCGCAATGTGAAAATGCTTACTTGGCTGTAAAACAGCTATTGAATGAAAAATACGAGCCCTTTGAAAAGCCTCTTACTGTTGCCTCGGCGTGTCATCATGCCTCGCTACCGAGCATTAAAATTCCAAAATTTGATGGAAGGTATAGAAATTGGCAACGTTTTCGTGATTTTTTTTACTCAATTAGTCATTAATCAGGTACAGATACCGGACTCGCAGAAGTTGGTGCATTTAATGAGTAGTCTCGAGGCCGAACCTCTGAAGTTGATTTCTGTGCTCACAGTATCAGACAGATCCTTTCAACAGGCCTGGGCTTTATTAAGAGATCGTTATGATGATAAATCAAAAATTTTAGAAGAGCACATTCATGCTCTCTTCTCCTTTCCTTCCCTCAAAATTGGTGATGCCTCCTCCTTAAGAGAATTGCACAATGTAGTAACTTCTCACTGGCTATCTATGTCAGCAGTTCCCACTACAGTCCCTATGGCTGAAATAATAGTACAATTTTTAGTGCTCAGTAAATTGGATAACAAAACAAGGGAAGCATTTTTCCTTGCTAAAGCAAAAAATGATATTGTTCCATTGCAAAATGTTTTAGATTTTCTTTCACTCCGGGCAAGAGCCCTAGACATTGACCCTCTTGCTAATCCTGATGTGAATTCTGTTTCAGTTAGTAAATCTAAGCGCCCTACACAATCTTCACCTGCCAAACAGGTGTTTCAGCTGGAAGAGGGGTCATCAGCTCAAGCCTGCATTGCCTGCAGTTCTGGAGAGCACCCACTTTTCGCCTGCCCTCGTTTTCGTACCCTGGCTGTTCAGCAGAGATGGGATTTTGTCTCTTCTCATCAACTCTGCTACAACTGTCTTCGAAGGAAGGGTCCTTCTCATCATTGCTCACAGCGAAGTTGTAAAACTTGTGGTAAGAACCACCACTCAATGCTTCATAAATTTTCTACACAAAATGTCCATAATTTGGCATCACCTCATTGTTCTAGTGCTCCCAACACCTCTGCTGGACTAGCATCTGCCACCCAGATTACTGCAAAACAACCACACGATACTAAGGTTTCCACGTTATCACACTTGGTTCTTAGCCAGACATTTAATATTGGTTCTCTCCTTCCCACAGCCATTGTTAATGCAACAAATGAATTGGGCCAAACCCTGCCAGCCAGGGCATTACTTGATTCTGGTAGTGAAGTTTCCTTGATAACTGAATCACTGGTACAGGCCCTCCGTCTCAAAAGAATTAGGCATAATGCTACTATTCATTCTGTTAATGCTCTTACTTCTGGTTCAAATGCTAGAGTTCATGTGTTAATCTCCTCGCGGTGTTGTAGGTGGAAAAGGGCAATAGAATGTTTAGTGGTCCCTGCTATTTCCAAAGCCACCCCCCGGAGGAACATTAATTTAGCTGCCTTGAAGCTGCCTGCTGACCTAAAATTGGCTGATGACCAATTCTTTATTCCTAAAAAATTAGATATTTTATTAAGCTCTTCTTTATTTTTTCAGGTGCTTAACACTAAGAAGAGCAGCCATTGTTCAAAGCTTTTTATTCTTGATACTAAGTTTGGTAATGTCATTGCGGGGGATCGATTGCCCACACTGTTGCCAAGTGCGGCACCCCCAGATCAGTGCTTTTTCTTAACTGCACACTCTCCTTCCTTAGTCAATGATTATGAGAATGTTTGGAATTCTGAGAGGATTTCCTCTTCTCGTGATGAAAACTTCTCACACTTGGAGCATCCTTGTGAAAAACAATTTAATGATGACACCTTTAGGTTGGAGAATGGGCAATTTTGTGTGCCTTTTAAACGTCCTCCACAATTATTGGGGAATTCACATTTTGTGGCCAAACAGTTTTTGCTTGCTTTAGAAAACAGATTTTCTAAAGATAGAGAATTAAGGCATAATTATGTCAAGTTCATGAGAGAATACATTGAATTGGGGCATGCAGTTGAATGTGTCAGTAAGTTAGCACCTCCTTTCTATTTTATACCTCATTTTTGTGTGTTGAATCCACAATCCCCTACTACACCACTGCGCGTAGTCTTCAATTGTAGTGCCAAATCTTCTTCTGGGTTAAGTTTAAACGACCTACTCTACGCTGGCCCTAACGTGCAATCAGAGCTCATTGACATCATGCTTAGATTTCGACTGTTTAATGTTTGTTTCACAGCAGACATTGAGAAAATGTATAGAATGGTTCGGGTGCATGATGCTGATACTAAATTTCAGAGAATTTTGTGGCGAGAGAACCCTCACGACCCCATTAAAATTTTTACCTTGCAAACCGTTACTTATGGTATGGCCCCCTCCGCATTTCTGAGTACAAGGTGTCTCAACAAGTTGGCTGAGGAAATAAATGAAATTGATCCTGAGGTGGCTTCAGCCATCAAGCAGGGATTTTATGTAGATGACTTACTGTTTGGGAGTGACTGCTGAGAAGGCAGCATCGTTATTTCAAAGGATTGTAAAAGTGCTAAAGGGAGCTCATTTTAATTTGAGAAAGGTTAATAGCAATTCTTCATCGTTTCTGGCCACTCTCAACACCACTCACACACAATACACTTCCACGCCTCTGGCCTCAGACAACACACATAGAATATTGGGTTTGACTTGGAACACTGATAAAGACACACTTTGCATTACATACAGCAAACACTCCGATCCAAACACTTTCAACCTCCCGTATATCACAAAAAGGGTTGTGTTGCACTTAATAGCCTCTATTTATGACCCATTAGGTTTTGTGAATCCTTTCTTGGTAAAGTTGAAGCTTTTTCTGCAAAAATTGTGGTCTTTACAGTTGGATTGGGATACTCCTCTTGATTCTGATCTTACTTGTTGTTGGCAGTCCTTGGTTAATGAGATTGTTTTACTGCCATCAATTATATTCCCACGCAAGGTGTTACCCCAGGGTCACCTTCCCTCTTGTCTAGTAGGATTCTGTGATGCCTCTCATAAGGCGTACGGAGCTGCATTATACTTAGTTAATCATGATTCTGCATCCGTTGCGCATAGCCACTTGTTGTGCTCTAAATCAAGACTTGCTCCCCAGGCAGGGTCGACTATTCCTCGCTTGGAGTTGTGTAGTGCATTGTTATTGGTAGAATTGACCAAGAAGGTAATAAGAGCATTGAGAATTGTGTGTTCTATTAATCAAGTGTATCTTTTTTCAGATAGTTCTATTGTTTTGCACTGGTTGGTGAAAAGCAATCATAAATTGGATGCTTTCACTGCGCATAGATTTTCAAAGATAGTGGCATCCTATCCACTATCTTGTTGGCGCCATGTAAGCTCGAGACAGAATCCCGCTGATCTGCTAACCCGTGGTGTCTCCCCCCAGGCACTGCAACACAGTACTCTCTGGTTTGTAGAACCGCCGTGGCTGAAGCAGCCAGTGTCAATGTGGGCCAAGCCGTTTGTCGATGCTGAGGTAGTAGATAATGGTAAGGTAGATGCTCTCTGTTGTATGTTCACTGCATACCAAACAAGTATGCCCTCGTCAGATGTAGGTGAAAACCAAAATTCATTTGTTCAAGTGCTGCTTAGCAGATATTCAAAATATCACAAATTGATAAGGGTGTTGGCGCTATGCTTAAGATTCATTAACAATATACGGGCTGCAATTGTTGCTCGCATTGACCCTGCTTCGGCTCAGATGCGGAGAAGGGGTTGGTTGGCACCGCTTGAATTGAGAGAAGCCACAGTGGTTATTATAAGGCTCATTCAACAAGACATGTACCCCCTTGAATATAAGGCACTTTCAAAAGAAAAGGGATTACCTTCCAAGTCATCGCTCCTTAGCTTGAATCCTTATCTAGGCCCTGATGGGCTTTTACGGGTGGGTGGCCGTTTAATGAATTCTCAGGTGGAGAGGTTAAACAAGCATCCTATTATACTTCCGCCTAACCACAAATTTACCGTCCTGTTCTTAGAAATGATACATCTCGCATTTCTACATGCGGGCTTAGCATTGATGATGGGATGTGTGCGCCAGCAGTATTGGATTCCCTCCCTAAGACGGGTAGCAAAGAAAGTAATCAATGCTTGTCTGACTTGCAAGCGTTGGCGCGCAATTCCTCTTGGCCAGATTATGGGTTCATTGCCCCCTAGCCGCGTAAATCCTTCTCGGCCATGGGCTCACACATCCTTAGATTATTGTGGCCCAATTTTGACAAGGCCGTCTCTCACGAGATCAAAAATGTCTCAGAAGACTTGGATTGCTGTATTTATATGCCATTCCACGAAAGCTTCGCATTTAGAAATCGTCGAAAATCTATCCTCCTCTCAATTCATTGCGGCCTTTGAACGTTTTGGTTCGAGAAGAGGTTATCCTGTGCACATGTACAGTGATAACACTAGTACATTCAAAAGTGCTAGTCGTATCCTAGCCGAGGCTAATCGCTTTGTTCTTTCCGCTCGGGATTTAGAGGTTATCACCAATTTTTTATCAGTGCAGGGTACCTCCTGGCACTTTTGTCCCACCTACTCTCCTCACCGAAACTCGTTAGCTGAGGCTTGTGTTAAAAGTCTTAAATTCCATTTGCGTCGCGCTTTAGGGCCACAAGTTGTGCCCTTGCTTACATTGTACACCCTCTTAGCCAAAATAGAAGCTTGTTTAAACTCAAGACCGCTTGAAGTCACGTCTACAGATGCGGATGTGAATTTGATTTTAAC
Source organism: Acheta domesticus (assembly GCA_031308135.1). Lineage (NCBI taxonomy): Eukaryota > Metazoa > Arthropoda > Insecta > Orthoptera > Gryllidae > Acheta > Acheta domesticus. The sequence goes on along the minus strand of JAHLJT010008446.1, from coordinate 278,530,786 downwards.
CCCGAATCACTTAGTCTACGGGCACGCGCTTAATACTTTTCCTATAGATACTGACTCGCCTCTTGTGCAGATTACTCCTGCACAACAGTTCCGCCATTTAAATAACAAATTAGCAATAATTTGGAAATATTGGTCGCGAAATTACCTCCACACCTTGCAACAAAGAGTGAAGTGGAAAAGGGAGTCACCACCACTAGCTGTAAATGATTTAGTACTTTTAATTGAGGAATCTCCGCCCTCTCACTGGAAATTAGGTGTAGTGGAGAAATTGTTCCCTGATCAAGCCGGAGTCGTGCGTACTGTTGAAGTACGAACTAGCCAGGGCAAGTTATTGCGACCAGTACAAAAGTTAAGTGCACTGGCTAGGTCCTCCCACGAGTAAGCCCCAATCCATGATATTTATCTCTACTTTTTCCCCCTCTGTCGACCAGAGATGCTCAGCTGATTTTTCTTTCGCTTCGCCGCCTGGTGAACAGGCGTACCACTATCATTTTATAGGTCATACTGCGTGAGCCTGCCACTTGGCGTTTTTTTTAATTCCTTGTTGTACTAATTGGTGTATAATTTTTTGATTAAGCACTGCTACAAATTCTATGTGATTTTATTACTTTTAGGTTAGGATAATTGTTACGAGGTACTCAGTAATGGTTCGAGGTGATTACAATATGTACGCTAGGCAAACGCCTATGCTTTCGTTTGTTGTATGCCCTCCTCACGTGTTTATAGTAGGAATGGAGTCTCTCAAGATAATGCAGAACTGTGGTGGACTTCTCAGTGCTTGTTGCTGAAAGAAGTGAGTGGGAGACGGACGGTGCCGAACTCGAGCATCGCCATGCGCCCGGCCCCAATAAATGTTAGCACATTTTGCTCGGCGCGGACAAGTTCCTGCGACTTCCGCCCACCTGGGCACTCTTTGGAGTGCTTCCCGCTAAATTATGGGAGTTCCATGCTAGACCAGGGTGTCATGGGGGCGCCAATTCCAAGATTCGCGCGTCCCACTTAAAAAAATCCATCATCAATCAATCTATCCATCAATCAATCAATGCAATGGAATGAACACATTAATTAAATCATTGTTTCCCCGCGCCTTGATGCATGTGACAGTTCTTCCGCCGCCCTGCCAGGTTGCAATCAGCTACCCTCGCCGCCGACACCGGTGACGTCACTACATCACCACCGTCACCGCCGCCACCAACACCATCGCGCCGTCGCGCCCGTATCTCTCCCCCGCCTACGGCCGCCCCCCGCCGCCAGCTAGCCGGCTGCCCGCCCCTCTGCGCCCTGCCCGGGGTCGGAACCCGGGGCAGCGCCAGAACACGCGCGGACAGCGGGCGACACAGCTGGTGGAGTGTGGGCCAAGCGGAAGGAGCTATGGTGGACCGGGAGCATGAAGCATCCACGGCGGTGAAGGGCATTTTTCACGCTTTCTGCATTTGAGACCCTCTACTAGACAGCGGTGTGATTTGTAGGAGCGGTGGTGCTGTGACAGTGGTGTGGTTCGACAACCCAGCCATGTGTGCCTCGTAACCTTTCAATGTTACATTCATTTGGTTTTTGCTTGCTGTGTTAGTCAGGTAGCATCGCTTGGTCAGTGTGTGCCTTTAATTTTGTGTTTCGCAACACTGCAAGAGTTTTGTGAAATTGTTAAAGTTTTTTTTGTATTCTATGACAATAGTTATTCTAATGATAAATTCGTTTTAAGAAAATATATAACATTCCCTTGCCGCAATTTTTCGGAGGACAAAGATTTCATCAAGAAAGGGAGTGAGGGATTCTAGAGTGACTGTATGAACGTTTGAATGTTAAGCACTGTTAAGTATACTTCGTTATTGTCAGACTAGCAACATAGAAAGCAAGAAATAGTGCATTGAATTGAAATTTCTTTCAAGCCGAATTTTGTAGCTTTTCCCATTGCAATCTTGTTTTGTTTTTGTCTTTTTTCTTTCTTTCTTTTTCGAGAAAAAGTGTTCCCTCCACTGTAAACTTAAATAACTTTGAAAATGTAATAAATGGACCTTCACAGGCAAAAATTATTTTTTCATTTATTTAAGAGTATGTTACGTATAGCTAGAAATTGCCGGGCGACGGCAAAATGACCCGAGTTCCATAATCGATTCAATCTCATCACGGCCCATTAATCTGAATAGCAAAATCCTTTTCCCTTGCCGCAATTTTTTCGGAGGACAAAGAATTCATCAAGAAAGGGAGTGAGGGATTCTAGAGTGACTGTATGAACGTTTGAATTTTAGCACTGTTAAGTATACTTCGTTATTGTTAAGGAACCACAAATTTTCGTCGAAATCTACCGTTTATTGCAAAAGATTTTTTTAAGAGCGAAAACACTCGAAAGCACATAACAATTTTAAAACTGTTCCTAACAAGATGTGAAAACTCCTCTCTGCCCCACCTTTGCTTATTTTCTGGATTTTGTGTGTGTCAACAAGGGTGACGGACATGCTATGTTCGCGGCTCAATCTGAACGGCCAGCCTGTGCCATCAAGCCACGTGCCCCGTTTCCGCAGGCCACTCAGGCAAGACCAGGAGCAGCGGGGGCAGAGGAGGGGGCAGGGGGAGCAGCGAGAGCGTCGCCACAAGGGAAGACGACGCCCGGGCCCGCGCTGAAAGGGAAGGAGGCGAGCGCCTACAAAGAGGCTCCAGACCAGGGGCTGCCAAATCGAAAGTTCCCTTTAACCCATATCTTCCCACCGTCCTTTTAAAAGGACATGCGATATATTTAGCTCTATTTTTGGTCTGGAAGTATTTTAATCGGTATATTTAGAGTTTTTCGTTTGCGTTGGCATTCCTGATTGATTTAGAAACCAAAGTAACGTTTTCCCTCATCTTCTCTGCGGTAGAGGGGCGTTCGAAAATCGACTGTAGCGACCAACAATGGCACACCGAAAATTGTAATTTGTATTTTACGTTCTAAAGCGAATTTCCTAATTCTTTTGTTGAAATGTATTGTTTATACTATATTCTTTTAATATTATAAAATTGATACGTCCAGTTCGTCGTTATGATCACCGTAGAATGTCGTAAACATTACTGTTCTTTTAAAAGGACACTGGGAACGGAGAGGCACCATTACTTTTATTAATTGTGTAGTCATTTATTGCAATGGAACATACTCTTCTAGGTTGACTACCGATGAAATATCGAGTATTTTGGAAGATCAGGACTTTTTCAGTGGAGATATATTTATTTCTCCACCAGAAAATCCCCTACTTAGTGACAAAGATAGCGGCGATGAAGATGGATTCGTCACTCTAAATAATCTTTCAGGTAATCAATTACGAGCTCCTGAAAGCGACAAAATAATATCTAATGTGAGGCTACAGGAAATCGATATTATTACACCTGACGATGTCCAAAATTTTCAGAATGAAAACGGAAATTATGATACAATAGGACCGTCAGCCAATAAGGAAAGCAAACTTTATAGGAGTTCCATGGACGTAGTTAGTGCAACCGCTGAGCGACAAGGCAGAGGCAAGGCTGTGAAAAATGTAGGAAATGGTCAAAGGAAGATCTCCCTTTGGTTCGAGAGAGAGATTGGGATTTACCTGACTTTCTTGAAATCAATCATTCTCCAATTGAATTATTTGAATGTTTTTTTGATGAAGCTGTAATAGATACGTCTTTACACCAATACCTACGCTGTTCAAAAAGAAAACTCATCTTTTCGAACCACACGTGATAAATTCGCCTCTTTCTTGCCATTATTCTTCTGACAGGTTATTGCTCCTACAGCAGATACAGAATGTTCGGGGTAAACTCTATTGATGTGCACCATGCTGGAGTATCATCAGTTATGCCTAGAAATCGCTTTGAGGACTTGAAGCGTTATTGTCATGTGACAATACACAGTTGGATAAGGATAACAAGTTTTTCCAAAGTAGCTACTCTGTGGGGTGAGCTGAACAAAAGATGGCTCAAATATTTCCCAAAATGATTCCAATCTAAGTTTAGATGAATCGATGGTCCCTTATTACGGGCGTCATTTCAACGAAGCAGCAACATGCACGGGAAGCCAATTCGTTTTGGATACAAATTTAGAGCATGTGCACTCGCCTTGGGTATCTTGTGTATGGAATATCCCTACCTAGGAGCCTCAACAGGCAATACCATGCCACATTTAGCATTAGGAGGATCTGTGGTGATGCCTCTAATGTCTAAGGCTGCCTAGTACTCCACTTACAGTATTTCCATCGACTTTTTTACCTCCCTGAACTTCTTCGTGTGAAATGACAGCTCTAGTCTAAGGTCATGACTGCACAGGAACCATCAGAAATGATAGGATTGAGCAGAAACGCCCTCTTGTAGAGGTATGTATAATGAAAAAAGAGAGGGGAAGCAATAATGATTTTGTTACAGAAAAGCCTGTGTCCTTAGCCTTGTTCTCTGTAATTACAACAACATTGTCACAGTTACATCT
>JAHLJT010008446.1:278387984-278526251 GCA_031308135.1 Acheta domesticus | reverse complement strand
GACATGCGTCTGATGGGCGAATCACTAGACGGCGGGGGGAAGTTCGCCACACGATATAATACACGATGTGACGCGGCCAAGCAAGTGACAAATGCAAGGACACCGACCATAATACGAGCTGCGAATGGCAGCGGTCCGGCAACCTCAGTGAACCACGGTCGAACTTTTGCCTGCTAGAATGTTTGAGTTCTTTTGAAGCATTTGTACATCACGCAATGCAACATTCAGTTTTTCTCAATTTTTTTACCCTTTCACACCAGTAATATACTAGTTTTGAATTTTTTATTCATTGTTGCATGGCACATACGGTGACGCTATTTTATCTCTGTTGATATTGACCTGTGGTTTTGGTTAATGGCCTACGTGCCCCTACAAAGATTACTTCAATGCACTGTGCGGTCCGCATCACCACAAAATGACTGTAAAAAGCATTAATTCAAATTCCGCGCCCAGAGATAAACTCAGTATTTTCATGGAACGGGAATTCAGAAAACGAATATTTCATTTCCAAAACGCTTTTAGTATATCACGATATTTAGAATATTCAGGAGACTATCATTTACGTGGCAATCTTAAGCCCAAAGCACTAGTTCATATTAATATGTGATAAAAATAACAATTCGAGCATTCCAGGAGATTCAATCTTTTTCATAAACGTTGGATCGTGTTCATAATTTATGTTTACGCCGCCGTGTACCGTGGCTATCATTTTGAACGAAACTCTATATTCTGTACGTACATTTAAAATATTTATTGAATAGAACCTGCAAATACTTGATACTATTAAGTATTCTAGCGTAAGCAACGCGATGCTTTCCAGAATATTACTCGACTGCTTCACCGTTTACGCGGAGAAAGGAGGAAATGCTCCGAGCAGAAGGTGACGCCGCTGTCTGGTGTCGTTACGGCCGGCTTGAATTTCGCGCCCCGGAAGTGATTTTTAAACTCAATTTTCTCAAAAACAATTTTTTTTTTCGGAAAAACTGGACCTGCCATTTTTCAAGTCTGGCAACACAGAATTTGTGGTATTTTTTTGTAACGAGATCTTCTGGACACCTGTATACAGATCAGTGCTCCTCACCCTCCGAGGAGCCTTAAAAAACAATATAATTACTACTATGACCATCATCCCGTAAATTGTGAAACTCACCCCAACCCTGCTTCTTGGAAACCGCCTACTTGGAATCAAGGATGAGCGAATGTTTGCGAAAAAGAAGCAATCTCAATCACGTTGTTTCTCAGATTTCAGAGCCCATGCGTAAGTCGATCGAAATCTAACTTATTATTATTATTATTATTATTATTATTATTATTATTATTATTATTATTATTATTATTATTATTATTATTATTATTATTATTATTATTATACCGATTGTAACTCTGTGAAAAGATGAGTGAGCTCTTTTGCATCATATCCGACTTCAGCTAATGAGCTTCATGCACCAGTTTGAGTCACAATATTAGCGGGAATTTTAAATGCAACCCGATATCAAATCCTTTGTTACAAATCATTGAAACAATGAAGCATTAAAAAAAGTTTCTTCTATTTCAATCACACCTTTATAGTGTTATTCTTTGTTAAAAATTGTCACTTTACGCCACTTTCAAAATGTCTCTCAACACTTCTCGCTTTCCATGCAACCTGTGTCTGATGTGGCTATTCAAACGAAGAGTCCGTGTTGAGGTCTCGTGGTTCGTGACGCAAACTGGAGCTGCGCAGAACGAGCAGAACTCTGTGCATCGGTGTAGTCCCACACATCTCTTTCCGCCATGGATTGGTCTTACCGCGTTGTTGGGTTTCGAGGGTGGGTATGTTCCTTTTACCCCTCCCCCTCTCTCTTTGGTTGTTTTTCATTGGCTACACGGGACGACTTCACTTATGTGCGGGATCCTTGGAAACAACAGTGTACGCACTAAGCCAGTAAAGTTTCGAATAAATAGTAATCCGTGAAGATTTAATTACTTCTGTAGATGTAGAAACTTTTTTCAGCCTCTTCGAATCCATTGATACCTTCAGATTACGATCTGCGACATTTGTGTTCGGAAATATGAAAATTTTTGTAATAGAAAGCAATTTTAAACACGATTCTTATTTTTTTATTTTACATCTTTTCTACTTTTTCTTCACATTTGGGAAATCTTAAGGACATAAATACTCGCACACCTTTTGTTTTTAATTACATACAATACATTCCGTTCCCTAATCATCAACAATATTATTTTTAAGCCACCTTGTCAAATCTATAAACTACCTAGCACCACCTGAGAGATGGGTAAAGAACTCATTAAGGTAAATAAAAATTCATTTGAATTTGGATTCATTTGGGCAAATTTTATATCCTTCTTTTGAAATTGTTTGATAAGCACAATTTTTTTTGTTTTCTTCAAAATTCCCTTTCCATTGTTCCACAATTTAAATTTTGCATGTCTAAACATTTGGTATTTCACATTCTTTCTGTTTCTCCTTCACACTTGCTTTGTAATATATTTACAACTATTTATAATCCCAATCAGAGGCGGGATTTCAGATCTCTTATGGGGAAGGGGGGGGAGGGCAAATTTGGGCGCTATTATAAACACAAAAATATTAGTTTATATTAATGCTTTAAGATAATTGTGTGGCATTTTTAATGCACGGTTTTCAATTTTGTTTATTTAATTGATTATTATAAAAAGGTTATTAATTAGAATAGTTGACTCAGATCCTCATTGTTATTCAATGGTCCAAATTGTAAATCCAGATGCGTTTTTCTCAGCGAATCATATATTGAAAATATTATTTATTATGATCACAAATGTTTATACATAACTGTAGGATACATTTTAAATTCTCTTTTATTAATTAAATTAATTTAAATTTATTTTATTCTATTTTTTTGTTTCTTCAAAACTTACACTAATATATTTTTTTGACTTGTCTCTCACGTCTTTAATATTTACATTACAATCAATTTGTTCATAGTACTGCAATCATGAGCACACAATTAAATTTAAAACATAATTAAATTAAAGCACACGTGCTTTTTTTTAACAATTTTAGGCACAAATGTCAAAGTTTCTTGAAAACAACAGTTTTCTGTGAAAATGAGCTCAAATTTCTGCCTTTTCAGAAACACTCAAACACCATTTTCTGAAAAAACCGCTCGAAATTTTTTCATCAAACAATTGCAATAGTGCTTATTACACTGTTTAATATGGCATCAATTTAATATTCCTGTGTTACTTTGTCTTCAAAATTTACACAAATTTAATTTTTTTGAAATCTCTCTCGTGCCGTTAGCATGCACATTTGCAATGATTTATATACAATACTGTGTTTGTGAGTGGCAGTGCTTCAAGCGACTTCCAATTAAGTTTTTTTGAAATGTCAATACTTTTCTGTGAAAAAGACCTTTAAATTTTGCACTTACAGTAATGCTTAAATGCCATTTTCAAAAATATGGCACCAAATTTGCAACGAAAATTTCCATATAGGACAAGGTTTTACTCTTTGATAATATTCTTAAAGTAATTTTTTGGTTCGGCCATAATAAAACAGAAAAATTGAAGAAATGTGTAAAAATGTTTGGGCAGCAATAGATGGCAGTTGGCAAGAGGATAGGGCACGACCGAATAGCTAGCCATGACAAAAGAAATTGGGAAACTAACTAGTATGAGAAAGTCTGTGCCATTTTGTAGCACCACTAGTTACCTTTTGTTTTGGACCTAGAACCTGTTGTGCAATCTAAAACAAAAATAATACAAACACAAGTTGTAGTGTATGCAATACAAGCCCATTAAAGTTTGGGGCTCGTATACGCACCATAGTTCACAGCTCATTTTACAACCATCACCGTTTTAAAATTCTTCAAACTAAAACAGGTCTTTGATACATTCGAAATAACAGATTGCAGGCATAAAAACAATGTTTAAAACATATTGTATTTCATTCGTTAAGAATTAGAATTGCTCTGAGCAAACTCAAACTATAATTAAATGCTCAAGTCTTACCTTCCAAAGCCTTTAGAACCAAGAATAAATGAACACCTGTTTCACATCAGCTCTCATTTACAAAAAAAAGAGCTAAGATGGAAAAAGGAGTTATTAAACTAGTTTTTAAAATTGTTCCTGCTACAATGTTTGCGATGTATGAAAAAGATATCAAGGGGGGCTCATATTGTGTAAATTACTCATATCACCACCTTTACCTCTATCTATAATGAATGGGAAATATTCTTTCTTTTTGAGAGTTAAAATTTGAGTGTTATGACTCATAATTTTAGGCACAAAACTGTTTAATTCCTAAGTAAATAAAGTTTAAAATTCACAACAACACTAACATTATCAAGTACGTTTTATAATACTCAACTACAGTTCACCAATTTATTAATGTATGTTATTAGCTCAGCTTGATAAAATTGTTTGCTCAATTATTATTATAATATTTCTTCTCAAAATACAGCAACAAGTAAATCTTTAATACTTTATTTCGAAGATTTTCAAATTTATATGTTTAAATATAATTTTTTAACATTTGTTCTAAGATTGGGGGTCAGTTGTCCCCCCTTGCCCCCATGAATCCCACCTCAGCTCCCTATCATAATCATTTTATACTTGCAGGTCTGGATTTGGGCTATTGACACCTGGAACAAAATCTAATTTCACACCTTCCACCCACAAAATCTTATTACTACTTTTTATAGTATTTTGTTCTTGTGTCCTCTAAGGTGATCCTGTAAGTAACTCAACTGTCCAAGAAGATTCAATTACAAAAATAATATTACCACTTTTTCAGGATGCATGTATTTCTTGTATAAAAGAAAAAACCTAAAGATTGAGTAACAGCAGTGGAACCATTCAGTAGTAATCTAGTATCTTTTTAGAAATATAATTATTGGCACATTGTAGATACTATTTCAAAGATTATAATTTTTTTAATCTTCAAATTCTGAAAATTTGTTATGAAAAATAAAATAGGAAAAGTAAAAAGTAAAAAACTGAGTGGTAAAATTATACTGAACTAAGTTGCAGAATTCTACACTGAGGAACTTAGTTTTGAATTTCAGTGCAACCACTTTACTGGCACAAAGGTCAACTGCCTCATTCACCTAGCCTGAAGGTAGATATTGTGTACTTGCTTAAATTTGTTGTGTTCTTTAACTTTTAGAAATATTGTTGATTGCATGTATTCTTCCCTTATTGCCAATGCCTACACATATAATTTGACCAAAAAAGCAATGTAACAATCAACTGAATGCTATGAGAACATGGCTCACAAAATTTTGTTTGAAACTTACACATAAAGTGGCTCTTAGAAAATCAAATATAGTTAACATGCTTCATAAAAAATGAATTTACAATTTAGGATAAAGTGAGAAACTGACAAAATTCAAAACATTACAATTATTTATTATTTCAGCATACCATTTTATTTTATGTTAGCATTAATGTTACTGAGACATCAACTGATTTAAAAAGCCCTTTGTTGCCAATGACATCCACTTGATGTCATTGGCAACAAACAATTCTCTTGGTTGAAAAGGATCTTTCTACAAATACTGTGATGAGAGAAACATTTTTAAAATAATAGTCTTAATTGAAATAAAAATTGGGTTCAGAATTTCCCATTATATCCATGGCCTTCATAGCCATCAAAGAAAGAGAAAGAAAAAAAATACTTTAGAAATTCATAATTATGTGAAATGGTTTCCATCAGTTTAGTCTTTAATGGTTTTAAATCATAACTCTGAACTCTCTACAGAAGAAAATTTTAGAGTTTAATAAAAGAAATGAAAAAAAAAGATTCATACAAATTTTATACGCACAACTTTACCAGTTACTTAGAATGATCTTTAAGTACTATGAGTCTGTTTCGAAAATGTCAAGTCATGCAATTCACAAATGCGTACTTATCATTCAGACCAAAAACCTTTACCAGAACCTCTACAGTAACTTGTGAACAATGTTGGAGAAAGCTTAAATTTAAATGTGAATGAATACAACAATTTATTCTATCATTGTACTGCCAAAAGTAAGACTTAATATGAGAAAAGTACGTGTAGGTAAGGAAGAGTTAAAACTGAACAAAATTAAAAAGAGGTCAAAGGAAACTATTGTACCCAAAAGGATCAATTTGATGGAGAACTGTTACTACAAAAATAAAATATTACCATGTCAAATTATTACAATACGAACAATAAAACCCAAACAAGTAGTCACACAAGTAATCTTTCTAAATTAGTCCTTTTTAGGGTTCAAAAAAAGAAACTTGAAATGAGATTTTCCAATATTTCGAAATGAGACCTCCATGTATAAAATCGGACAATTCCTTCAATAATATTCGACACCTATATAAAACTGATATATCGAAATAATTATAAAATTTTTTGAATGTTTTTAAACAATTTTAGAACACTTGAGTGAAATGGAAAAATTCAACAATAATTAGAAAGTGTTTTAATAATTTGTACCACATATTTATGAATAGTAACATGAAATAAGGATTGCGAATGTATGTGAACAAATCATTGGTTGAAATTTCAAAAAGAATTATTTTTAATGACCAAGAACACCTTGGTAGTGACTAGGGGACTACTGGTAGAATAGGAACAGGCCATTGGGTCTATACCTAAATAGTTGTTGTTGTTGTTGATGATGATTTTAATGTTTTGTTGCACATACAATGCACTCCATTCAAAATACTCTTCACTTTAAAACGACTGAAACATTTGATCTGGAATACTTTCTCTCGGTCCAAAACCTTGTCGAACTGTTGACATAAATTAGAAAATGTTCTGGAAATTTTTATTTCTTAGACAAGTATAGTAAAGTCAGAAAATAAGTTTGATATATAGAAATAATTTTTGATTTATCTAAAAAAATTGATTAACAGATTAAGGGAAAGAAAAACTATTTGATTTGAAGATATTTTGAGAATCTTGATATATGGAGGTTCGATATATGGACTGTAATTAGAATGGACAATGATGGACCATAAACTTCTACAATGGATAATTAATATGACAATTCACTTAAAATAACACCATACATTTCAGAGATAACACAAATTTACTTCCAATCTATTGGAAGTAATGACAAAGATAAGAGAAATAAATCATATCAATGTGATTCAAATTATCATTTAATGTAGGTTAAAACAAAAACCTACTACAAAATATTATAAAAATTTGTATAACAGCAATAAAAATCATTTCATCATCACAATGATGCCACAAAACATTTTTTGTTGTTACATATCTTATTTGTCAACAAATTTAAGCCTTTATCAGACCCCAACATAAGTTCCACAATTATTTCTGTTTGACACTCGGAGACATGTGTAACAGGGACAGAGTAATACTGATCCTTCTGAGTGAAGTCCCATACCTGATATTGATTTGTGCTTTTAAATAATTGCTTTCCTTCTTTTATGATAGGAATAAATCTCTGAAGTGACCTGTCTTCAATTCTCCATATGGGATAGATATTACGGGTATGGAAATCATGCTTTAGCACTATAAATCCTCCACTTGAAAATTTATCAGTCTCATCAGGTGTGGAATTAGCTGCATCGATTACTAAAGTCTCTTCAACAAAAAGAGATCTTTGAAAAGTCTATTTCTTCTGTCTGTAAAAAAAAAAAAATTGGAAAATATTAAAGAAACAAATATGTAATATTATCCTTTACCACAAAGATTTGTGCAATATTAAGGGTGTGTATAAAGGTGCACAGTCATTGCACTCTTTGGCATTGACTCATTCAAACTGAAGAGTCCTTGTACTTCCACATTTATATTTTTAATGTACTTTACAAGCCTACATTTAAGGGAGCATATATTTTACCTCTGTATCAGAGGTTACCTTCAAAGTTGAAGTCCTCTCTGTTAACAAATTCAAAACTTGCAGAGGAAATATTAAGTTTTTAATTACATATATATTTTAAGTGAAAGATACTAAGACAAGTGACTATATAAAATATGAATAAAAATTGCTTGAAAAAACTATCATTCTAGATTATGTGACACGTAAGTCATCAATAAACAAAATGCAAAACGATCTGTTAATCTCTAAATCGAATGTTCAATGCTATAATGCTCAATGTTACATGGACTGCTCAATTGCACGCATTGTCATTGTTGGAGCACTCTGGTAGCATGCTTTCGCAACTTTTAGAGCTAATCCATGGTTTGTTGCTAAATTATACTACTAGAGGGCACCAAATCGCCAACAACTGGTAATATGAGGATTTTTTTTCTATAAAAGCTAATTTGAGTTTACCAAAATGTGCGTCCTCGAATGAGGAAGCAGGCCGATAATGAGTTAAATTAAATAATAACATTTACAATAGAACTCTCATTGCTTCACCAACAAACTCAGAACTACTTTCTTCTCTAACTTTCTAATTTCAAGAAATCTATATACTTCTAGTTTATTCAAACCAGTAGACATGCACAACTTATTGTTAATCTTTACATCTAATAAATGGTTGAGTATTTGAATAGCAACTGGCACATACTCTCTTACCGTTTATTGAAAACGCCAGCAGTAATTGATGTCTACATTGATGATTGCATCACACAGGTTACAAACTCCTAATTGTGAAGCACTTATTTCACCTAATTACAACTTTTTTGTGGGAGAAATTGTGAAACAACTAACGGAATCATCATTTTTTTGGCTCTTCTCTCTTATCGTAACGAACGTAAAGAACCTGCTCACTTTCGCGAGACTGTGGCGAAGAGCAACACGGGCCTGCAAATAAAATGGGCCGCATTTATTACCTCAAACTTTCGGGCGAGTTTGTGCTCGACTACGGGTGTCCAATTTCATTACGAGGCTCCGGCCTTCTGTCTACACGATTAACATAAAATATCCTCGACTGTCCAAAGCAAAGCATAATTTCCAACTCATTTTACTCCAAAGTATTTTTGCTGAACACCATTGGCTTTTGGCTTAGGCGGGTCTGAAGATCATAACGAGGCTCCGGCCTCGACCTACACGATTAACATAAAATATTCTTGACCCGTCCAATGCATTTTAAGCCAAAATACTGTAATTAAATTATACGCACATTTCATTCTAACTACGAAACAGAATGCTTGTTTCCATCACTCGCTCCTTGCTTTCTTTCACAGATCTCGCAACGTCGGAGTCGATTCGTTACGATAAGGGATAAGACCATTTTCCCCACAGCCGTATAACAATTAAAACTTGAAACATTTTCCATTTTAATTTAATTTCGTAAAATTAGTTTTTCATTTTCAATCTGAAATAATCTTTGAGATAGAGCATTTATTTTCAATGAATGGAGTTAAGTAATTTTCACTTAAACTTTATAAGAACTGTTTTAGAGACTACTGATTACTACCCACCTCGTCATTGTCTTGTCTATTAGGGCCTGAATCGTCACTATCGGAACTATCTCGAAACGAAGACAGTCTCCTTTTCGATGGGCTTTCACCTACGCTCTTGTTCAATGCCCCAGAGCTACTCCTCTTCCTAAGAGATTGGAATAACTCAGTACCTTTGGTTTTTAATGAAGCGTCTTGGCCAGATGAAGGACTTCTCGTATTTTCATTACAACCAAACATTATTTCAAGTGGAACGTACGTGGGAATACGTCGTATAAATACGTTCTTTACAACTCGAAAATGTACAGTTCTTCTCTTTACACATATGTTGATAAAGAGACGAGTTGGCCTAGAAATAAAATAGACAGTTATGTTTAAAATATTACTGAAAACCTGAACACTTTTCCCCGGCAATTTAAATCAATGCCGTTCTTCCATTTAATATGTACAAGGGACAGTCAGAAAGTAATGCCTCCTTTTTTTCTACTTAAATTAAATTAGTTGAGTGAAAAATTTTGAATTTGGTACTATTTCTTCAAACCTTCCACAGTCCACCGAAGTAGTAACCTTCTGCATCTGTGGTAGCACAGCAATTGTTTGAAAAATGGTCGACATTAATATTCGTAAGAGAGCGTTGTGTGATTGAATTCTTGAATACAAAAGGTGGATGGATGCGCAAGTTCCAAGACGCGTTTGCGTAGCCAACCAGTTATGTAGTGACTATTTACAAGAGTTATTATTGTCTACCTACAATATCCAAGAACAGACTAGCCCGGCTACTTTCTCGACATTCATTGCCACCCGGACAGTTATCTGAATTATGAACGACGAAGGATCATTGCGTCGGCAAGAGAAATAAAACTAAGCGCGATGGAGTTTCATTCAAAATAAATGGATTGCAGATAAAATTTTATAAGGATCACAACGACAGTAAAATTTCCTTCCGTTGTGGCAACTCTGCGATTTTACACCAACGGATCTCTGCCTGGAATAAAAGATCAAAAAGCCCATCCAAACCACGATTATGTAAGGAAACGAGCTGCCTTGTTCTCTACCAAAACTTCAGGAAGTCTACTCCAATAACCTAAGCGTACATTTGCATTGTTATTTAGGAGCAATTAAAAAATACGCTCGTCAAATTTAGCTTTTTTGGCGCATCCCCCCCCCCCCGCATCTCGTCCCACGTGAAGGAGTATATTCATTAATGCGAGGAGACTGGGAACGACAACGAAACACGCCATCACAATTTTTTTAAAAAACGTGCTTTTGGGGCCCACCACCACAGCCGCGTGTCGAAGTCTATGGAGAGGTTCAGGCCTTCGCGATAAAAAAAACAACCTCGAGTATTCCCAAAGCATTTATAATGATTATTGCCAGGGTCGCGACAACCCTAGTGAAAGCGGTGAACTTCACAAATTTTAAGAAGAGGCAAAAATTCATGAGTTTTTCAATATCTACATTATTTTTACATGTTTTTTATTTGCAACCAAAATTACTCCATTATTCCCAATAATAAGAACTATTTTAGTGTTACATATCGGCCGAAAAAATACATGAAGTATATGTAATACAATTTTCCAAGATTTTTCATTCCAAACTATATCTGCTACTTTTATTGTCGCTGTCACCATTCGACTTCACATTAAAAAAGACTGAATAAGCTAAATAAAATGTATGTAACCAAATACAAAATGTTAGAAAACGCAAATTACTTGGGCGCTGCCCTGCTTATTGTCAAACTGTGTTACGAAGGAACAAAAACTATTCACAAAATTTAATGAAGAAACCAACTTATACTGAAATTATAGCAAAAGTTTACTAATTGCTTCTAAATATGCTTCAAATCTTTTCTCTTGCCATCTTACATTCCTGCAAACTCTTCACATTCAAACTACTACTACTACGTATCGGATGGTTATTCTCCTTTCTTTGCGCCTAATATGGTGTTCTTAAGTTATTTTAAATCTGTATCTATGCTACAAACGCACGACATTAATAGAGAACAGTATCACGAAATTAAGACGAAAGAAGAAGTTCAACCACGCATATTTCAACCTTGGAATTCCCGAGTTCTCACGGGTTCTGGTCTCGTTCTCCGATTTCGTTTTCTAATCTCGCGGCGCCAAGAGTAAATTTGCGGAACGGAAGCAGATATTGTTTTTAACTTACATTTTGTTACCATACCTGATATGATTTTTCCCTCGTTCCATGGAAGTGACTATTAGAAATTAAGCGAAATGTTAATATAGATTTTAAAATTTTAAGATTTTTACAATTTAATGACATTTTATTAATTATCACAATAATTTTAGTTGAATTTAATAATTCAATAACTGTTACAAATGTTGGCAGAACGTTTTGGCAAAGTTCTGGAACCCCCGAGGCATCCCGAGGTTACCCCAACAGTACGGTTTTTTAAACAATTGTGATCGCGTGTTCTCGTTGACGTTCTCAATCTCCTCGCAATAATGAATCGATTCCTTCACGTGGGACGAGATGAGGGGGATACGTGAACGTATTTTTGTATTTGCACCTTACTTCGATAGATGCTTCTCTTTACGTCTTTCGTCACTAATCGAACGCAAATAAATTAATTATTGAAATAACGAATAGCATATGAAATTACTGTAACCTTACTATCGCCCCGCTATCAGTTGCAATAAATACCTGAAGTTCACTAGAACATCTTTACGCCACAGTTAAACCATTTTCAGAGGCACACGTTGCCACTACAAAGGAGACCGATTCTCTGACGCTGCCACTCCTTTCCAACGTAGAAATTCAAATACCGTCCGTACGGCCGGCCGGCCGTTCACTCCAGCTTTCCTCCGCATAAAATCAAACTAGGCAATGCGTATCCGTCCGCGTTCCTGCATGTGATTGGTTGTGCTTCTCCCGCCGGGTTTCAAGTCAATGTGAGTACGCTCCATACGGCACGAGCTTTTACATAAAAAAAAAGCAACTTTCTTTGCAAACACGTCTTATTTATTTATTTGGTAAAAAAAGTAAAAACTGTGTATGACGTATGGGGGAAGAGATTAATCTGCGCACATTTTCTTGAGGCTCAGGGGGCGGGGCGGAAGCGAGAAACTATGTATTTTCGTTCCCGAGTTATAGAAAAACAATTTCAACGGAAAATGAACAACTTCTAAAACATCAGGCGGAATATATTATAACGGCACGTTTTTTGAACTACAGAAACCCTACCCCAACCTAGAGATGGCAAAAAAACATCAATGTTTTTAAAGAATCGATATTTTCGACAAGAAAAACCGAAATAATAACAATGATGTTTTGTGTTCGATGTTTTTTTCATATCGATATATTTTTTTCAGAAACATCGATGTTTAATAAAAAATTCTCATGATATAAATAAAGTAACTAATTTTTGTTTAATTGCTAAAAGAAATAGACACTGACATCTATCACTGTTGTCGATGCCAAGACGAGACAAAACCGTTTACTATTCGCGTTTTGACGACCACGCAAAGCTAATTCAAGCTCGCCACAAAATTTTATTGCATCAATTATGCGACATATTTGAGTCTACGAGTTCATTATGTTTGCGTATAGAAATCCTATTTGCGTCATCCAATTGCTAATTAAAATTAATTTTCCCCAGAACCTTCAAATTCATTTCATTGTTTAGGTGGATTTTCGAGAGAGTATGTTTTTTACATTTCCCTGATAAATGCTTGATATTTTTAATGCCACTCTTAGTCCACGTTTTGTCGCCCCCGAACAGAAGACGAGGAAAACAAAAAAATGTATTTCTTTCCTGGCATTCGCAAATACACTGCCATTTGTGGCACACTGATCTATTAAATTTTCTACTAAACGACCTATTTTTATCACTGAACACTTGATTGAACGCACAGGTCTGGTTTAGGTGGGCCTAATTCTTTTACTGAAATTCTGTCTTCGTTATTTAAGTTTCTGTTTTGTAAATCCCTTACTTCATTCATGTTGTTTGGCTTGACATTCACAATTACACTTTACGCACACATTCACACACACACACACACACACACACACACACACAAAACAACCTGAATTACTATAACGTAGAAGCACTTGAAAAAAAAGTATTCTAACACATCTCTTGGAGCCGTACCGAATGGACACTTACCGTGCTTGACTGAGACAAAACTGACTGCGCAGTCACACAGAATTTGTGACCTGCGCGTACCATATGCTTGCCCCACCCCCTCTCATATCCCGCAGTTCTACGAAGGCAGCTCCTGACCATCGGCGAGGCAGTCGGCACTGGCTACCAGTGACCAAAGACCTGTTGTCAGATCTCAAGCTCATTCCTTGACTGAATCTCGTTCATTGCCTCAGAGCAAAAATAAAAATACGCACTCATATTCATCAAGTTGCAATAGTTCATATACCAATATAAGAAATTTTAAAATACTATTACTTAATTGGGGGACATGTGACCATGTAACCTTTTGATAGAGCCGCCACTGATTTTTACAGGTAAATTTGAGGGTGATGAGGGAGCTATTTCTTTATGGTTATATTTGGGGGTTAGTTCTGGATGCCTCAGTTTATTATAATTTTCACAACACATCTATTATGTTTTATGCGGAAAGAAAACGATTGACGAAAGTGACTAAACAAGTTCAATATCTGCTGTAGATAATTTAAGATGGACAGAGAAAGACGAAACAAATTGTTTAAAATAAAATTTTACTAATAGTGAACCACATTTTACTCATCGAAAAGGGCATCTTGCCCAAACTATATTATTGTACACCGAAACTATATTTTCTAAACGTATAAAATTATCATGGGGTTGCCAGATGTTCACCATAAGAGTGAAATGTTCACTATTTAGATTAATGCCTTTAGTACTTAACTAGTGCTGAAACAGTACGTACATTCTCGCCCGGATTTTCTCTCAAAATTACGCGAAAAGTACTCAAATTTTCGACAAACTGTACATGACCTTATTTCAAAATCTATCAGTAAGGAACAGATTTCATTAAGTGGAAAAAATCTCCATCTTTAGTTGTAAGAAGACTCCGAGAAAAGTTTGAACTTTTCCAATTTTCAAAAAATGTTTTCAACGGACATGAGACTTGCACCATTCTCTTAAACGTCCTTCACACTATTCAACAACAAAATTTAATCAAAAACAATTGAGCCATTTTAAAAAAAATTGAAAATTTTCCAGGGGCTTCGTGTAAAGTACCCCCCCCCCCCCAAATTAAAATATCGGTTTCAAATTCAAGGGGCATCAGCCGTGACATCAGCCAGATCGGTTGGGGAATATCAATCTTGGAGAAAATCGGCTGAACAATTTAGCCACTTAGGGTCTAGACGCTAGCCACTAGACGGATGGACAGACGCTTCGGCGTCATTCGATTTTTTGGCATCAAGGACGCACAAAACATGGATTCTGGCTACGCCACGTGTCGGAGGATTTATTTTCTAAATTTAGCAACTGGATTTATCCACTTTTTTGTTACCAGGGCTCTCTGTACAAATATTAAATTTTTCTGCCGAAAATTCGCAGTTTTTTAAATTTTATTTATTTATTCATTTTGCGCGGCATTACATAACATTCTCTCTACTCTGTAGCAAGAAAATAATACTAATGGTGCTAAAACAGCACGTACCAGGTGTATGCATAAGCTTATTCCTTTGTGTGTGTGTGTAAAGAAAACACGTATTTTCAAGGGAATTTAATATTTTGTTCATTCAAAATATTGGCCATCGGCCTCTCCACACTTCGCCTATCTTACAGGTAAGTTATGAATACAATGCCAGAAAAATTGCTTGTCTTTTGCGGCAAAATATTCGTCGAGTCATTTACCAACTTCCTCGAAATGCCGAAGTGTTGCTCTGCGAACGCGTGCCCCATTAATGCAAAGAGGTGGTAGTCAGATGGCAAAAGGTCGGAGGAGTACGACGGGTGCGGAAGATGTCCCGTCCAATCAGTTTCAAGGTGTCTTTCGCGGGTTTGCTGTGTGAGACGGCGCGTTGTCGTGCATTTGCCGTTCATTCAAATCGTGTGGGACACATTTACCGAGTTCATTAATCTTCCCCTTTGCTCGTAAACGTCTGCGGATTGTTTTCTTGTGACAAAATAATGCTTTTGTCAATTGCTGTTGAGTTTGAGTTGGGTCATCATCCAGCAACGCCTGCAATTGCTCGTCTTCGCACTTTTGTGATCTAGCAGAGCGCGAACTGTCTTTCCACATTCAAATCACCACGTTTTAATTGCCGAAACCATATCTCTCATGTTTTAATTGATGGAGCGTTTTTCTAACAGCACATATTTCTAACAGCAAACGATGACTCTCCATAGCCCTTTTCTTTTAATTAAATAAGAAAAGCAATGCGCAATCCAATATCTGGTTGAAGAAAATCCCCGCAATCCGACGTATTAGGTCGGCAACGGAACTTGCCATACAGCGGAGGAAGATCATCGTCTCCTCCCGCGATAAAAATGCACTACACTTACGGGACTAATGATCGTGGAAGTTGACGCGCCCTGAATTACTTATCAATCAGTCATTGAAGGCAATGATGTACTTACTCATCGTGGAGGACAAGAGAACTCAGCCATCTCTGGCGAGGGGGACGCGGGAGACAGGTCCCCCAAATATTTTTAAGTCCATCCATTCGTTTTATTGTAATTTAATTTCTTTTCCTAAATACCCATTCAGAATAATATAATGTTGAGTGTTACATTCCAGTCCACGAAAAACGTTTGTCATCCCTCAGTAACCAAACGCCAAAATGCGCGGGAAAGGAATATTCTAAAAATGCTCCCGATCTGGCATTACTTCCCACATTTACTGTCCTAATAATTACAATATTGAAAATAGAGATTTTTTCCTTAATGAAATATGTTCTTTATAGAAAGTTCTTGAAATAGTTTTAAATTGTACAATTTTTTTGAAAATGAGTATTTTCGCGCATTTTGCGTGAAATATAGACAATTTTTAATTTTTCCAGGCGTTTTTCTCAAGAAACACTCTAATTTTTTCCTTAATTTTTTCTTTTCCTCTGTACCAAAGGACGGTAAAAAATGACGGTAGTCTCATTTCCGACAAACTCTGTATTTTCGAAAATTGCAAAAAAGTAATGTTTCAAAACTACAAAAATTAAGATAGAGATTTTTGCATTAAAGAAAATCTGCTCCAAAAATTCAGCTCTTTAAGAAGAGTCAAATTGTCAAAACAATTTTTTGAAAAAAATTCTTTTTGCGTATTCTGTGCTTGGATTTAGTGCAATTTATTTAAAAAATCTTTAAAAACCGCACACATTTTTTTCTTGAAATTTTTTCCACAGATAGAACAAGGAACGCTTAAAAGAAGGGCAGAAGTCTCATTTTCGTTAATGTCTCTGAATTTTCGAAAATTGCAAATTTAGAAACAACGTGAGAAAGTACGTGCTATTTTAGAACTACTAGTTTAATGTTACATGGTGCGAAGACTGTTCAATTTTGTCGCAACAAATCCAAAATAACAACGTGTGATCTTAAATCTTCTTCGCTATTCGTTTTTAGAGTGTAAAGAACATTTTATTAGATTATTCTCACTAAGAATGTCTAATTGTACTCAAATTCAATACGTGATTGCAAGGGTCAAAAAGACAAGTAGCCCTATCAACCTTACCACAGACAATAGCATTCTTCTGTTGAATGGGATGGGCAGAAAAATAATATAAATTCTGTCTGAAGAACAGCTTTTACGAAAACAGTTACTAGAAATTTTATTTCCTTGCAAGGTTAATGTAAGATTAAGAAGTTAATGGAATGTTCAGTAGAGCTCTCCATTGTAAACTGTATGGCGGGTTCATACAAGTTATAATCAGATAGAAGTTGTGCAATTTCATCCTTACGTGCAATTATTAAGATGTCATCTGCATAACATTTTTTTAGAAGGTATTACTTTTTATTAAAATGGATTCTTCCAACTTTCTCATAACAACGTCGGTGAATAACGAACTTATCGAGCAAAAATGGGTGTACCTGTCACTTGTTTGTAAATGACATTGTCGAAGGTAAACTCAATGTTATTCAATAAGCATTTTATAATCAACAAAATTTCTTCAAGTGGAAACGAAAAATTGGATAATTTAAAATAACAGTCTCCCAAGGCTTCCAATATAAGGCAATGGGGTATACTACGATACATTGCTACTACATCAAAAGAAACTATCTGCTGATCTAGAAGTATTACTATGGATTTCAAATTTTAATTAATTCAAAGCTGTTTTTTTATTACAAAACTCTCATTAATTTTCAAGAGTGGTTGTAATAACTAGTTTAAGAATTTACACAATTGATATTGGGGGTATCAATCGATGACACAATAGCTCTAAGAAGAAAACCATCTTTGTGAATCTTATTTGGAACAACAGTTCTAACAGGAAAACCATCTTTGTGAATTTTTTCCTTTCCCGTCTACGTACGTATATACGGAATAATATACGTACTGTAGGGAAAGTTATGTAATGCTGCGGAAAATAGATTTCGAGATTTTAACGGAAATACACGTTTTGGGGTCCCATGATACCGACAAATTGTTTTTTTCAAAACGTCCGTCCGTCCGTCTGTCTGTCTGTCTGTCCGTCCGTCTGTGAACAACACTAGCGTTTAAACCGTACGCGCGATTTCTTCCAAAATAGATATTCCCCGGTCAATCTGCTTCCACTCGAGGCGCCACGATTTTGAAAAACTTTCTTCAAAATTTGGGGGTACTTTACATGACGTTCCCCGGACATTTTCAAAATTTTCTCAAAAACGGCTGCAAGTTTTTTCTTTAAATTTCTTGAAAGAATAGAGTAAATTCCACTTATTAAGGTGGCATAGGTCCGATTTTCATAGTTAACTCAGAACTTTAGAAAAATGCAAAAATTTGAAATTTTTTCAGTCTTCCTAGAACTACAAAATTAAGACAGAGATTTTTCCTTCATACAAAATTTGTTGTCCAGAGTGAATTCTTTCATTAAGGTCATGTACATTTTTTTGAAAATTTTAGTAGTCTTTGGGCAATTTCACGGAATATTTAATATTTAAATAAATTACAAAATACAGGTTTTCTCAAAAAGGCTCCAATTTTTTCTTTAACCTTTTGGTAGGAATAGTGATAAATGTGCTCAATGAGATGATATTAACGTCATATTGCTCTATTCTTTTGTTTTTTCAAAAATTACAAAAATGTAATTTTTTGACTTGTCTCTCACGGCGTTAATATTTACACTGGCGGCGATTTGTTCACATTATTATATTTATGAGTACATATGCTTTAAATAATGCCAAATCAAGTTTCTCGAAGATTGAATAATTTCTGCTGAAAACTAACTCAAAATTCCGCACTTTCAGGAACGCTTAAATACCATTTTTTCAAAAAATGGCTCCAAATTTTTTCTTCAACTTGTCAAACAGTGCTATTACACTGTTCAATCTGACGTAAAGTTCAATTTGGGGTATTTTTTGATTTTGCAAAAATTACACAAATGGATTTTTTGAAAGATCTCTCTCAACGTTAATAAGCACATTTCTAGCAATTTTAAGCCCTGTTGTATTTGTAAGTTAAAATGCTTCAAATAACTTCAAATGAAGGTTTTCGAAAACTAAAAAAAATTCTGTGAAAAAGAGGGTCAAATTTCGTATTTTTTGTAGCACTTAAACGCCATTTTCTTAAAAACGGCTCCAAATGTATCAAAGGATATTGCCATTTAGGTCGAGATTTTAGTGTTCTTTAATATTCTAAAATAAATATTTCGCTCTGCCACTAGAAAAGCGAAAAATTAAGAAAATGACAAAAAAATGTAGGGTGGGCGACGATACGACGATACATGGCAGCTGGCAAGAGTATGTGGCAAGTATGAATAGCTAGCCGAGAACCAAGGAAATAGAAAACCAATACGGGAAAGCCTGTGCACAACTAGTTTAGATTCTAAAGTCATGTTTTTTCTTTCTCGCCTTACGAATATTTCGTAAGAAGGGAAAGTTATGTAATCATGCGCCGGAAAACGTCGAATTTTCGCCAGAAAAACCTCTTATAGCTGGGGTCTGGTAACGAAAAAGTGGATTAATTCTATTGTTAAATTTAGAAAAAAAATCTTCTAACTCGTAGTGTAGCCAAAATCCATGTTCTGTTGCTTCTTGATACTGAAAAATCGATTGACGGCAAAACGTCAGTCCGTCTGTGCTCAACGCTAGCACCTAAACCGTTTAGGCCGATTTTCTTCAAAATTATTCCCCCATCGATTTGACTGACGTCAAGGCTCTTTGAATTTGAAACCGGTATTTTAACTTTGGGAGGTACTTTACATGAAGTCTTTGGACATTTCAAAGTTTTCAAAAAAATTACTCCAATTTTTTTTATTAAATTTTGTTGTCTAATAGTGCGAAGAACGTTTAAGAAAATGATGCAGGTATCATTTTCGTTGATACCTCCAATTTTCGAAAACTGCAAACAACAATTTCAATACAGCAAAATTACAGAGATTTTTGCCCAAACAAAGTCGGTTGTGCAAGTTAGCACTTTACATAAGATTATGTACACTTTTTTGAAGAAACGAGTAGTTTTTGCGTAAATTGCGCTTGAAACTCACCAAAATTTTGTTTCTCAAAAACCGATCCAAATTTTTTCTTTAAATTTTCTTCATTTACGTAATAAGGGACGGTAAAATATGGCGCTAATCTATTTCCGGGTGATGCTTGGATTTTGGAAAATTTGAAAGAAATATTTTTAAAACTACAAAATTGTAGATAGATATTTTTGCCTGAGTCAAAATGTGTTCTACAAAATTAGTTCTTTAAAAAATGTCATGTACAATTTTCTGAAAAAACGAGTAGTTTTTGCGTAAGTGGCGTTTGAAATTTACGAGAAAACATTTTCTCAAAAACCGCTCCAAATGTTTGCTTTAAATTTTCTCCACATGTGTAATAAGAGACGACAAATAAATAAATAAACTAGTGGTGCTATAGAACGGCATAGACTTTCTCGCAGAACTTAGTTTTCTAATCTCTATAGTTTGAACTAGTTTTTCTGTTAGGAATGACGATCTTCCCAGATACCTTCTTTGGGCGTCCAAAGACATTTTTTTCACATTCTCTAGGATTTTCGGCTTCCTAATGCTAGAAATGAAACTACCATACACTATTACTCTTATGTAAGTGTAAATGCCATGCATAGGGAAGGTGGTCGTGGACGTTAAATGGCGAGCATTGGTCCAGCTCTCCTGAGGGAAGCTTTGCTGGTTCGAGGTTTGGTCGGGGAAAATAATTTGTCAAAATTCTCTGTTGTCACAGGAAATAATTGAGAATTCTAAAAACAAGATTGAAAACCACGTGAAGCCATTCGAATCACAAATATTGATATTTACGATAAATGAACTGGAAGTGTGTGTATATAATTTTCGACTTTTTAACTTTTAACAATTTTTCACATCTTTTCTTGTATTTGTAAAGTGTATGTACCATCATATCAATTGTTTCTGAATCATGCATTTACCATTTTCCAGCCCGGTTCGATACATTTTACGGCTCTGTTCGTCCGTACGGTGCTAGTGTGGCTGGCGTAGTGGTATAAATGACGACTCGTTAACTTCGAGGATCGGATTTTGGGTCTCGGAACAGAAAACGTTTGCTGGTAGAAAACACTTTTGCTGGTTTATGTAGCAGTGGAATAGCATTTAGGACCATGTAGAAGCAGTGCGAGAAAGTATGTGCGTTGGAAGCACCACTAGTTGTCATTATTTTATAGATATTTTATAGATATTATAAAAGAGTGACTTTCATGAGGAAAAACAGGCAAGAAAAACAGGAACATCGCATGAATTTCATATTCTGGTATCGCTAACTAATAAATTACTGACTCTTTGTAGTTAATGCATTTATTCCGTGCCTCATATAAAAGCAACCTGGGTTGATATATTCGTATCGGAGAAGAGGCCACAAAGGCGGGCCACCTCGATCCATCTACTCGCGACAAGTGTGCGGGCTGGTTGTGTGGAGTGTGAGGACCAGCGATCCGGAGTTACAGCATACAATAAGATATAGGAAGATCTGGCGAATTCATAACGTATTCACCAGGGGCATAGCGTGGATTTTTTAAGAGGGGAAGCGGCATATTCTGTATTCAACCTACGTCGTTTATGGATGGTTCGAGGAACTATTTAATTAAAAGTACCTTGTTAATGGAACTTTTCATGGGACATTTCTTGATAAAAGTATTTTTATTCTCAGTATTGTTATCAGAAAGTAAATATCTTTCTTTCAGTACTTGGAAATGTTTTACTTAGTTTTACTCGTCGATAAGCGAAACAAGAAATACACAGAAATATTTCTCTATCAAGAGAATAGAACGAAATTACATTCTGGAGAGATGTTTCATCCGGAATCTAGAATGATCTGTTTTGGTAAAAAAATGTTTATCAAATAAACATAGATCTTCCCTTATGTGTTGCGCTAGTAAAATTCGACCGGTACATAGCCATCACACTGCAGTCAGTCCTACTAACAGGACAATCTGGAAACCTCAATGCTAATTTTCTCACTAAAGAGTACCTACTTTACTATTCCTTATTACTTGATACACTTTCCCTCAACAACGTCTTTATATTAAATGAGAATGTCCAAGCAGACTGTATAAATCTCAAATTTAATCGACTCAACAAAATATCCCTAAATAATGACACAGGAGCATTTTGCTCCTTTATATACCTCTTTTCACGTTTCTAAATTTAAAGGAGTCATATTGGAAGGTTTCATAAGGAAAAATCAAAGTGATATTATAATGTATTATCTTTTATTTTTAACAATTACATTTTAAAATTAAGTGCAATTCTTCTTGGTTTACGGGCATATACATCAATGACATCATTAAAAAACGATGGCTTTGTCATCATCGAATCTAAAAGCTGACTCTCGATATTCAGTAAGGACAAACGAGAAAGTCTTTCATCGCTTTGTGAATTTCGAAGATAGTTTTTTACTCTCCGGAGAGCAGAAAATGACCTCTCCGCCGACGCACTTGTAGCAGGTGAAGTGACCGGTACAGTGTTCACTGCCAAGGTGCCGTAATCTAAAAGAAGTTCCAAAAAAGCTGCCAGGTCGTTACACAGTTCAGAATATAAGTCCAAATACCAAATAGAAATTCCAATAACAAGCCGGGTCGAACACAATGTATATCTGGATATTTAAGTCTTTCCGGTGCGGACGCAATCTCTGAAGTGCCGGCCCGCCCGGCCGCAGCCAGCCCCGTCCCCGCCCGGGGAGGGCGAGGGGGGGAGAGGGGTGTGCGCTGCCCCTCCATCCCCGCCGCAGCCACCGCCCAGGCGCTGCCGTGGCGCGCCTTCCCGCGGTGACGTGGCGCCGCCGAGGGTATGAGTGGCGGTGGGCGTACTTATGTTTTAACCGCCACTACACCCTCCGCGCCCAATTGCGACGCGTACGGTGCAAACCGTACTCTGCGTCGCAGCCTCCTCTGCGGTAGCTGCTGCTCGGGACTCTCCCGCGTGTCCCCTGGTGGCCTCCACTCGTCTCCGGACGAACCCGCTGCTCGGGATGGCCCGTCTCCGCCACCGGGCTGCCTCCGCACCACAGCTTCCCGCTGCCCTCGTTCGCTCTCTGCCACCGCTGGTCCCGTCAGCTCTCTCCGACTGCCTCCCTGCAATGACGTTGTATCAGCGAACTGACGCATTACAGCTTCCCTGTATTCGTCCTCTGACCTCGGAGTGTGGTCGTCTACTTCCGCTTTCTCGAAGCGCGGCCTTACTTGCCCCTGATGCCTCATCACTTTCTTATGGAGCGTCCTTACCTCATACATTCTGCAACCATGTATTTGTGCACCACCCCTGCCACCCACGCTGGTGACGCCTTGAAAGTGGTACAGAATACCTTCTCCCCCACTCTGTACTTGGGAGGGGAGCCCTGTGATATATACTCCTCCCCCGGCTGTAACAGGGAGAGGTGGGTCCGCGGCTGGCGCCCATGAAGTAGTTCTGCCGGGCTCTTGCCATCTCGGCCCGGCAGTGCCCTATATGAAGCCAGCACCCGCAGCAAGGCCCGGTCCCTCGTGGAGCCGGCCGCTCTCGCCTTACCCATGGCTGTCTTGAACGTCCTCACGAATCTCTCTGCTTCTCCATTCGACTGAGGATGAAACGGCGGCGCGCACATGTGATGAATGCCATGGTTTTGCAGAACTTCGCGAATTCTCCGGCCGTGAACTGCGCTCGTTGTCGGTTACCAGAGTCTCCGGCAGGCCTTCCGCCACGAAGAATGCGCTCCAGCGTGTCAATGGTTGCTGCTGCTGTGGTGGACCGCATCTCCACTGCAAAAGGAAAATTGGAAAATGCACTCCACCACCAGCAACCACATGGAGCCCCAAAACGGGCCCGCAAAATCCGCATGCACCCTCTCCCACGGGTTGCTTCGGGGAGGGCCAGGAGACGAGGTCTTTCCTGGGGGCCGCCTGGTTCACCTGGCACGACTCACACCTGCGTACGAGGTCTTGGATGTCCTCCGACATGCCGTCCCAGAAGCAGTATTTCCTCGCTAACTGCTTCGTTCTAACCAGGCCCCAGTGACCCTCGTGCAGAAGCTGAAGGACCTGTTTCCTCAAGGACTTGGGCCACCACCACTCGTGTCGCCCTCCTCCGATGCCAACAGTAGCACTCCCGCCTTCAGAGAGAGTCTGTCCTTCCTGGCCCACCATCGCGCATTACTACGCAGCAACCTGGCTGGCCAACCGTGCCGCATGCAGTCCAGCACCCACCTTAGTTCCGGGTCCTTCGCCGTCTCCTCCGCCACCCGCGTCGCATCCACTGGAAAGTCCTGCACCGCCTGCAGCTCCTCCAGATCTAGCTGCAAGCACTCTTCTTCCCCGGCGTCGAACTCCACGTCTGGTCCAGCCGGAAGCCGTGACAGCGCGTCTGCGTTCCATGCTGCCCTGTGGACCTGTAATGTAATGTGTAGTTGTAGTCTGACAGGAACAGTGCCCAGCGCTTGCAGCTTCTTCACAGTACCCTCCGGCAGCTTCTTCCCCGGATGAAATAAGTGGACCAGGGGCTTGTGGTCGGTGATGAGGTGAAATTTGGATCCGTAAAGAAAGTCATTAAATTTGCGTACCCCAAAGACCAAAGCTAAAGCTTCCTTCTCCACTTGAGGAATAATTACGCTGATATTTTATTCAGAGTCTTTGATGCGAACGCGATGGGCCTTTCCACTCCCCATTCATCTTTCTGGGAGAGCACCGCCCCCGCTCCGTAGTCCGACGCGTCAGCCGCCACCGTTGTCACTCTCTCTGGACTGAAGTGTGACAACCTGGTCGCCTTCACCATCGCCCTCTTGAGTTTATCCAAGCTTCCTGGCACGGTTGCGTCCATTGAAATTTAAACCCCTTTCTTCTTTAAAGCGTTCAATGGCGCCGCGATCGAAGAGAACCCCTTTATAAACTTATTATAATAGTTCACCTTGCCTATCAGAGCCTGTACTGCTTGATATCCTGAGGTGGGGGAGGTCGAGTATGGCTTTCACATGTTCTTGGGTGGGAGCGATACCATCCTATTCAAAACATGTCCCAAAAATGTGACCTCATCTTTAAAGAACTCACACTTCTCTCTGTTTACTCTCAGACCGTTGTCCCGCAAAACCGCCACAGCTTCCTCAGATTCTGCCTGTGCTGCTCCCTCGTGGCTCCCGTGACGATGATGTCGTCTAAATAGTTCACGCATCCCGGCAACTGCGCAGTTACCTGTTCCAGGCACCTCTGGAAGATCGCGGCTGCCGAGTTCACCCCGAAGGGCAGCCGGTTGAATCTGAACAGTCCAAGGGCGTGTTGATAACCAAAATCTTCTTCGCCTGCTCGTCCAGGGGGATCTGAAGATAAGCATCACGCAAGTCAATTTTCGAGAAACTTACCCCTCCCTACAATTTCTGGAATAAGTCCTCCGTCTAGGGATGGGGAATTGTTCTACATTAAGCTGTTCATTGACTGTGCACTTGAAGTCCCCGCACAACCGCACCGCACCATTCTGTTTTTTTACCAACACCAGCGGCGTGGCCCATTGGGCTGGTGGACACCCTCGAAATGACTCCTTCGGCCTCCTTCGGCCTCCTCAATTCTGTTTCTACCTTGTCCTTGAGCGCCCACGGAACTGGCCTCGCCTTGTAAAACCGAGGTTTGCAGCCGTCTTTCAAATCTAAGTGGGCTTGGAAAGTTGAACATTCTCCCAGGCCGTCCTCAAACACTTCCGGGAACTCTCTCTCCAATTCTTCCAAAATGTGAATTTCCTGCTCCGCGATGACATTGAGTTCGTCTACAACTCCAAATCCTAACTTGCCAAACGAATCCAAACCCAATATGTTTGTTACGTCCATAACGGTCGACCACTATCACTTCCAACCTGGCTTTCCTTCTGCTTGTAAGTTGCCCCCACTTCAATCTTGCCCAATGTAGTAATTAGGTGTTTTCCCATACGCACTCAGACGTTTACCTACTTTCTCACATTTCGGCGCTCCCAGCTTCTGATATGTGTCCAAGTTTATAAGGGTGGCTGCCGCACCCGAGTCCACCAGAAACTGCACCTGAACTCCGGCTAATTTAATTTGCACTATCAACCGGTTGTGTCCCCGCGCGTCCAGCACCGCGTGCATTGCGTCTACATCCATTTCCTCCTCGGTCTCCCTACGCTGTGCCCGGGCTTTCCTCGCGCTCCTACACACTTCCTTGATGTGGCCGACCTTGCCGCACCGAAAACACTCGGCCCTGCGAAACCTACAATCTTCCCTCGCGTGCCGCGTGGCGCAATCCCTGCACGACTTCCAAGTCCGTCCGTTTTCTTCTTTCTCTGCCAAGGCCCTGCTCTTGACCCTGCCTTCACTGCCGCGGCCTCGTCTTCCCGCGCGCGAAGTATCCGCTGCGCTGATCGCTATCGCTGCTGCTGCTGCCAGAATCCCTGCTGCTATGCCGCCTGTCGCGCACTTTCGCTTCGCCCGACGCCTTCTGCTCGCTCGAACTCCGCACCTGTGTTACCATTGCTGTGCTCGTCAGCTGCCGCGCCGTCTCCGCGGTCAGCTCGTGAAGTGCCGCTATCTTACGCACCTGCTCCAATGACGGGTCAGCTTCCCTAATCGCTTCTCTACGTATTTCGTCCACCGGCGTGTGCAGAATGACCATGTCTCTTATCAAAGTCTCCGCATAGGATGCACCGCACTCCTCTCCACATCGGAATTGACATCCCTTGGCGCGCCCCACCAAGTCCGTAATCCATTCTGCGTGAGTCTGACCCTCCTTCTTTCTTAACTGAAAGAACGCGTACCTGGCTGCTACTACGTGAGGCGTTTGCGAAAAATGTTTGCTCAGCTCGTCCTTCATCTCAGCCCACTGAACCTCGCTCATTTCCTTGTCCGGGAACAATTTCTTTAACAGGTTCACCGTGGGGGTGCCGACGGTACTCAAAAAGAATGACTTCCTTGTGCTAACGTCTGCCACCCCATAGCATAACGTATGCTGCTCGAACCTTTCTATGTAATCCCCCCATTGTTCTACCTCCGGGCGGAACGCCGGAAAGGGGGGAGGCGATCGCGTACCGACTGCTCGACTCACCGACTCCAACGTTCTTGCCATTGCCTCGTAACGTTTCTCCATGTCCTCCTGCCGCTTATCCATCGACGCCTGCATCAACTGCAACTGCTGCGTCGCTGCGGCCTGCTGGAGCTGCAACTGCTGCTGCAATAGGCCGACCAACTGTGTGAGGCTCCCGACCTCGCTGCTCTCTTGCTCCGTTTTCCTCGTCGCCATTTTGAAGTGACCGGTACAGTGTTCACTGCCAAGGTGCCGTAATCTAAAAGAAGTTCCAAAAAAGCTGCCAGGTCGTTACATAGTTCAGAATATAAGTCCAAATACCAAATAGAAATTCCAATAACAAGCCGGGTCGAACACATGTATATCTGGATATTTAAGTCTTTCCGGTGCGGACGCAATCTCTGAAGTGCCGGCCCGCCCGGCCGCAGCCAGCCCCGTCCCCGCCCGGGGAGGGCGAGGGGTGGGAGAGGGGTGTGCGCTGCCCCTCCATCCCCGCCGCAGCCACGCCCCCGGCGCTGCCGTGGCGCGCCTTCCCGCGGTGACGTGGCGCCGCCGAGGGTATGAGTGGCGGTGGGCGTACTTATGTTTTAAACCGCCACTACAGCAGGTATAGTGAGAATCAAAGCGGTCAGTATGTATGTTTGGGGAAAGACATCTGCGAGTTCATGGTGCTTGATATAATCATTTAATTTACTGACACTCTTGTGGAACTCATTATGAAAATAAATGCCGTGAGCTCACTTTCAATCGCGCAGAGTCAAAATGCCTTCCATAAACATCCATTAGACAATTGAAAGCTTCACTGGGGAATGACGACTGATAACTTCAAAGTCAAAGTCTATCAAAAGATTAAAATAGCCACGAGCAGAGCACAGAGTTTCAGCGTCCCAGTCACTTGAATTTTCTGTTACTGAAGCAAATAATTCCTGCAGATCACTCGTATGATTTTTTCACAGTCAGTACTAGCCTGCTGGTGAAATTCCAACGTGTTGGTGCAGCTGATGGCAATCGCTTTTTCACTACAGTGTCTAAAGCTTCAATCCGCCTAGTAGATTTAGAAAAGAATGCCCCTAATCCTGATAAAGAGGCGAAAAATATTCGCACTTCTTTAATACAGCTAGCAGATTGTCCTAAGACTAAATTTAATTTGTGAGCATAACAATGCACAAATATTGCTTCTTTACAAATCATCTTTAACTTGGCCTGAAGTCCAGCATGTTCCCCTGCCATAACTGCTGCGCCGTCATACGTTTGCGCTATTACTTTTGTGTCGCACTTGTACGTGCTAATAACTCCTTTTGCATGTTC
Source organism: Acheta domesticus (assembly GCA_031308135.1). Classification (NCBI taxonomy): domain Eukaryota; kingdom Metazoa; phylum Arthropoda; class Insecta; order Orthoptera; family Gryllidae; genus Acheta; species Acheta domesticus. The sequence goes on along the minus strand of JAHLJT010008446.1, from coordinate 278,498,050 downwards.
TAATAATCCAGATGCGGATCTGTCTTTGCTGCAGTCAGTGAAATGCAAGAATCTTTCTTGAACGCCATTCTTTGAAACATACCGCAACACGCTTGTGAGTTGCGATTTCATGGTCACATCAGTCGTTTCATCAAATATTAATGCCACAAATTGAGCCTCAGAAATCTCCTTTTCAATTTCTCTGTGCATAACTTCCGCAACTGCCGCAATAATATCATTCTGGACGTCAGGAGATGTTCCACGAAACACATTGTTGCTTTCAATAACAGCTAAAAGTTCAGTATTATAATTACCCAAAAATTTAAGAATTTCAATGTAGTTGCCTCGATTATGAGACTCGACAATTTCATTGTGTCCGCGAAACGCCAATCCTAGTTTTCCTAAAAGACAAACAACTCTGATTATATGAGTCAACATATCTCTGTTCTTTGAAACTTCTACGTTGTGACGTTGTACAGACAACCGAAACTGCTCACTGAGACTGCATTCAATTCTCTGTTTTCCAAACAGTTTGAAATTTTTTAGGGATAGGATGTGAGAAACTGAAGTTTCATGGCGAGCCTGGGCTTTGTGAATATTGTGAAGATCATCAAATCTTCCTTGCGTCCACACGGATTTCTCTTTAGAAAACAATAAACATGGCCAACAGAATAATTTATTTGTGTTTCTGCACCCACTTATCCACGGAACATTCTCGTAGATTTGTGCACGAAAATGTCGTATGAAATTCTTCTTCCATTTCGAATGGCACTCAATATGAAGTTCTGGTGTAGGTTTTCCAGTCGCAATAATTTTTGATTTTTCCTCAAAAGAAAAGCTTGAAAATGTATTTTGTTTTAAATGTTCAATTGCACATCCACATAAAGACGGCGATGCTCCATCACCGTTCGAATGCCCGGCACGGGTTGCAGCCGCAGCCCCTTCCATAATGCTCTGGAAGCGCCGGCCCGTAGCGCGTCCGTCTGCCTACAATAACCTATGCAAGGAACACGTTCGAACAGTTACGAAGAAATCTCCAATTTTTTTAAAAAAGGAGTTGTCTATGAACGCTGATACTTACACGTGCCTTGATGCCCGGTTCACGCTTTATTCACAGTTCAGTAGTCACGTTTCAATCACAGTCCTTCACAAGCCAAACTCACTATTCCATCTGAACCACGGAGGTCTCCTGAGGGCTGCGCTTCTTGTAGCCTCGCACAGGGTACACAATATTTCATGCGCCGCCCGCCCTATTCGAACTATAATAGCCTCCTCTCAATCTTCAGGGCGAGGGAAATACGAAGAAGTGCGTGAAAAACTAGAGACCATGAAATCCCGGCAAAGTAGAAACTAGAGATATTCCAACATTTCATCGAGTTTGATAAGCGGATACTAATACATTTAAAATGTAAAAATTTGTGATGGAAATTCGTAAGGGAAGCGGCGCTTCCAGCGCGTCTATGGACGCTACGCCCCTGGTATTCACCTTACGCTTCACTTCATTGCGCAGGGCTGTACGGTTGGTTAATCAATCAATCAATCTGTTCACAATAGACACCTTGTCCAATATAAACCGCAAGGTGATGACTAGGGAGGGGATTTTAATGAAATCGTATTTTTTCTCTTTTCCCTTTAGAACAACACCGTTTGGTATAGAAAGAAATTTTATGTTATGACAAAAGGCCAATTTTTAAAAGTCATTTTTACGCATTTTTCGTTGATTTCGACTATATTTTTTTTTTACTTTTCCGTCATTTTAATGCTTTTTCGCTGCTATCATTGATATTAGTATCATTTTAATTGTACTTGCTTAAAAATTATATTTACGAGATGCAACAAATGTTCTCCACAGAATTTCTGAGTAGCCTATTCGATTTATTCGCACAGAAATTGTACGTCAGCCGTTGTGAATATGTAATCTAAGGTTCTTGTGGCGCCTAGAAGCGTCAGTTCAGCTGATTTTGGGATAGCTAGAGTTTTTCTGGTTAAGAACAGTCCAAACCAAAAGTTTGAAAGCTGAGTTCACTTGAACGAATAGAAGAAGCCTCAATTTTATCAATAATGTATCCAGCAGCTTGAGTTGTTCATCTGAACTGATTTTGATCCCAATTTTTAACGTTGCTTTTCTTTGCTTTTAGGGAATTTTTAAAAATGTAAGGACATTTTATTAATCATTTTTGGCGATGTTTTAGTTCATCAAAATCCGCCCCCAAATGATGACATACTACACTTTTGTGCTAATGAAGAAATTATTCTTCATCAAGAAATTGTGGGTGCAAGATTGGAAGATTCTGGCAGGTGGATTGAAATCTTCAATAATCAGAAAACCAAACAAGAAAGCACTTTTCCTTACACTCTGAAGAATTGCAATCAACTTTTACAGCTGATACGGAGATCAAGTGACAGAAATAACAGAAGGAAGCAAATATAAAATTTATTATAGTTATCTAAACGTGTATCATAAATATCTTAATTTGTCCGTTATATGAAACTGCGAAATATTCAGAGGATTCAAAATTGCCCTCAGAGCCTCGAGGTGGATCTTCTGTTTTCCATGCTGATGCAATTTATGCGAAACGGGATTTGGAAAATGCCATTATTTTGAAATTATAAAATAAATAATATTCTGACAATACGAAGAATCTGGGACTGATGCCGTGCAATAGAACGCACTGCCCACATTAAAATGCTGAAACCGCGCGATAATGCATGCATAGGTTACATCGTGTGGCACTTCAGACGCCAAGCGCACGATAATGCGTACAGAGTTATGAAACAGCTGAGGGTCGTCGCTTTGGTACAAGGAAGGTTTCTCCTTCGTAACACAGAACTGCCGGCCTGTCTTCGTGTATCTAGAAAATGTTGGTATCATGGTGAACTTTAGAAAGTAACTTTAGAAGTTAGAAAGTATATTTAAATTCACAAGCAAACATTCACTTGTGACAATTTTTTTAAAAAGTCGGGACCCACGCCATTGTATTCTCCGAACAAGAACTGCCATTTACAGCAAAATTTTAGAAGTCACTTGAATTTCATGGCATTCATGGCGTTCATGAAATACAAACCCTCAAAAACACAAATTTTACGCAGTAAGGGTCCTCAAACTCGTGAACTAGGATTCTTCGCTAGCTTAAGCGCCTTCGAACGCGGCGTTTAGACCTCTTAACTTAGAAATTAGCAATGATAGGAAACCTTGCTTATCAGTACCGTGCTTCCATTTTACTCATTTCAGATGAATGAAGGTCTGTGTCGGAGACAGTCATAAGCATTGGCGGTTACTGCTTAAGGGATCTAGGACGGTGCCCTCCCCAGAAAAACCAACCTCGGGAAAAGTTGCAGAAAGAATTAAATCGACTTGTTTAATTAGTGCATATCACCGGCGCAATTTTTGAGAACGAATTTAGTTGTATGTGCCCACTCAATCGAAAAATGTTTTGGAATGGGTTGCATCGTGGACTATCGCGAGTCCGTTCGTAGCTGGTGCATGCGAGTCAATGGAAGCTTGAGGAAGAGTGGGGGCACAGGAAGTTGAGTGGGGCAGAGTGATGGTGTGGGGATTGTTTTCGGGGCATTCCCTGGGTGATCTCGTCATTCTGGAAAGCACAATGGATCAAGAAAGGTATGCAGCCCTTCATGGGGACCATGTCCACCCCTAAAGGCAGATCGTTTTTCCTCAACAAGACATCATCTACCAGCAGGAGAATGCAACATGTCATACGACTCGCAGTGTACGTGAGTGATTCGAAGAGCACCACGATGAGTTTACAGAACTCCCTTGGCCACCAAACTACCGATTTAAACCTAATCGAGAATCTGTGGGATCATCTCTATCTGGCTGTTCGCGCCATGGAACCGCAACCGAATCAGTGGAATTAGCGCAGCTGGTCACGGCCCTAGAATCGACATGGTTCCACATCCCTGTCAGTACCATTCAGAACCTAATTGACTCTCTTCCTGCACGTCCTCCGCGGCCAGCTGCAAAATGAGGTTATTCAGGATTTTGACGTTTGGTCAGAGTAATGTGACTGAGCTGTGAAGTATAAGCAATTAGTTTATAATCTTACGCTTCATTGCAGAGGCATATGTTTTCAAATTTGTAAAATACAATAAAGCTACACTGTAAATGTGCTGGAAAACGCTTTTTTGGTACAACAGCATTATTTGCATTTGTATTTAACCATTATATGCCCCTTAGAAAGCAATTGGCCTCCGCGCCGTTAGATCCCGGGCGTCCTAGTCGGTCACCCAACCAAAGAACCCGCTTAGTGTGTAGTATGCTTGCTTGTCAGTAGTAATTATAAAAATGAACAAATACTTAAATTGGTAGCACTGGTCTTTAGTGGAAACTAGAAAGTTAATTGTAAAATTGACGTCATGAATGATTGCTTTCTTGACACAAGATACAACTAAGTCCATTGAGGAAGACTCAATTTTCTTTCTTTCCATCAGGCTTGCTTACCTGTCTGCCTGCCTGTCTGCCTGCCTGCCTGCCTGCCAGCCTGCCTGCCTGCCTACCTGCCTGCCTGCCTACCTGCCTGCCTGCCTGACTGACGGCTTGCTAGCTTGCTTTATTTCAAGTTTTGACTGGTAAACTATTAAGATTTGGAATAGGGAACGACGTCTTGGAAAAAAGACTATCTTCTCCACGAAATGTCAATCTTTGCAACAATTTTTAAAACTTATCAATAACCATCAACTGTAGAGGCAAAGAGAAGCGTGATGGAAATGAGGAGGGATGGAATACATCCTACGAAATTGTCACACAGCACTCCAGAAAATTAGTCATTTATGAACATGATACATATGGACCCTTTGGAATGACAAGGTTCCAACTGACAAAAACAAAATGTGTTATTATTATAATGTTCGTTTCTGTCTGACTTCTATTGCACGTGGAATATGCTCGTGCTGCATCTGTGAACAAAGAGCTTCTAGTCTACATTTTTCAGGGTACTGCTCTGGTATTCGCTTGGTGTAGATCGGAGAACGAAAACTACCGATCAGAACCGCCGACTGCTAGAATTCTCCTTCAGGCAGCGGTTGAACTCTACTCAGCTAAGTAGCTATTGCCTGCATGAATATCTTATTAAGACGGGGATCATTGACCCATAAGCTGTGGTACACTACTTGTTAGAAGCTTATTTAGTCTTTACAGTCCACTTTTCCAAATGGTAACCAATAGATTAATATACATGTTAATATCAATATAATTTTCCTTTTTGATGCTCACTGTAGTCTCTAATTGAATAGAAACAGTTATGTAGCAGAAAAGATTTTACATGGCACTTAAACTTGTGTATCAATTTTAATCGTTTAATGTCATTTGGCAATAATGTGCCTGGACTACATGTGAAGTTTTGTAGTTAGTAATTGAAACTGACATTTGGTGAATATGATTAGTGTGTTGAGTGTTATAGATATGTATATCGGCTGAAATATGTTCCCGTCCTAGGCCAAGTCATCTTTGACAAGATCCACTGATTCGTAAATCAAAGAAGCAAGGCAATGGTAGATTCCTAGCTAATAATGTGAGGCTTTCAGAAATCATGTGATGGGATTTTTCTCGTGATCATTAATAGTAGTTCAGTAATTCATTACATTCATTTCGCATTTCAATTTTTAGTTTTTACTTTCCTAAACATCTGATATTGTAGTTATTGTTTCTTTATTGCAAAGAATATTCGTATCATTAGCAAGAGAACTGTTCTTGTGTTTTGAATCTCTGAGGCCGCATCGTTTACGTTTACGACATGGCATAAAATCGAACAATGGACAACAGGACCCTATACGCACTTGGCAATGAATCGTTAGGGTTAGTAAATAATGTTCCTTTATTCCAGTACGGTATTTTCACTCTCTGAGTTCGCGTTGTTTAAGGTAGGAACATAACCGATCCAGAGCAGTAGCATGAATTACACATGAAGGTAATTTTGAAAATAAATATTAAGTTCAATGACGTCAAATTCATTTAAAAGATATCAAATTATGTCAATAGTTGCTTCATTTTTATCCACTGATCAAGCAGCATCTCTAAGAAAAGAAAGTAGGTAGTTTTAATAGATTTTGATTTTCTAAACCATTGCTGACAACCGAAAACCTTACAGTATTTACCGAAATATTGTTTCATTCATACGTACAAAAGTCTTTCTAATATTTTTAAGGAAACTGACGAAAAACATTTTTTCGATAATTTTTAATTTGATTTTTGTTCCCTTGAGTGGCGTAATATTTGCTTGATTTGAAAATAAGTGGTGGGTGAGAATGCTTTCAAATGTGAGTAAACAAATGGCTAGCGCACAAAACGTTAACAAACAACCCAGAAATTCATCTAATCCGGCCGAATATTTGTTTTGTAATTTTAAGAATTTCATACTGTTTTGTTAATTACGATATGATCTATTGTTTTCTTTCAACTTAGTGTAATCTGTGTAGTTATCTTTATAGTAATATTTAAACTGATGTAAATAATTAAATTGAGAAAAGATTGAATATTATGATACAGTATATGAATCATTAGCTGGTACTTATGCGAATGTTTCCCTACTAAATTAACTGTACTTGCTATATATTTAAACCATGTTCTCCCCGTCTGCTTGGTCGAACGTGTCCCAGCAGCAAACAGATTGTTAAGGAATTGGGGTATCAGGTGGAGGGGAGTTGGTACTGGTATTGGGCGAAACGGTTCGGAGAATTAGGTAAGAGGGTTGTTAATAGGTGTGGATAATGTAAAAGGGTGAAAGAAATGGATTTTTGGCAGGCAACCGCCTGGGAGTCGCATTCACGTTCACAAACCTCTTATTTCTTTCAGGCCTGGGCCCTGTACTTACTTACCCACGCCTAGGGGAAAGGGAGACATGGCGAGCAGGAATTATTCCCACCAACGCACTTTGCTTAATGTGCGCTGTGAGCTGTCTTTCGACACACAGCTACAGAAGCTCAGAAGATTTGAATTAGAAAGCTACATCTTCATTTTGGCCCGGTGGGGAATCGAACCTGTACTGCCTCACCAAAAGATAGCACGCTCTACATGAGCCACCTGAGGTGATTAATTTACACTACTGTTTGTGGAAATTGCAACACCGCGAAGGAGCGGCATTGAACGCATCGCATTTCGTGGATAAGTTTGTGACATTGAGATCGCCAGGTGATTACATTTACAACGCCGCCAGTCACGTGGTTGCGACGTAAGGACGGCTTATCGCACCATGTTCGGGTATAATAGAGGCGCCTTGGAGAGGCTACAAACAGTGACAGGTCGACCCTTGGCCCGCACAAGTTGTCTGTAAGTCACACCATGCCTCGTCGCCGACAGCGAGTGCAGTACGAACACTTGACGGACTCGACCGGGGCAGGGTCGTTGGGATGCGAGAAGCTGGGTTGTCCTACCGCCAGATTGCCACACGTCTGGGACGAGCCGCCAGTACCATCATGCGAACATGGCGTCAGTGGTCTGCGGAAGGTCGTAACCACCGCCAGCGTGGGACACGGCCTCGCTATAACACTACCGCGAGGGAAGATCGACACCTCTACCGTATGGCCATCACCGATCGCACAGCGACATCCACCACGTTAGCGCAGCAGTGGAATACAGTGACAAGTCACAGCATGTCCGCCAGCAGTGTTCGGCGCCGTCTTGTGCAAAGGGGCTTGATTGCTCGCCGCCCCTAGTTGCGCCTTCCACTGACTCTCGACAACAGACGCCTCCGACATCTGTGGGGCGTCGACCATCGCCATTGGCGGGCTGAGTGGCAGCAAGTCATCTTTACCGACGAGTCCCGCTTCAGTTTGTCCAATAACGACGGTCGTATACGTATTCGACGACATCGTGGTGAACGCAATCTGGAGGGATGCATTCGCCAGCGTCATACCGGCCCAACACCCGGTGTAATGGTATGGGGTGCCATTGGCTACCACTCACAGACCCGCCTACTCCGCATTGAGGGAAATCTCCACGCCCACCGGTACATCGAGGAAGTCGTGAGGGCGGAGGTCGTGCCCTTCGTACAAACGCTCGCCTGGAGCGATATTCCAGCAAGACAATGCGCGACCCCCATATCGCTCGCATCGTGCAACGTGTGTTCAATAAACACCAGATACAGCTCCTTCCGTGGCCGGCTCGTTCACCTGACATGTCGCCAATTGAACATGTGTGGAGCATGCTTTCCCAGAGGCTGGTCCGCCAGGCACCTCCGCCAGCTTTCACCGCCGAACTCTGGACGCGGCTTGAAGGAGCATGGCAGGACCTGCCACAAGAAGCGATACACACTTATTAGCTCAATGCCGCGCCGTGTACAGGCTCTTGTGGATGCGCGTGGTGGCTTCACAACTTACTGACTTGGCATGTATCCATGTATTTGATGGTACTGCAAATGAAATAAAGTAGTGCCTGTGGCATGGGTGCACAGTACATTGAATATCATTTCCCTAGATCAATTCGTTCTTGGTGTTGCAATTTCCACAAACAGTAGTGTATTACTTACATGGCTTTCCGGGAGATGTCGCGTCCAAGGCACAGGTGCCAACGTTTCGGCCTCCATGCTGCGACCTTCATCAGGGCGTTACTAGGCCCTACGAACTTCATTCGTTACTACGCCCTGATTAAGGTCCCAGCATGGTGGCCGAAACGTTGGCACCTGTGCTTTGAACGCGGCATCTCCGGATAGCCATGTAAGTACTAACTCCGGCCGCAGAAGCCTACGCTCTCACGTGATTAATTTAACCTTCAAATCGATACACGGGTAATTTTCCCCCTACGTCTTTCGTTTGGAGTTTTCGCGAATGAAACTACGCGAGCGTGCCGTTTTGTGCTTTCTCCTTTGAGTGAAGGGTTCATATGGCACTCTCGTAAAGAAATTAGAGCTAAGTTGTGCAAACGAAATACCTCTCTATGCATGCATGGAAGTAGGTAAGAAAGAAGAAAATTAAAATCACTTAGCAAAAATAATTGAATGAAATGAAGTGTGTGACCAAGGTCAGAGAAATGCAAAAAAATCTATCATGCAAGAAGCATGCTTGAAATGCAACAAACCTATCTTCCAAGAGCACGAATGTTTTTCATTCAACTAATTAGATCAACTCATTAGAAGTGAAACTAGTGGTGCTGCAGAATGGCACATACTTTTCCGTATTCCTTTTCTATTCCTTTGGTCTCGGCTAGCTATTCGGACTTGCTACATTCTCTTGTCAGCAGCCATCTATCGCCGCACAAACTACATTTTTTTATATTTTCTTAATTTTTCGGTTTCCTAATAGTAGAACAGAAATATTATTTTAAGAATATTAAAGAACAGTAAAACCTCGTCCTAAACGGCAATTTTCTTTGAAGAAATTGGAGCCCTTTTTAAGAAAATGGCGTTTAAGCGCGACTGTAAATGACAAATTTGAAGCTCTTTTCACACAATATTTTTGAGTTTTCGAAAAACTTGATTTGAAGTCGTTTGAAGCACTTTAAATTACAATTACAATAGTAATTAGAAATTGCTGGAAATATGCATATTAACGGTGTGAGAGATTTAAAAAAAAATAATTTCCATTTGGTAATTTTTGAAAAAAAAAAATCCCCAATTGAACTTCACATCATATTAGAGAGTGCAATGAGCACTATCCCTTAGCACTAGCCCTTCGAAAAGTTTGAAGAAAAAATTTGAAGCCATTTATGAGAAAATGGCAATTGAGGGTTTCTGGAAATGCGGAATTTTGAGCTAGTTTTCACAAAAAAAGATTGTTTTCGAGAAAATTTATATGACATTATTTAAAGCACGTGTGCTCATAATATAATAATGTGGACAATTCACCGCTAATGTCAATATTAACGACGTGTGTGTCAAGTCAAAAAATTATTTTTTTTTAAACTTTTGAAAACAAGGTATTGAGTAGAATGGTGTTTATATCATATTGGAGAGTACATTAGGCACTATCCCTACCACAAGTTTAAGAAAAAATTTGGAGCTATTTGAGAAAATCTTATTTTCATAATTTTTTAAAATTGCAAATATTACACGCCATATTGCGCGAAAACTACTAAAATTTTTTAAAATGTACATAAATTTAATAAAAGAACTCACTATGGAGGACACACTTTATTTGAAGGAAAAATCTTTATCTTCAGTTTTTTATTTCTGGGATGACGCCGAAACAAATTCAAACATTTGCAATTTTCAAAAATTCATAGTTAACCGTCAAAATCGGCCATATTCCATCTTTATAAGCGTATTTTACTCAACTTTTAAAAGAAATTAAAAAAAAATTGGAGTCGTTTTTCAGAAAATTTTGAAAATTGTCCTTGAGGCTTCATCCAAAGTACCTCCCAAAATTCACGAATGTTTTTCAAAATATAAGAGAGTCCACTAAGGTCAGATGGACAGGGATTTCTTAAATTTGGACAAAATATTACGCAACATTTAGGCGCTAGTGTTATTCACGCACACCAGACGGACAGACAGACGGACGGTCGGACGTTTTGAAAAAAACTAGTGGTGCAATAGAATGGCACAGACTTTCACGTATTAGTTTTCTTTTTCCTTGGGTCTCTCGACCAGCTATTCATACTTGCCACATACTCTTCTTGCCAGCTGCCACATATCGTTGCCCATACTACATTTTTTGATATTTTCTGATATTTCGCTTTCCTAGTGTGAACGAAATATTAATTTTATAATATTAAAGAACACTAAAGGCATTCGAAATGTGGATGATCAGGAGAATGTTGAGAATCCCCTGGACTGAAGTTCGCAATGATTACATACTAGAGAAAAATGGTATATGCCAGAGAGATATTAAAAATGATTAAAATTAGCTAAAACATTGTATCTTGGTCATTTACTTAGTAACCCCAAATATGAACTATTACAATTAATGATGGGGAAAGTTCAAGGTGGAAGGGGTGTCGGCAGGAAGAAGATGTCCTGGTTGGCAAACATCCGAAAATGGACAGGTATCTCGAGTGCTTCTGAGTTGTTCCATGTGGCACAAGACAGAGAAAAGTTCCGGGAAGTGGTCGCCAACCTCCAGTAATGGAGACGGCACTTCAAGAAGAAGAAAGAACACTAAAACCTCGACCTAAATGGCAATTTTCTTTGACAATTTTGAGCCGTTCTTAAGAAAATTACGTTAAGCACAATTAAAAATGCGAAATTTGAAGCTCTTTTCACAGGAAATTAATGAATTTTCGGAAAAACTTTATTTAAAGTCACTTGAAGCATTTTAACCTACAAATACAATAGTCTTGATGTCTTCCGGGCTGATGGGCCGTGGTCCAATTGGCTTGGAACTGCCAAACGTTTCGCCCACGACTGCGGTGGGCATCTTCAGTGGCGAGGTCTCGGGCGAAGTGTCCGGGACAGCGGCTTACTGGCGACTGACGTCGTGCTGGTCTCGTCCGCGGTATTAATAGGCCGCGGGTGGTGGTAGCGCAGGGGGTGGTTTTCGCGCGCTGGCTTCTGATTGGCTGTCGCTTCGCGGGCTGGCTTGCGATTGGGCATCGACTGAGATGGGAGTGGCGCTGGGAATTTTGTTACTGTAAGGTTTTGTCTTGGTGTTAAGGAGTACGGGATGCCAAACGGAACTGATTTTGACTCCTTCTTCTTTCCTGTTGAAATTGTTCGGATGTTTGAAAATTTCTATGGCTTCCCGTTGTAAGCGGGCGTGGTAGTGGTTTGTTGTGGATAAAATCTCGGTGTTGTCGAATAAGATGTCATGTTCTTTTCCCGAAAGAGCATGTTCAGCGACCGCGGATCTTTCGGTGTAGCCGAAGCGGCAGTTTCGTTCAATCAGAAATAAAATACAGCACACAGCTCCGCAACATGTTTCGTTCAGCAAAGGACCGGAGAAACCCATTAAGTTCAGCAGGTGTTTACAGAATTCCCTGTTCCTGTGGTTCCGTCTACATAGGCACAACGCAACGCTCCGTCAACACTCGCCTTACAGAACATAAACGAAACTGCCGCTTCGGCTACACCGAAAGATCCGCGGTCGCTGAACATGCTCTTTCGGGAAAAGAACATGACATCTTATTCGACAACACCGAGATTTTATCCACAACAAACCACTACCACGCCCGCTTACAACGGGAAGCCATAGAAATTTTCAAACATCCGAACAATTTCACAGGAAAGAAGAAGGAGTCAAAATCAGTTCCGTTTGGCATCCCGTACTCCTTAACACCAAGACAAAACCTTACAGTAACAAAATTCCCAGCGCCACTCCCATCTCAGTCGATGCCCAATCGCAAGCCAGCCCGCGAAGCGACAGCCAATCAGAAGCCAGCGCGCGAAACCACCCCCTGCGCTACCACCACCCGCGGCCTATTAATACCGCGGACGAGACCAGCACGACGTCAGTCGCAGTAAGCCGCTGTCCGACACTTCGCCCGAGACCTCGCCACTGAAGATGCCCACCGCAGTCGTGGGCGAAACGTTTGGCAGTTCCAAGCAATTGGACCACGGCCCATCAGCCCGGAAGACATCAAGAATATTGACTCCGGCCGTGAAAGCCTTCAATGCTTTATAAATACAATAGGTTTTAAAAATTGCTGGAAATGGGCATATTAACGGTGTGAGAGAGCTTTAAAAAAATATATTTGTCTAATTTTTGCAAAAACCAAAAAAATAACCCAAATTGAACTTTAGGGTTTTTTAAAAGCTTGTAATTAGCACTATCCGTTCGACAAGTTTCAGGAAAAAATTTGGAGCCATTTTTGAGAAAATGGCATTTAAGCGTTTCTGAAAAGGGGGAATTTTGAGCTAGTTTTCATAGAAGACTATTCTATTTTCAAGAAAATTTACTTGACTTTATTTAAAGCATATGCACTCATAAATATAATAAAAGATAAGGTATCCCCTGTTCATTGCACACAGGCTGATGTGGTCCTAAGGGGAGGTGAAGGTAGGGCACCACCTTTTCGTCGCCGTCGGCACAAGGAGGAGGTTGTGAGGCGAGCAGAACGCTCCGGCCGCCTGTACCCCCAGGAAAGACCTTGGTACTCACTTGGAAAGGAGGCTGGATTCGAACCTGGGTCCTTCAAGTCAGTAAGACAGTACCTTACAACTGAGCCACCGCAGCTCACATAAATATTATGTGAGCAAATCGCCGCTAATGTAAATACAAACGACGTAAGAGAAGTCAAAAATTAATTTTTTGTAATTTTTAAATAAACAAAAGAATAGTGCAATTAGGCGTTAATGTCATCTCATAGAGCATAACACTATCCCTACAAAAAGTTAAAAGAAAAACTCTTCAGTCAATCAGGTTTTCAGAAAATCTTTTTTGTAAATTTTTAAAATTGCAAATATTGCATGCAATATTGCCCAAAAGCTACTAAAATTTTCAAAAAACTGTACATGACTTTAATGAAAGAACTTAATTTAGACAACAAATTTATTTGAAGGAAACATCTCTATCTTCAATTTTGTAGTTCTAGGAAGACGCCGAAAAAATTTCAAACTTTTGCAATTTTCGAAAATTGCAGTTAAACGTGAAAATGGGACCTATGCCATTTTATTAAGTGTATTTTACTCTATTCTTACAAGAACTTAAAAAATTGAAACCAGTCTTTTGAGAAAATTTCGAAATATCCGGGGGCTTCATATAAAGTATCCCCAAACTTGAAGAAAGGTTTTCAAATTTTCGGAGCCTCGAGTGGAAGCAGATTGACTGGGAATATCCATTTTAGAAGAAATTGCACGTATGGTATAAGCGCTAGTGTTGTTCACAGACGGACGGACAGACAGACAGACTTACGGACGGACGGATGTTTTAAAAAAACACTTTCTTGGTATCAGGGACCCCAAAACGTGTATTTCCGATAAAATCTCGAAAGCAATTTTCCATAGCATTACATAACTTCCCTATACTACGTATATTACTCAGTATAAACGTACGTATACGGAAAAGTAAAAAAAAACAATTTTTTGGTATCAGGCGACCCCAAAACGTATATTTGCATTGAAATCTCGAATCGATTTTCCGCAGCAATACATAACTTTCCATTTATTACGTATATTTATACGTATGTATACGAGAAAGTAAAATTATCCACAGATTCTTACTCAATACGATGATCAAAATAGTCTCAAGAGATGTCCATATCGTAACTAAATTGTGCCTCAGTGATTCTGTCTTCTCACATTTTACATACACATAGTAGGTAAAAGTTATAATGTTATGGCGGACTTCTCCTCTCCAGCAAGCACAGAATAATTTTCTATACCAAAACTGCTGTTTTCACAGCTAATGAGATTGTTCTATGTATTACATACGCTATAGCTTACGATTATATGCAAGCCGATCTAGCAAACCGTACAAAAAGGACAAAGTTCTAAAGAATTCAAAACAATTAAGTGGAAATTGTATTCACTCCGTAGACCACAGATACCACCCCGGCATAAAATAAAAATATTAACATTTAATGGGTTCCATTTGAAATAACAATCAATTATCCCGGAGTATCATTAGATAAAGGACTAACATTGAAATGTCATGTACCATATTTAGTAAAAAAAGAGTATTCCAAAATTAATACACTGTATTCCGTGATAAACTATCACGGAAATCTCAGTGGCAAATACAGAATGTTTCATAATAAAGGTTACAAACTTGAATCGCAAGAAGGGAGATCAATGACGATTACTTTTTCCAATAACTACGCGGTGGTAAATTTCAAATAACTTAGTGACATATGTGAAATTTAGGGTAACGCGGGGAAAAAGTCCACACTTTTTATAAAAAAAGTAAATTTCCACTCGTGTAATTGGCAATTCGGTTTTTTACACAGAGCTGTCCTTCGTGTTTGAAGAATACACAGTCCACACAAGAATGGCGTATCTTATATCTGATGTCTTAAAAAAACATTAACGATGCAAGTGCAATGTTCGAACTTTTGCCCTAGGTGCGAGGCAAAAGTCCCAACAGATGAGGCGAAAGTCCCAATACCTAAAACATTTCAACTTCCTCAGAAACAAATTAAAAATGTTTACAATGCTCATACGCATTAAATTAATTTAACATACGTTTTATTAGTAAATGTTTAAATGTGATAAGTAGATTCTAAAAGGTCATAATAATGTCTTCAATTGCTAATAATACTCTGATAAAAAATTAAATCTCATAATAAGTTCAAAGAATACGATGTATACATTAATGCTCACACAAATCACACAAAAATTGCCCACCCTCTTAGAAAGTTTTTATGTCACCACTTTTTACACGAATCACATTGGATCCAGTCTTCAGCTACAGGGTCCTTTAATTCCATGTTGCAAGTAGGACATAACACTATCGAAGTATTTTCAGTGGTAACTGGTTTATTATTCTTTCCCTTTCCTCCTTTATTTGTGGAGTTGCAAATAAGCGATATTTGCGATTTCTTATTGGCATTTCCGGTCTGCTTATTCTCCAGTGCAGTCTTGTGAGGTAGCGAAGTCAGTATGGGGACGTCTTTCCTCGCCGCATTCATTTTATATTCAATCCTGTCGTTGGGATGGGCACAGTGTCCAATGACAACAAATATTGTTTACAGAGATTCTCGAAGTTTCACAATTTAGATAATCGCGTTCCTTCGGGGGTGTTGTGACCTTTCTCAATACAGATGACGATGGGTCCGATGAGTGATTTATGGTTTGATCACATGGCTACCTACTTCAGGATATTCATTCAATGCTAACTCGTCTGTCAATGTAGCGAGAGAAATGGATCTGTGACCTGTAAAGGAAGGAAGACTTTCTTCGCACATCTGAATTTGTCAATGGCTACAATACCACAAACTTCGAAAGCTTTCGCTGTCTTTTCATGAACTGTCTTCATGAACTTTCATGAACTGTCTTGATGAACAATTTTCCAAACAGTACCATTACCTGGAATTGAGTGATGACTCTTTCTGGGTAAATTTCAACATGCGCTATAATTGTTGAGACAGAAGTCCGCACCAGGACTCTTACCCGACATAAAAGAAACCTTTTGCCCCAACCGTCAAAATAAAATATTTTAATTTGTGCTGCCTACTGTCAGGCATCTACGCAACTCATTACTACGTAGTGCGTTATGTAGGTCACATTTCACATATCCATACTCTTTAATTGTAGATTTCACTTACCTTGCTATTAACAGCGTAAACGTATTTCCAATATCTTGCAAAATTACATAAAATAAGTTGAAATTATATCTCACCTCATCATTGCAACAGAATTTGCACAGGAACTACAAAACTCTTCTCACTGAACATCATTAATGACACCTTATAATTTATATTGCAGAAGTGCCAACTTCAGTCCTCAAAAACAGTAATTAGGCTAATCTGACTCTTACCCCAAGCAGACTTTTGCCCCATGCTACTCTACTCCTAATTGTAAGGCAACATCTCATGCACTGAATATTTGGTAGACGCACTTTGTGACGCACTCGAAAAGATTTCGTGTACCTGACGAAAAACAGTTCAGAAGTTGCCATACTATCAGAGGCAAGTATCACATTGGCATTTTAATAAAATTTACCACCACATATTTATAAGAGAAAAGTTATTATTTTGGATCCACTACAAGTTTGTTTCTTCTGAGATTCTCTGAATAGCCTACAAAAACTAATTGTGTCAATACTTCCTTGGTATGCCAGAGTTGCCTGGCATACCATAGCAACGATCCGCATTAAATTAAAATAAATTGTTCAAAATGAAGATTAAAATAAAAATTTTAATGCATTTTGATTCATTAACAACAGGTAAATACAACACAAATTTTCATTCCATTTTCATTTTCAAATTTCCGATTTACTAAATTCTCAAGAAAAGTTAAAACATATTTTTTTGAAATTAACAATTCAGTATTCTATATAAACAAATGTAAAAAGTTTTAATGAAATCACTGAAATATTTTAACAGATATTAATATTGCAAGGGATACCTAAGAAACTAACTGATTGTATTTTTAATTATTAATCATAGTTATATCAAAGCAAAATTAAAAACAAATATATTGTTATAATTCTGGTTATAATCTATCAAAATTTGTAACTAAAGTATGAATTTTCAAAAGCTTTTTCAAAATTATCATAGTTAATCATTGTCATATCTAAGCAAAAGTAAAGACAAATATAATGTTATAATTTTAGTTAAAAAGTAACAGAATTTGAAACTAAAGAATTAATATTGAAAAACAGTTTTCAAACTTCATTTCATTGATCTTGAATTAAATCAATCTCATTAACTATTAAAACTCAACCAATCTCCCTCGACCATAATGAGTATAATGATCATCAACTTGAAGCTAATAGTATGCAATTAAACAAACATTAAACACCTGGATACTACATAAGAAGAACTGTTAGAACACAAAGAACCTAGCTTTCAAAAATATCTACATTTTTATCTGTTTACCTTATTTCATCTTCCTTTTCTGTCGGTCACGGTATATATCTGTCGCAGGAGGCACAAAATTCTGATACTGATCCTCATCTTCACTATCTATAAATAGTGTTTCTTCACGTGGTTGTTGATCTTTCGAGGCTGTTCTGATTGGCGGTTTAGATACCATTCTTTCGCCATTTTTCTCCAAATTCCACTGAGCAGATTTTGCTGTATCAAAAAGTTCTGTGGTACATCCATTATCAGTGTCAGGTAAGAGCAAAGTTTCTGAAAGTTGCATCTTTTTAAAGGTTTCTATCAGTGCATCAACGTCGACATAAGGCCCCCAATAATGTTCAGGAGGAGGTAAAGCGCCACAGAGATGTGCCACAGCAGGAGGAATTTGAAACTCTTCATCTCCAGCAGGACGACAACCAGGTAAAGCATTCGATTGAGGCTTGAACGGAATCATTTGTGAAAAATCCGGACGTGGCATACTAAGAACGTGTTCATCAAGTTCGAACGTACTGGTGGTTGTAGAATGATGATATTGTTTGTGAGCAGCTTTAGCAATTTTCTCATAGCCCAGATGTTTCAGTTCAGCTCTTGTACATGGATATAAATTAAGAAACTTGTATCGATCCACGAGCATTGCAGTTTGCTTACCTTCAAATTCATTTATTTGACCCAAGAAAACTCTTCTTCTGTCTTCAACTCTAGTTATACTTTCCATATCACCATTAATTGTTTCAAATTCGAGAAATCTATTCCATATTAAAACTGATTTTTCTTTCTCAATACTGTTAGAAGACAATATTTTTTCGAACAAAGCTCGAGTGCTTGATTCTTCATTTAAATGAGAAAGATAATCGATATAATACTGAATGTAGTCAGTGTTGTCAGGAAACCGTTTCAGACCCAATTCAAATATTCTAAAAGCAATTGTCTTATCTTTACTGCAATAATATTCCATCAATGCAGCCGCAACAAACACATGGAATTTTGATCGAGGATCTTCTCTGGAACGCTTGAACACTGTTCGTGCAGATTTCATCCCTTCAGCTCTGCGTGCAAATTTCATATATTGTACATATGCTAGTGTTGGATCTATATCGGGAATATCAAGAAAACGTTTATAAATTTGGTGAACTTTTTCGTTCTTCAATCTCTCTTCTTCAAAATCAGCGTAAGCAAAAACCAAAATCATATTTTTCTTTACCCAGGTAGAAGTGGCCCGTTCATAAACTGCTGAAGCTTCATCGCTGAAAGTTTTGCCTGCAGATAAATGTCCCTTTTCAGTAAGCATTTTAGAACTTTTCTCCAAAAAACGTGCAGCATCATACCATATTTCTGGATGGTGTCCCAAACATTGCAAGCACTGTTGAAAAGCAAACGCAACTCTTCGGGTTACAAGTGAAATGGATTCAGTTCGTAGAGGATTCAATTTCTCCCAAGAAATATACTTTTTCCATAGTTCTAATTGTTTCTGTTTATCAAGATTTCCTGATGGAGGTATGCTAGGTCTGTTTTTATTTAATCCACGTGAAATTGCTTCATATTCTTTTGCGACACGACGTGCATTCATGTATTCACGGCCTCGATCATTAACCATTTTCTCCGCTGTTGTAGAGTTGATGCTTTGCTCGAAGTTCACGTAGTCTGTCCAAAGTCTCTCGATATTCACCATAGGACTTACCACGCCTCGTTGATACACTATCCTAAGCGCTTTTATTTTTTGTTTTTCAGCAAAATATCCCCTCGTATCGGCAGCCTTCAAGAAATTAATGTAATCACTCCAAATCGAAAAAGACTGAAAATCCATTCCCACTTTATCTAATGCATAGTCGTAAGCTTGTGCCATTATTTCTTTGTAGGATGGATGCATTGATTTACTTTCCTTTACATAAGCCAAATACAATTTCCAGAGCTCTATATTTAACACATCTTGGAGACTGCGTTGAAAAAGTTTTTCGGCATTTTGAAAATTTCGTGCTTTGATCTCTTGTTCAATATATACCTTCCAATAACGTCCAGTACTAGGAAATGTTGCCACCAGCTTTTCGAATACAGGTCTCGTGTCTTCAATCGGTTTTGTTTGGGCTTCTCTTATAATAAAACTCCATGCTTCAAGGTCGTATGGATTTGCTTCTATTTGTTTCTGACAGTATTGCAAGGATTTGAAGCTCCATTTCTTCACATCAAGATCCATGTTTATGCACCTAAACGAAAGTAACTTTCCAAACAATATGATAGAATAGTTTACACCATCTAGAACATACGTATAAACAAATGATACACGTAGTGTAATATAAACAATCTCAAATTTGCCGCTTTCCATGGCAACCAGAACGTTGCGAGAACATGCACGGAGTAATCAAAGAATGAAACAAGAGTCGTGTTTCAGATAAAAATAATATTTATCAAAAATGTACCAATGAAATTTCTGGAACAAAATTACCCTATTTCGCTTACAAATCAAGATGTATTGTCACATTCTACAGAAAGTTACATACACGTAATAAACTTGTACAAACACAGAAACAAACAAATATGACGTTGCAATACACGAAATGGGAGATTGATACAAATATTTTTCAAGGCGATGAAACAAAAATTCGAAATAAAAGTGCGTAGAATTTTAATATTTTTATATCTGTTTACATGGAAGGTGAAATAAATGTGATTTAAGCTTCGTAATGCAAATAGAAGTAATGTTTTTAATAATCTGGCAGAAGTTCCCCTCGTCTGACACAGCAATATTCATTTGAACTAATTTCTGATGACTTTATTTCTACATCTTACACCTGTACATTAACACTGTGTCATTCAACAAAAAAATAATTTTAATAACATTATTTGGCGTCATTTCTTTTCTATCAGTTTTCCTGGATTTTAGAATTGTTGAATTTAATTTATTATTGTGTTTCTACACACATGTAGAGCTTCATTTAAGTATTTTAATTTATTCCCATCATGTCTGAGTCATGCTTTCTAAATAATATTATTGTCAGATCAAGCACCTCAATGATTTTATATAATGCAACAGAACTAATGTCCATTTTGATGAGTTAATCATGACAAAATTTAACAAAACTGGGGTGATGGGCAGGAGGGGAGAAAAAATGTCATTTCTATTATATTCTCTTTCATTTGAAGATTTTGGGGAAATAACATGCTATGCCACATTTCTGATGAAATAGAAATATTAGTGTATTTCAACGCCCCGTAGATGTATCTAGATGTTGGGTTTCCATTTTAAGGATTCGCTGCAAGATGGCAGTGATATTCGTAAATTAATGTTAATTATCCGTGTGTGCAGAATACAATGTCTAAACCTTTACTCTCCATTTTCTCAAAAACGTAAGTATTGTGGAATAGCATGTTATTGCCTCGAGATCTTCATTTGTAAAGAGGAAAGAAGTAATTCACAAGGTTATCAATAATTATTCCTTGCCACACTACCTGAACATTCTCAAAGTGGTTTCAACAACCTTATTTTACACTAAATTATAATTATTTAAATTAATATTAATATGATATAACATACACATTATAATTTCTGTTGTAATTATATAAGTGTGGATAAATAAGTTCATGATAAATAATATTTAAGACAGTAAATAATAATATTTCATCCACTATGTTTTTTAAGATGTTTCAAATATATTAAGATGTTTTCACATTTCTTAAATCTAAATTATTTACATTGTATACAAATTTAAACAAAAGATACTAAACTTTACTTGCATAAAAACTTCGCTTGCATAGATTTAAGAAATTGATTCCAATCATTTTTTTGAAAAGGTAAACTTCTGACAACTTACATAAACTTGTAATATAAAGAGTTCATCATAGATATTTGGTTAAAATTGTATATAATGTAAATAATTTAAATTTAACATGATTGCAACCATTTTTTAGAAATGATGTTCGAAGATGGCTATTAAGTTATAGCTGAAATGTTACAACAGTTGTAAGAATGAATGAAAAATGGAATGTCTACAATTTAAATGGAACTGTTTATCTCTATATAAATCCATAATTGAGCTTTATTGGTAAAAGCAATAAAATGGTGTTTAGAGTAAGTACAAATCTTTCTATTTGATTTCTCATAAAGACTTTTTGGAAAACATTTTTTAAAAATAAAAAAATTTATGTTTTGCAAATTTTGTAAGCACAGTAAATACAATTTCTATTATATAAAAAAATGTTCAGGATCTTGCTCAAAAGTAACTTGGGATGTCTGTTAATAGCTTTTGTGTGCAGATGGCTAAACTCAATTAGTGGTGCTACAGAATGGCACAGACATTCCCGTATTAGTTTTCTATTTCCTTTGGTCTTGGGTAGCTATTCAGAGTTGCCACATATTCTTGCCAGTTGCGCCATCGCCGCCCAAAGTACATTTTTGTACCTTTTCTTAGTTTTTTCCCTTTCCTAATAGGAAAACAAAAATATTCTTTTAATAATATTCAAGAACAGTGAAACCTCGTCCTAATTGGCAATTTTCTTTGAAAAATTGGAGCCGTTTTTAAAAGAATGGTGATTCAGCGCTACTGTAAATTCAAAATTTGAAGCTCTTTTTTCACTGAAAATGTTTTTTTTTTTCAAAAAATATCATTAGAAGTCATCTAAAGTCATTAGAAGTCATTTAGGAAGCTGTCTCGTGGCTCAGAGCAAAGTCGCTCGCCTTTCACCACTGAGGTCCGGGTTTTATTTCCCGTCGATCTCATATGAAGTTTGTTCCGACAAAACGAGTTCGGCTGCTTCACAAGGCTAGTCCAACCGTTGTGAAGTGTCTTAACCTTACCCCCTTCCTTATTCCTTCCCAATTCTGGCCGCTGGGTAGTGACGCAGGGGCGCGCGGTGTGAGGCGCGTACGCGAAGATGCTACCTGCTCTTGACAATTGACAGACGGGACGGGACACGAATACAGAGAGCGCTGTTGCGGATGGAGGATGGAGGATTACTCCGACAAGCACTCAACGCCCAAGGGGGCTTAAGAGACGCGTTGCGTAATGTGGCAACAAATGTTATAAAAGAAAAAAATACATCAATTCACAATACAATAGTGTTTACAAATTGCTGGAAATGTGCATTTTCACGGTGTGAGAGATCTTTCAAAAAAAATTACATTTGGTAATTTTTGAAAAAAAAATTACCCAAAGTGACCTTCACGTCATAGTAAAGAATGCAATTAGCATTATCCCTTCGAAAAGTTTGAAGAAAAAAATTGGAGCCGTTTATGAGAAAATGGTGTTTCAACATTTCTGAAAATGCGAAATTTTGAGCTAATTTTCACAAAAAAATTAGCCCAAAATTCTAGGAATTTACTAGGAATTTGGAAGGAAAGTAGCTAGGAATTTTGATTTGAAATATATCGTCGCTAGGGAATTTTCGTTCTTGAAGTCCAATTAAAAATTCCAGCGACAAAGTAAGATGATTGAAGAAGTTTTTATCATCACCCGAAAGTATTCTAATGCATTTCTTCTGTTGTATTTGATGCTTGTTTTTGAAGTGAAGCCGCGCGCGACGTGAGGCTCGACGGAAAGACAAGGCAGAGATTCAGGATGTGTCACACGTAGGGCTGAAAGAACAGTTTGTTTATATGATGTCATCAGCGGAAGGGGCCTTCCAAATCAATACTGGAGTGATCACCAGAAGCCCTTTCGAGAGTTTCATATTTCTGAATATTCTGGTCAGTCGATTTCTGCTGGTGGATGTGAGTGATGATTGGTGATGCGCAGTGGTAAAGAAAAGTAGGTACGTAATTTAGTGAATCGTGTAGTGGATTAATTTTAAGGGATCTAAATATGTCACAGGGGAAAGAGTTAAGAAGTAAAAACATTTTCAAAATATTCGGGAACTTAAAGCGAAAACATCCAAAATCGGAGTCAATCGTTTGAATGAATTTTGCAGAGCAACAGGCCTAAGCAGACATTCCTTTAGAATGAAAACGGAAAATGGGAATGAAATACCGACCCCGAGAAAATAAAGTTAACTGAAGTATAAAATCAGTAGGAAAATGAAGTTCGACGATTTTGTACATATGGTATGTCTCAATTTCCATGCGTATCTATTTTTAAATGTTTCTGCAAAAATCATGTATATAATGAAAGACGTTAATGATGAACATTTTACCAACTTTCAAACATCCTACATTTTATTGCTGATAGATAGAAATGGGATTTGAATGTGAAAAGCGAGAAAAAAAGACAGAAACGGTAGAAAGAAATGATATAATAATGTGCATGTATTCATAACTACAAGAAAGGCGACAGTTTAGAAAATGAGAAAAGAAACATAATGTACAATGAAAGTTGGAAAAATATTGGACATCGTGTTTCGTTTATTGCGTAAATGAATTAATCAACATTTGACGGTACAATCAACAATTTACGATTTTTTAAAATAAAGAATCCTTATAAAGTTTTCCTTTGTATTAGATATTTACGCGAATAAAAATATTTCGGCTATAATAATAATAATAATAGTAATAATGTGCGAATAAACAATTTTGTTCAGTAGATGCATATATTGAGAAAGGTAGCTACGGTTTTGACGATTCTGGAACAAGGGAGCAAGCGAATGTGTTGCGTCGGCAACAACGCGCGGATTCTCCATAAGCCCCATTGTGCCTTCACAACGTGAAAAGCAGTAAGTTAAGCCGCGGGCTGCACCGTAATTTAAGATGGTTTTTACCCTAACTAATGAGATTATGCTGAAACATGTATTAGATACGGCTTTTATTCATCATACTTAATGATATATATATATATATATATATATATATATATTATATATATATATATGAGAAAATTAATATATCATTAAATAAAAATAAGATGAATGTGTTTCGGAGGTGCCAAGAATGTATTCGAGCCGAAGGACACCACTTTCAGCATCTTCTTTAAGATACGTTAAGCGGCGCAGCGGTAGTTCTCGGATAGCACGGGAGTTGAGTCAGCGGTTTGCCGGGCGAATGAGCCCTCGACTGCCCGGGCGACGCGGCCGGAATCTTCGGCGAACGATAAAAA
This sequence comes from Acheta domesticus, assembly GCA_031308135.1. Lineage (NCBI taxonomy): Eukaryota > Metazoa > Arthropoda > Insecta > Orthoptera > Gryllidae > Acheta > Acheta domesticus. The sequence continues at coordinate 278,473,708 of JAHLJT010008446.1, read as the reverse complement.
AAACACCCGGTATATGAATACAAATTATGATAATATTCTATACTACAAACAAGAAATAAATGAGGAACCCATTCATCTGGCAGCCCATTAAAGGCTGATACAGTTAATGCAATAAATAGAAATCTTTTATTTCAAAAATAAAGGATCACACTCTTCGGAAGTTTAAAGCATCTTTATTAATTTAATTGTTATTAGCTAATGCAATATCCAAGGGCGGATCCAGCCGATCATTTAGGGGGCATCGTAGATTTTTGTTAAATAATAAACATATTTGTTATTCTATAGTATATTATTTATGTACTGTATCGAGCAAAGTGGCTCAGTGCATCGGGAGGTCTGGATTCGATCCCCGGCCCGACCATACTAACCGGGGTTTTCGGTGTTTCCCTCGGTCTTACGGCAAATGCTAAGAAAAGCTCTCCAACACCTCCCACAGTCATCCTAGTCCTTGCACCCCTTATCATCACCCAATTTAATAATAATAATAATAATATCACCACCAACAACATCATCCTATCACCTCATAATTGATTATTCATGACTAACAACTTTGTGTTAACCAAGGGATAGAGACGAAATGCTGATCCCCATAATTTCATACGTTAATCTCTCCAGGATAGAATACTACGACTGAGCCTCAGAAGAGAGAATCCCGTTTGCGTGGTCAGTTTGTGCCTCTTAAGCTGCTAATAATAATAATAATAATAATTTATGTACTGTAGATTATACTATACAATATTATTGTTAATAATTACATATTTCGAACGTAAATAAATATTTTTAAAAAATGTCCATATAAAAGAAGGTAAGCAAACACTACAGGTCTTTGGGAAGTGGCCATGGTCCCTCCTGGATCCGCCAGTGGGAATATCAATATCTTTACATGTATTTTTCTGTAAATCAACAGTAAAATTGCTTCTTGGGAGACCCAATCCAATTTCAAGTTGCCTAGCCTCAAGTTACAATTTGCCTACAGACTCTCTTGACCCTTTGCCTTTGAGTTTTCCTTTCACCAGTAGTGCTAGGAGGGCTAGTTACTTACTTGACTTTGTATGTCTTCTTGCTCTTCCATTTCATTTTCCACTCCTACATATTCTTCTACGGGCAGCACATTCTTTTGAAATAAACAATTTTGATCCTTCATAGGAACATATTCCAAGACCCTCTACAACTAGAGAATCCTTACCGATGATGTCCAGCACTAAATCATCGATATCATTTTTATTTCTGCTCCCCCTCCGCCTCCACTGACACTACGTTTAGCGTTGTCCACATTCTCCTGTTAAATATAAAACAGAAAGATAATAAATTACATAGTAATAAATTTAATAATTGCATTCCAAAGGAAGACGTAAATTTCAGCAGTAAATTTAAATTATTAATGAATGGAATTATGGTGGATTTGATTTGATATAAAGATGCACTATATTGAATAAAAGAATTTAAAACTGAAGTTACAAATGATACTTTTTGTGTAATGGGTCACCATACAGCTCTTAGATATTCAAATCTTTCTCAGGTGACAAGGCAGCTACTGAAATGGCGTACTCCCTTATTTCTTTCCATTCCTGAGTTTTGTCTTGTCTGGTAAGTTTTTCCGTGAATCTACTAAATAAAATCGACTTCATTTTTATTTTAACCAAAACATACAATTTTGGCTGCCTTTGTTCTTCTCATCGACTCATCATAAGAACTCGCGAATTCTTTATACATCTGAAGCGCCTCACACAACTAAAAATGTGAGCTGTGTTTTGCTATACTCATTTCACTCGCATTTCTTTCGTAATCAGGGAGGCTGTATTCTTGTTGTATTCTCTGAGGAATGAGAGGAACTTGTAAAATTTATTAATAAATCTCCTCCAGTATTATTAGAAATTCTGTATCAGTATGCAACAGAAATGATTAGTGCCAATAATTTGTAAGTTGTATTTTGTTATTTTCTTCTAATAATATTAGTAAAATTACGCAAATGGGTCTTCCTTTAAGATTTTTTCTGATAAGCAAACACGCAAAAAATTTGAACGTAACACATTCTTGCAGAATAGATACAAAGAACAATTTTTCAAAAAAATGCTTTTTTACCGTTAGTGCCTTAAAGGTAGAAAATACATTATAAAAAAATGCAACATATGAAAATGCAATATTTCATTAATTCACGCATTTTTTTAAGAAAAAATAACTAAATCTGTTCTTTTACTAACCTGAAAATTTAATAATGGATCTTGAATACAATATAATTACAAAAACTTACCGGCGCACCGCAAATGAACTGGCCTCCGCTACCGCGGCCGCTGCGTTTGTCAGCACTCAGCGTTGCATACTGTTTTCTGAATGGGCGACGCGGTGGTGATGTCGCTAAAGCACTTCTCCAAGAACTTCTGATGAGCCAGAGTACGTTCTCACAGAAATTTTGTTTTCAGAAACTGGAATCACAGCGTGGATATTAACCGCGCAACTTTTCTTGACCGATGACCTTGCTTCCCCCTCCCTTCAGCAATAAACAGTTGAAGGGAAAAGCTGGCGGCGAGCACTGATGACAACCTTCCAAACACATCTTCATTGGCGTGTAATAAAATGTATTTACTGTTGAAACCGAGAACTTCTGGTAGTATTTTTCTAAACAAAATCTAGAGAGGTGGCCAAAGCAGATCCAGATCCATCACAGGAGATCCCTCGAATTTCTGAGAAAGTTAGGACTCAAATTATTGAGAAAGTTGCGAAAGCATGAGTGATATTTCAGAGATTGGCGTTGCTTCAGAAAGTCTAATGGCTGATGTAACTAATACCTCCACTCTAGCAGCATTTCTCCCAGCCATCGGTCAAGAAAAGTTGCGCGATTAAATACTCAGTGATCCTGGCTAAATTGCCAGACCTACAAATCTCCCCATATTTATAAATTCTGCTCGTTTCATGTTCTTGTTTGCTGGTGAAAATACACGAAATTCCTTTCACATTTCTTTTCAACAACTTAAAAAGTTTCCCAGGCTTTCTCTGCTCCTGGGGCTGCATTCTCTTCACTTGATTTTCCCACTTGTCCAAGTTATCCACTTCCCATTGTCCAAGTTGAGTCAATAAGAACCATATTAAGCATTTTTGATGTTTTGAGACGATACAGATCACATATGGTATTGCTTCACGTAACACTAAATTTGGTAATTTCTTCTGCATCACCTCTTGTTTTTTTCTTACCCTCCCCACATTCGTGCTTCGCACGTCCGAATAAGTAGCAACATTTTGGTTTAACAAGCATTCACTTGTTAACCTTATTACCTATCTTCGACATTTTATAACACGATGTATCACTGAGCAGTAACGCAAGAGAACTGAGCCTGCAAGCTTCTATCAGGGCACATTGGCAAGGGTCGCCGGGAATACCTGGAATACGCTGTTACGGCGACTGCTGGCTCCGTGCGTACGACCTTGCCTCAACCCCCTCTGAAGAAGTGCAAGCAACTTTCAACCTTAAGAGCAAAATTCGCGTACACTTTTCATTTCGTAACTTTGCAATTTTTAAGATTTCATTGCGACAGTTGGCGCAACAATTAATTTTTTTTTTCTCATTGCAGTGTGAAGATATACGTATTTGTTTAATTTATTTGCAATTTTCATAATAAACAAATGCCTCAATAGGTATGTAATATGTGAACTATTGAAAATTAGTTGATTTATCTTTAAAACAGTGTACCTGTCATTGAAATTCCACACATTTTGTGAACATCAGAACTCTTTTTTATTGAGTAGATTGTATGATCCTATCGTCCAGACGAGGCGAAATAACTCAGAACTGAACAATTGCATCTGTTGAATAGGTAAAAATAAACATGTATTCTTTTAAACACATGGTTTACTGTACATTAGGAAAGACACATGTCATAATCTCTCTTTCTCTATTTCTTTCTTTCTTTTTTCTTTCTTTCGCTCTCCTCTTTCTCTGAAAAATAAAATAACCCACAGAACTAAAAACACTTTACTCTGGCAAAACCAACAAAATAACAAAAATTGACGCAAAAGAAACACTAAAATTAATAATGGTTCCCTCACTTAAATTCCTAAAGAATAAATCTGGTCAAGAATTAAAAAATAAAAATCTGTAGCACACCCAGTGTATTTCTTAATACGACTGTTTTACTCTCTACCTCTTTTTTATTACAAATCCCTTTAATGTACCAAAATAAAGTTTTTGGGATTCAAATAATGCTCTACAATTGAGATATCTGCTCTTAGTACAAAATTACTCATTCCCGATGTCATTTACTTGTTACAATTTGACAATCTTTTCACACCTGTGTCTAGTAATTTATTTCTTACACTATTTCACACTCAATATGTGAAAAGAGACTGTGCCATTCAAGCGAAACAAATATTCTCCTACAGCTGTCTAAAAATATCTGCAAACGTTCTTTAATATTTCCTTTCTTCCCAATTTTTAATTTCAGCTGTATTCGTCGCCCAGCCCACACTGGCGCACGTCCTTGAACGTTACCCTCTGCTCTGGGCTCCACGACCTATTCTTTCCTCTGGCTCGTTCGCTTACAACATAAAATATTTCCACATGATTGTTTAATACTTTTCGGGAATCAATTGCATAAAAAAGTTAAATATTAACAGGATCCTAAATGTCAGCTCTCTTTGTACAACTGACGAAAGTTCCGAGTGACGAACGAATATGCCTGCACGAATGGATATCCTACTGTCCAGAGCCAAGGGCAGTCGACAATTTCCTCAAAGATATGCTATTTTTGCTATAACACGACGCATATTCTACCTTGATCTTTTCTGACGCTATTTCTTCGCCTTGCCAGTCCACCTTCTTCCTTGCCACGTCCCGTGAAGTTCACTATTTGCACCACGATCCAGGTGTATTTTTACTTTTCAAATTATTTCCACGAAAATTAGTTGTTTGTAGTCATAAAGAGAAGCTGAAAATTTAATCCAAAGATGAAATGAAAAAAATCCGAAAAGAAATCTCAAAATAAGACAATTTTATCGGTTTTACTTCCACGCAAAAGACGTCCACATTCTCTCCATGTTATCCACAATATTCTTCCTAAATGTAGTAAATTACTTCCGCTATCACGTTGTGTATTCACAATCCATGTTTTGTGGGTTATTGATACCAATAAATCGATTGACGGCAAAAAAGTGAGTTTTTTTTGTTATATTACGTCGCAGTAACATCAAAGTAATTATTGGGTTTAATGTTATGTCATGATGTGGTGATAACAGGGGGTGAAAGGGACGAGCACAAGTACAACCATACCCGAGGCGGGACTCGAACCCGCGATCTTTGGGTCCGAAATCGCTATGATACTACTGCCTTACCGATCTCGGCCACCGTGGTTCGGCAAAACATAAGTTCGTCCGTCCGATTGACAGCGATTTGCACTAGCTCCTCAACAGTTCACACAATTTTCTCCAAAATTGATGTTCCCCAAACAATCTGAACGAACTCGAGGCCCTGCAAGTTTGAAACACATTTTGATTTTTGGGATTCTTCACACGAAGTCACATTTTCTCACACAAAGCTCCAATTGTTTTTGATTAATTGTAATCGGATAGCAGAAAAAAACTTCAAAAAATGGCATAGGTCTCATTTTCGTTGAAATTCCTCATTTATATAAAATTTCAAAAGTTCAAAATGTTTTTCGGCGTTTTCCTACAACTACTATATTGAAGATAGAGATTTTATGTTTATTGAAATCTTTTCTTCAAAAACAAATCTTGAAATAAGGTCCTGTACAATTTTCCGAAAATATGAGTTTTCGCGTACTTCTGTGTGAAGTATAGGCAATTATAAACAATAATTTTTCCAATAACGGCTCCAATTTTTTACTTTCTAGCCCTTAGGAAGGAACTTTTTAAGAGAAAGTTGTGTAATCGTTCGCCGAAAAACGACGAATTTTCGACACAAAAACTATTATTGCCGAGCTCTGATAAGGAAAAAGTGGATAAATTCAGTTGCTAAATTTAGAAACAAAATTCTCTAACACGTGGTGTAGTCAGAATCCACGTTTTGTTGGTTCTTGATACCGAAAAATCTATTGACGGCAATACGTCCGTCTGTCTGTCTGTCCGTCTGTGGTCAACGTTAGCCCCTAAACCGTTCATCCGATTTTCTCCGAAATTGAAGTTCACCAATAGTTCTGGCTGATGTCGCGGTTCCAGGAATTTGAAACCGATATTTTAATTTTGGGAGGTACTTGATGTTATCACTATTTTCCAAGGTAAAAAGTCGACATGTGACGAATAACAATCTTTAAAATTTTGACCAACTTAATACATTGTACAGATTCGTTACAAAACGTTTTAGCTTCATCGAGAAAAATTATCTATCAATAGTTACGCGTTACATAGAAACGACTATGTCTCTTCTTTTGTCATGTCTCGCATATAACCAACAATTCCCCCTGTCATGTGTCGCGTATAAATCGTGTGTTTTTCTCTCAAAAGATATTTACGTGTTCGTCTGAATATGATATGAGTAAGCATTATTCGCGGAACATTAGGGGTGTAAAGGAATTATACCACCCTAAAAACGAGATTGGTGGGCCAAATCGGTAAAGTCGTAAGAAAAGTTGGAAATGAAGACAATATCGATTTATTAATACAAATTAAATATTAATTTAATGTTACTGTTTAGGCACATTCGTTTTCATCTTGAAACCAGATCAATGAAATAAGCGTGATTAATGCTTGAAATGAATGGAAGCAAATCAAGCATATCCTGTTTCTTCTCATAAACCTTTCTTTGCAGTGGTAGGAGAAGCGAGATATTTAAGTTTTTGAAAAGCTTAGTTCTTCCTCATCTACTAGAGGTTTGAAAGTTTACTGTGTAGAAACCAATGTCTTGATTTAAGGTTTACTTGTACATATTTATAAGACTTATGTTTGACAGATAAAATCCATCTAATTTTTAGCATTTTGTTCACTTTTCTTCCTTCTTCTTGCGGACGTTTGAAGGTCTTTTAACACACAGATCTTTAAGTTTAATTTCTGTGTTAAATAAAAAATGTGCGATATAATGATATTATTTTCGTTGTTCCTATTACCAAATCTGGATCAAGCTCTTTATCATCATATCGCTGCAGACATTATAAATATCTCGAAAATCACTCATCAGGAGACTTGTAGAAACCACTGGAATTGTATCACTATCAAAATAAATAGGTTGCAATCATCTGTGATTCACTTACTTATTGTGAAGCGCTATTTCGTCCACAGAAAGAACGTGGAGTTCTATCACTTTCAGAATAAATGTATAGCACTTGCGCGGACCTGAAAATGGAGTAAACTCAATTTCTCAAAAAAGTGGAGTTGTACCACTATTAAAATAATGCCTCCGTATCTAATGGAGTAAGATCGGGATTTCGAGAAGAAAGTAATACGTTCACACACAGCAGTCAATGCCGCTTCCCCCCCCCCCAGAAATGCAAAGGAAAATGTGACTCTAACAGTAAGGTGCGTAGAGAATCGAGCAATATTCTACTGTCCCGTTACTCTGAGGTGAGTGGGGCGCAGTATATACGTGTTTTATTCCTTTTCTAATACAAAATTGCTCCATTTGGGTGTTATTACATTCTCCTCCATTATTCGATCTCAGACGTTTTACTTTTTTTAAAGTTTTATTTTATATAGGATTGTTACACAAAGTTCAGTTTTTACAACTCATTTGCTTTGTTAACTTACATCTAATTTACTATAAACTACATCTATTGAACACTACAATTGACGAGGGGACTCACCGAGCACCTCTAAGAATCATTAATATTTGCAAAAATGTTTAGAAATGAGTGGATGGGATATCTATTTTTTATTCTTGTTGGGGTTTCATTATATTTAACTATGCTAATGTGTCTATCTTGATTGATGAGGGTTAGGTTGGAATAGAAGTTATTGGCAAGGAAGCCTATGTGGTGTGGGATGGGATTAAGGTTAAATTCGTGCTGTAATTGCTTATTGGAAATAAACCAGGGGGTTTGAGTGATGGTTCCTAGGAATTTGTTTTGAATTATCTGTATTTTGTTGACGTTGTATTTTGCCGCATTTGTCCCAATTGGACAAGCGTACAGAAGAAGAGGTCTTATGATGGTTTTATACAAGATGATGCTATTATTTAGTGGGAGTTAACTGTGATTTAAGAGTGGTTTTAACTGTATTAATTTTGCTTTGGCTTGTTGAACTTTGGTGTCTATGTGTATTTTCCAATTCAGTGTGGTGTCCATATGGAGGCCAAGGTATTTAACGGCATTGTTATGGGGAGTCCAAGGGATTATGTTGTTCATTTTAAAAGGAATGGGGAAGGAGTATGGTCTGAAAGTGAAGATTTTAACTGTAGATTTCGAGGGGTTGATTTTGATTTTCCATTTCGTTGCCCAGGTTTCTATTTCATTTAAATGGGATTGAATTTCGTTGGCTATGTAATTAATTGAGGAGTGAGACATGTAGATTACCGTATCTTCTGCACAGACGTTTTACTAAACGACCTGTATCGTTCTCACTTCGGAATATGAATTCAATTAGTTTGTCAACACAATTCAATTAGTTTGTCGGATTTGCGTTTCAAAGACTCAATAAAGAATCTCCGACTAAAATAATCTATTATAAGTAGAAAGTAAGAAAATCCGTCGTAAGTTGACTTCACAATCGGTCCATAGATGTCTAAATGTAAGAGTTCAAGAATATAGTTTGTACTTGCATTATTTACCCTTCGAAATGGAGATCGAGTAAATTTACCTCGGATACAAGATTCCCAACGTTCCGAAGTTGATATCGTTTCTTCAAGACCATGAACTATCTGTTTCTTGTGCATATTCTCAAGATTTGCCTTGTTCACATGACAAATGACGATGCCACATATTTTTGTCTTCCGTGTTGTTTTAAGACAGACTTCTTTTAAAGGTTGAGAAATCGTAAGCGAATATACTATGTCTTGAGTAGGTGTCGTTATCTTGTCCATCTCCATATGTAGGATAAAATTATCCCCTTCAAAATTATCTGTGGCTACAAGAGATCCGTCTTTTTCATTTATTATTTTCACCCCATCTTTATCGAGAGTAATTCGTTTAACTTTTTTGACGATACTTGAAACCGAAAGCAAATTGTTTTTGATTCTGGGAACATATAACACTTCATCTAATTTTAATTTAACAGAATTATTGTATCCCGAAAGACTTCCGACAAGTTTTGTTAAATCTATCTGTCCTTTTCGGCTGTCATTATTCTACATTATTTTTTCATGCGTGTCATAAAGAACTTCTTTTCTATAAGTCATGTGAGAAGTACATCCCGAGTCTAATTACCAGCTCATTTTTTTCATTGTCTTTTGCTTGATTACAAAACTCATCATGAAATTCGACCTTATGACATCATTCGTCATTGTGTTCGCGATCCTCTTTCAACAGTAATACAAGTTCTTTTTTATTATGTCTATTATAATTAGATCTGTCCCAGTTTTGATCATTTCGAATGTATTGTATACATTCTCTCCCGGAACTGTTCCTCTGACTGCCGTAATTTTTATTAAATTTCTAATGCGTTTCTTTATAATTTCGGTGGCTACGTGATTTATAATAGTCACTGTCCGTAATGCTTTTTATTCAGAGAAGTCTTGTACCAAGAGTTACGAGCGTCATGTCCTTGTTTTCCGCACACAGAACAAGTTTCCTTTTGTTCTTTAGCCTTGAAAACAACATTCGCTTCTCTGTGGAAATATTGCATTCCTTGTTTACTTTCGAATCTAACTAAAGATTCTTTCATTTGTTCAAACAATATATTACGATTTGCAAATAAAGCTATAACTTCTTCATCGTAGTGTTTCGGAAGACCATTCAACACATAATGTATCAATTCAGTGTCGTCAATACTCATACCAAGTTCTTGTATCTCGCGTCGTATCCCTTGAACTCGTGTCCAAAAGTCCGTGATTTTTTCTCCTCTCTGTATTTCTATTTTTGCGAGTATAATCTTCAAATTAATTAATTTACTTTTCTGAATGCCCTTGTGATGTTTGCGCAGATATTCCCATAAATTATTTGCTCTGTCCATCCCAAAGCAAGTCATAAGTTGTTCGTCCGACAAAACCATAACCAATAAACCCACCGCTTCGTCGTTCTTTCGGTGCCAGTCTTGTCAAACATTCATGTTCACCTCGTTCTCCGCGGTATATTTTGGTTCTTCCGCAATAATTATTACATCATACAATTGTCTGGAATGTAGCAGCGTTGATATCCGCATACTCCACATCATATAGTTACTATTGGTAAGCGGACCAATGTTTCCAAACGACATCGTAACGTTATCCATTTTGATTATTAAACCACGTTAATCATACATACATAAATCATACAATCGCATAACCACGCTCTGCTACTAGTTTTCTTATTACTATTTTCCAAAGCAAAAAGTCGACATGTGACGGATAACAATCTTTAATATTTTGACCAACTTAATACATTGTACAAATTCGTTACAAAACGTTTTAGCTTCATCAAGAAAAATAATCTATCAATAGTTACGCGTTACATAGAAAACCTATGTCTCTTCTTTAGTATGTCTCGCGTATAACCAACAATTTCCCCTGTTATGTGTCGCGTATAACCAACACTTTACATGAATTACCTCGGACATTTCCGAAATTTTCAAGAAAGGCTCAAAATTTTTTGATTAAATTTTGTTGTTGAATAGTGCAAAGAACGTTTAAGAGAGTGGTGCCGATCTCATTTTCATTGTAATTCCCGATTTTTCGAAAAATGCAAAAAAACGAAAATTACAAAATTGAAAATAGAGATTTTTTGCCTCAGACAAAGTCTGTTGTACAAAATTAGATCTTTAAATAAGGTCATGTACAATTGTTTAATAAAATGAGTAGTTTTTTTGTAATTTGCGCTTGAAATTTATGAAAATTTTGTTTCTCGAAAACCGCTAGTTTTTTCCTTTAAATTTTCTCCACTTATGTAATAAGGGACGGTAAATAATATTAGTTTCTCCACTTATGTAAAAAGGCTAGTCTAATTTTAGGATATCGCTTGTTTTTCTTTCGAAAATTGAAAAAAAAAATAAAACTACAAAATTGAAGATAAAGATGTTTGCTTCAGACAATCAGACAATTGTGTTGCAGATAATAAGCTCTTTAAAAAAAAGGGTATGTATATTATACTGTAAAAGATAGTAGTTTTCGTGTAATCTCTGTTTGAAATTAATGAGACATGTATAGGTGTCCCGTTAAAAAAACTGAGAAGTGCAAGAAATTGCTTTATTTGGAACAGCCCACAGTCTGCGCAATGTATTGCAGATGCACCGCCAGTCCCTAGATCTACTCCTTAGGGAGCTAGTTGCAACCAGGAGCAAATTTTATTTTGAGCCGACTCATAACTCTTTAGTTGTGATGTAGTGGAATAATAATAATAATAATAATAATAATAATAATAATAATAATAATAATAATAATAATAATAATAATAATAATAAATGTGGACTGGACTGTGTGGACTAGTGGACTGGACTGAGAAAGAAATTCGCACCATGGATCAAAAAAACAGAAAAACTGCTAACAATGCATCATGTTTCCCACCCATGTACATAGACTTTATGTGTCACGTAAGGAAGCAGGAAGAGGCCTCAGACAAATTGAGGCCTCCTGGCACATCGCAATAGTCGGGTTGGGGAAGTATGTAGTCAGCCATCAAGATGACCCTCTAATGAGGCAGGTCATGAAATCTGACCGAAGAATGGGAAACAGAGGCATTGTTAGTGTAGCAAGAAGCATTGCGAAGAAAACTAGGCAAGACACGTCGAATAACACAGACGGTGAACTTCTGATGCTGCTAAACATGAAATGTTAGACACAAAAAATGTTAAAGAAATCGTGGAGAGACAATCCACTCCACGGACAATACCTAAAATGAATAGACAAGGTGCAGATCAATAAAGATCAATCATTTATGTGGAATAAAAGGGGAAGAATGAAGCCAGAATTGGAAGCAGTTCTAGTAGCTGCTTAAGATCAGGTGTTGAGAACACGACATTATGATAAAGCGATTCTCAAAATTTCCCAAGATGACAAATGCCGCATTTGCCAGGAGCAAGTAGAAACCATTGATCATATTGTCTCAGCTTGTCCAATCCTAGCAAAGACCGAGTACCTGAAAAGACATGACAGGGTGTGTAGCTACCTCCACTGGCAGATCTGTACCGCCCTCGAAGTTCCAAACACATGCCCCAAGTGGTACGAACATTCACCAAAACCGGTGACGTCTGTTGGATTGTGTACGATATTGTACGACCAACAAATTCAAACTGATCGCACGACAGCGGCAAACAAACCGGATATAGTTATCCGGGATTTGGAGAATAAATCGTGTTTACTTGTCCATGTTGCTGTACCTTGCGATCAAAACGTCGTTACCAAGGAGGCAGAGAAATGTCTTAAATACAAGAGTTTGGAAATCGAGATCAGCCGAATGTGGGGCGTAAAAGCACAGGTCGTACCGATTGTTATCGGGGTTCTGGGTTTTGTTCTGCAAAATTTGAGTAAGAACTTGTCTAAAACTCCCCGGTAATTCAAAAGACTGGGAAGTGCAAGAAATCGCTTTATTTGGAACAGCCCACATTTTGCGCAAAGTATTGTAGAGGCACTCATAGTCACCGGATCTGCTCCTTAGGTAGCTGGTTGCAACCTGGAGTTGATTTTATATTCAGCCAACTCATAACATCTTTAGTCGTGATGTAGTGGAATAATAATAACAATAATAATAATAATAATAATAATAATAATAATAATAATTCAATCTGAAGTTGATGCTGCCGATGAACTTGTAGAAACAGTGGAAGATGTTCACCAATTCTCGGAAGACGACCTCTTCCAAGCAATTAAGAACATGGGAAACTGGAAGTCCCCCGGGATTGATAAGATCCAGATTTATTGGATTAAGAAATTAACAGCAATACATTCTCATCTAGCAAAGGCTGTTAATAAAATTTTTGAAAACCCAAAGGAAATCCCGGAATGGCTCACACGCGGCATCACGTATTTGCTACCCAAAGCGGGAGACAGCTCTTTGGCGAAGAACTACAGGCCAATTACTTGTCTGCCAGTACTGTACAAAGTTATAACTTCAGTCATAGCTGACAAAATGTATAGACATCTAGATAAGAATCATCTAATGCCAGCTGAACAAAAAGGATGTCGTAAAGGCTCTTATGGCTGTAAGGAAATCTTGCTCCTGAATAAAGTCATCTTGAATGATGTAAAGAAACGCAAACGTAATTTGAGCATGGCTTGGATTGACTACCAAAAGGCCTTTGATAGTGTACCACACGATTGGATTTTGAAGACCCTGGAGATCTATCGATTTCATCCTAGACTTACTGAATTTTGCAAGGCTAGTATGAAGTCGTGGAGTACCAGGTTACTAATACCCAGCGGAAAGGAAGCAGTAGAAACCAGAAGTATTCAGATTAACAGGGGTATTTTTCAAGGAGATTCACTATCCCCTCTGCTGTTTTGCATTAGTTTGATCCCACTATCGAGACAGTTGTCGCAAGCTGACTTTGGTTATAAGCTCCATTGTGATGAAAGGCCAGTATCACATTTGTTTTACATGGATGATCTGAAAGTGTTTGCTAAGAATGAAGCGATTCTCTCCCAAATGCTGTCTGTCGTGAATGACTTTAGCAATGACATCTGCATGAAGTTTGGTCTTGACAAGTGTGCAAAAATCAATTTAAAAAAGAGGGAAACTCACAACGTCTGAGAACATTGAAATTGATACGCACACTGTGATTCAAGATCTTGAACCAGGTAAAACTTACAAATATCTGGGCATTGAAGAATGTGAAACCATCTCGAACGACAGAATGAAAGAGAGAATTCGTAGGGAGTATTATAGGAGAGTGAGACTGGTCCTGCAGTCCGCACTGAATTCCAGGAATAAAATATCTGCAATAGGTAGTTTGGCGGTACCTGTAGCCGAATACAGTTTTGGACTAGTGGACTGGACTGAGCAAGAAATTCGCACCATGGATCGAAAAACCAGAAAACTGCTAACAATGCATCATGTTGCCCACCCTCGAGCTGATATACATAGACTTTATGTGTCACGTAAGGAAGGAGGAAGAGGCCTCAGACAAATTGAGGCCTCCTGGCACAACGCAATAGTCGGGTTGGGGAAGTATGTAGTCAGCCATCAAGATGACCCTCTAATGAGGCAGGTCATGAAATCTGACCGAAGAATGGGAAACAGAGGCATTGTTAGTGTAGCAAGAAGCATTGCGAAGAAAACTAGGCAAGACACGTCGAGTAACACAGACACTGAACTTCTGATGCTGCTAAACATGAAGTGTGAGACACAAAAAATGTTAAAGAAAACGTGGAGAGACAAACCACTCCACGGACAATACCTAAAAAGAATGGACAAGGTGCAGATCAATAAAGATCAATCATTTATGTGGCTTAAAAGGGGAAGGATGAAGCCAGAATCGGAAGCACTTGTAATAGCTGCCCAAGATCAGGCCTTGAGAACACGACATTATGATAAAGCGGTTCTCAAAATTTCCCAAGATGATAAATGCCGCATTTGCCAGGAGCAAGTAGAAACCATTGATCATATTGTCTCAGCTTGTCCAATCCTAGCAAAGACAGAATACCTGAAAAGACATGACAGGGTGTGTAGCTACCTCCACTGGCAGATCTGTACCGCCCTCAAAGTTCCAAACACATGCCTCAAGTGGTACGAACACTCACCAAAACCGGTGACGTCTGTTGGATTGTGTACGATATTGTACGACCAACAAATTCAAACTGATCGCACGATAGCGGCAAACAAACCGGATATAGTTATCCGAGATTTGGCGAAAAAATCGTGTTTACTTGTCGATGTTGCTGTACCTTGCGATCAAAACGTCGTTACCAAGGAGGCAGAGAAACGTCTTAAATACAAGAGTTTGGAAATCGAGATCAGCCGAATGTGGGGCGTAAAGGCACAGGTCGTCCCGATAGTTATCGGAGCTCTGGGATTTGTTCCGCAAAATTTGAGTAAGAACTTGTCTAAACTCCCAGGTAATTCAAAAGACTGGGAAGTGCAAGAAATCGCTTTATTTGGAACAGCCCACATTTTGCGTAAAGTATTGTAGAGGCACTGATAGTGACCGGAACTGCTCCTTAGGTAGCTGGTTGCAACCTGGAGTAGATCTTATATTCAGTCGACTCAAAACATCTTTAGTCATGATGTAATGGGAAAATAATAATAATAATAATAATGGCTTTTCAACAAATAGGATTAAGCATATCTTTAAAGATTCACTTTCTTCACTTTCATTCCATTTTTTTCTGGAAAATTGTGATGTAGTTTTCTGACAAATATGGTAAGAAATTTCATCAAACTATTTCAGTATTTACAGAACACACCAAGGAATCTGGAATACATCCAAACTACCTGACTAATGCTGGACAGTACTTAAAGGCGCACGTAAGATTCATTACTAATGAAAAGACCAAATAAAACATCTTTTAATTGATGTAGGTTCTAAATAATAATAAGTAAAATGAAGTTCAGAATTTATAATATTTCTTATAACATAAAGTTACAAAACGACCTGGCCGTACTTTGCCTTTCTGTGGTCATTTTTGAGTTTAGCACTGCAAAGACTGCAATGTCAATAATTTCCTTTCTTTGCCAGAAAAAATAAAAATATATTGCACAGTGAAATTGAAATATGACTGAGAAATTTCAAACAATTGCTTCAAATCCGAAAGTTTGTTTCCACAAGACAATCTGCGTAACAACAGGCAGAGGTGGTAGCAGTGGATTTTACACTTAGAAACAAAGGTCAGCAAATCCAACTGAGACATTCTTTGACTCATAAACATTAGAATGTCTCAAACAAATGTTCCAAACGGAAGGAGGTCAAATGTGATCACTTTTTCCAATGAGAATGCAGTGGGAAATTTCTTATAAGAAAGCTAATGTAACATTTACTCCTGAGTGCTAGGCAACCCATCACGCATAGGTGATTAGCACATCAGGTTCTGACACTCAGAGGGATTTCGTGTGCCTTTCCATGATGAATTGTTTAACCCCTCGCCCCCCCCCCAAACAGGGCCAAATGCATCATCTATATCTTCCTTACACGTAATTTCTCACCATATATTCATTGCGAAAGATATCATCTTCGACCCACCTACAAGTTTGTAACTTTTTCCTGAGTTACCCTGTATTCACCTAGTCTTCATTGTTTACCATGACCCAACAGCATGTCGTCCTACTGTTCTAATCCCAGTAGGAAATCCCATCGAACGTGTGTGATAATTTTAAAATCTAGATTGGATATATGGATCCAATACCAGCAGGTTTGCTATTTCTTCCGTATTTTATGTACATGCTTTTGAGATTTGTAAATAGCATTAACTATCGCTTCAAAATCGGAAACGCCCTTTTTTTCATCACAAGCAACGACAAATTCTAATAATCATTTTGCAATTAATGGATTAGTTAACGGATAATCACTGGTGCGACTCTCCCGTGTGAGGAATTGCAACGTATTTTTTATGCACTTGACGATCTTCTTTTGTTATAATTTGAAAGGTAAGATGCCAGCGTGTTAAAACCTTTTCTGAGCTTTAGTGTTATGAGATTCTATCGTCAAATGTCACGACCTTGATAGTGCATATGGTCAAGACGTTACACCTTTATCCGTTGATGTGTTTCATTATACAGAGTATCCGACGAATCATCACAATAACTCCGGAACGCATCGTCAAATCGAGATTCAGCTTTCGTCCAACAAAACCGACACTTGAGATACGTAATAACACGTAGTGATATTTTTCGTAATATTTTTACACGGAAACTCTGAATGCGTCAAAACCTGCCATGTACATGCCGAACACTAGTGCACTATGAGTTGCCTTCAAACAAAGGACAATTATCTTTTACAGATACCGAACCTTACACAAAAAAGGATTTTTTATCATATCAGTTAGCTAGATTTGTGAAATGAACCACAACATATTACATCTTTGTGATTGGAACGCCGATTTAAAAATATAAGTGCCTAAATTCGTGTTTTGCATTATTTCGACATTTAGAAAGAATGATATTAGTTTATTTTAAAAGTAAACAGCTTCATGATCTGTGGAGAATGAAATGTTTTCCCACTTTAAGTCAAAAAGAATATATTTCATTAATTTTTTCCTATTTTTGTCTCTAAAATCTCACTGGCGGCGGTGAGAAAAATATTTCTCTGCTAGAGATAGCGGTCAATTATTGTTTTCATTTTCGGCGCTCTGTCAAAATCTAACCGTTTCCGTTCTCTGCTATCTTTTCAAAACTGCCTTCCGGAGAGAAGTTAGAAAACCCAACATTAAGACACATTTTGGAAAATTTGCCAAAGAATCTGTGCTATGCCATGGAATTGCGAGGAGCTACCGAATTTTCGGTGCTTGATTTAGTAAAGGCGTCCATTCAAATTCCTGTTAATCCAGAAGACTTCAATTACCACACATTTAAGTACATATTTGTTTCATTGGTTTATGAAATGCTGCACAAACGTTTCAGCGATTCATGGACGATGTCCTTCAAAACCTACCTTTCTGTTTTTCTTATATAAATGATTTACTTACCTTTTTAAAAGAGGAGAAAATATGCCGAGTATTTTGCATCACGTCCTGGGTCGTCTTTCTGAAGCAGGAATCCCTATTTAAGAAAAATAACAAAAAACAAAAATGCATTTTTCTGACACGGATATACTTCTTGAGATATGTTTGTAATGGATTATGTTTCTTGGATATTAAGTCTCTGAGAAGGTAGTAAAACGTTTAGACGATCGCGTTCAAGCTTTGCAGCAATTTCCTCTTCCTCAGACCGTTAAGAAACTAAGATTTTTGGGAATTAATAAATTTTTGTAGGTTTTTATCCAAGCAGTTTTTGATAAAAAATCTACAAAAAAGCTATGAAACCTTCACGACAGTCTGATAGATAACATAGGCCAACGACTAAAAAAAACTTTTTGTTTGTGTTCACCCAATGTTTATCATTTGAAGTCTGCTGATTCCAAAACTAACATTAATAATGCCGTATCACCCGCCATTTGTTCACATTTTAACATTTTCTCTGTATAGCTAGGCAAATGCGGTTCTGAGTATCTAGAAATGTATGAGATATAGGAAGACAGAATGAGAAAGTATTATGACAACAAAGAGGTTAGTTTACTCTTTGGTGAGATATCTGACAAGCAGTACCGTGTTTGTTTTATTGGAGGCGTATGTGTTTGCATTGCTGCTATAAAGATAAGATTCTAGTTTAGCAGTTAGTGTTCAGTCACGACTAGTCATGGTTATAATAACGGTTTTTGTTATATTTGTGACGAATTGGTGATTAAATACACTAACGAAACATCACAGACTTTGTTATGTGTATTTTTTTATATTTTGGAATTAAAGTTGGTTATCAGGACAAATCTTAGGCGCCTCATAAGGTATGTTACATTTGTATAGAAGACCTTTGAAAATGGTCAAAAAAGGAGAATCATCCTTTAGATTTGCCACTCCACTGATATGAAGGGAGCCAAGGAATCATTCGGATAATTGCTACATTTGTTGCATTGATGTTACTGTCTACAAATTAAAAAAACAAAAAAGTAATTCAGTGCCCTAACCTACCATCTGCAATTCGGGAAATAGGCCATAGTCTGAATCTGTCTCTACCTGAACCACCAGTGGCTATTGCAACTGTTAATCTGGATATGTCAAGTGATGAATCTCCCTGTGATAAAGAACCAGCTGACAATGGGTTTCATTATCCCGTCCACAGTGTGTACCTCAGTTGTTTACTCAAACTGAGGTAAATTATTTGTTCAGAGAATTGGGCTAAACAAAGGAGAAAGCTGAAGTGTTTGTCTCTAAACTCAAGGAAAAGAACTTGTTAGCAACTGGAACCTCAACTCGTGTGTTCAGAAGAAGACATCAGCAATTTGCTAATTTTTTCAAACAAGAACAGGATTTAGTATAGGGGAAAGTTGGGTGATATCGAACAGCGGGTAGTATCGGACAAAAATAGTTTAGGGCACTGAGCACTGGTGGTAGCACACGTCACACTGTCAGTGTGTTCGTGGAAACGAATTAGCTTTGCAAATGCCATATTGGATGAGTACATCAATCAGTTTGGTTATTGCGACACGTATTACGTTGTTTTCTATGTTGTCCAGTGTACGAAGATAAATTTGGATCTTTGAAACTTCTTTTAGGATAAGTTTAAATATATTCTACTGTGTTTAGTATGTCTACTAAAGTGTATTTGTTACTAGCAGTACAAGGTCGTTTGTACAATGTATATCTGCGTTGTATTCTTCTTAAGGTTGGGAGTTTTTCGGGTGGTATAGGACAAAGTAGAATCGGATGGTACCGGACAGTTGTAAGTCTTCTCTTCACTTTTCCGTATTTCTTGAGTGTAAATTGTTAGGAGGTAATATTCGAATACTAACGTAGATTTTGTTCCTGTTTCAGGAACCTATGAGTAAAAATTCGCGGGAAATGAGAGTTGTTTGCCAATTGCACGTGGAGTCCCGCAAGGATCGATTTTAGGCCCTATTCTCTTCCTATTATACGTAAATGACATGCCCTTAGCGATTCGAAACGGAAGAACAGTTCTCTTTGCGGATGATACAAATATTTTTTGCAACAAAGAAACCGTAAATAGTACAATATCAGACTTTCAAATTGGTTCCGTAATAACAAATTAAAAGTAAATGAAAATAAAACTGTTTCAATGCAGTTTTCCATATCAAATAAAAAATTCTGTACTCCATTGAAAATGAACGGTGTGCCATTGACTGATGTTAATGTAACAAAATTTTTAGGTCTATCAATTCAGTCAAACCTCAAATGGAATGCCCACTTAAATGAATTGAACACAAAATTAAGTCCATTATGCTACGCGTTCAGAATTCTTTCAAATTCCGTCAGCCTTCATACAGCTCGTTGTGTATATTTTGCCAATGTTCACTCCCGCCTGAGATATGGCATAATATTTTGGGGAAACACATCTTATAGCTCACAGACTTTCAGATTACAAAAAAAAAATTGTACGAATAATAAGCAAATTCAACCCACGTGATTCTTGTAAGTCACTCTTTATTAATCTAGGAATTTTACCATTACCTTGTCTCCTCTCAGTAGTTTTCGTCAAAAATGACTTACTTAAGGGCGGGAATATATTTTCAGCAAACGCCGATGTCTATAAGTATAACACACGACGTAGTAATCATATTCACCAGATGGCAGTATCAACAGCTCACTACAAAAAATTCACATACAATTCATGTACATTACTCTACAACACTTTGCCAGAAGACATTAAACGATTAAATTCAATAGAAAAGTTTAAGTCCCAAGTAAAATCTTTTCTGCTGCATAACTGTTTCTATACAATTCGAGACTATACCGAGCATCAAAAAGGAAAGTAGAATTAATTTTAACAATGATAGTTAATGTAATTATTTATCATTTGGACGGTATAATTCTAAAGAACCTGTAACAAGTATTGTACCACAGTTCCTGGGTTGATGGCCCCCATCTCGATCAGGTTTTTCGTCCAGTTTCCCTGATCCTTGAGCAAATGCTGAGATGGTCCCTTGTTTTGCTTCTGGACATATGTAACTTCATTATTTGTGCACGTCTTCTGAATTTCAGTGAGAATTATAGTTATTCAATTATCGTTTTTCATATTATCGCGGCAAAAAGTATTATTCTTTCGTGAAGAACATGAGGGTTCAGGGCAGGAATTTATAGCTAATTTACCTTTGAAAATATATTTTATTATATAGGAGCGAATATTTTGTCAACAAAACTCGAAAAAAACGTCTCTTTTCTGTATTCAAAATTCGACTACAATATGGTTTAGGATAGAGACCACAGAATTATGAAAACGTGCACAAAATTCACTTCTCCCCATAGCTCGTCATACGCAGTTTTTAACTGTTTTTTGACGTAAATAAATAAATAGAGGAAGTAATATGAAGATAGTCATTGTGAAGGACATTTCAAAAGAAACACCCTTCAAAAATGATTGTTGAGAAGTTATAAATTTAACATAAATGTTCAATATTTCTCACGAGATTCATGCCATGTTTGTTTTGTTTTTTAATTCAAGAACTGTTCTTTTCCCATTTAACCAATACTCATTTTTTCTTTGTATTATGTAATATTTTCTCAACAGGAAGCGTATCTTTGGCGAATAACTGTGATAAAAACTCCATGAAAGTTATTTTACCATTATTTCTTCAGTTGTCCGATAACACCCTCCCCTTTCAGGCATGTAAATTGTCGACGATTTTTACTACCCCCAAATAAACATATTATTTTACTATGAACCCAAACAGCTTTGATAGGGTGTGTGAATAAGAGATTGAAGTTTCATATTCTGTATTTCACGAATAATTTTTACTAACCTTAATTAAAAAATCATATTTAAAGCCAAGGTGGCCAAGGTTGCTCGAACATTGCCGATCTGGTGAATAAGTTCGGAATTCAATACAAAAACAAAAATGGATGCTGTTTATCAATTCCTCTAAAACTAGTTTAAAGCAGTTCTATTAAAGAATCGTAACACCTACACATCATTACCATTTGCTTATTCTGTACATATGAAGGAAAGTTGCGAAAATCTCTGTAGTTTTGGAGAAAATAAAACTACTCCGTTCATGGATGGATGATATGTGATGACTTAAAAAATAGCACGCAGGCTTCTTGGCCAGCAAAGTGGTTTTAGTAAATTCCCATGTTTACTATGTGAATGGGATAGTAGGATAATTGGTTTTATTATTAAACACCTACAGAAAAGGAAGAAAGAAACTAAAAAACACAAATAATAAGAACTCATGAAAGTTAAGCAAGGGTTGTGGGTCATCAGCAAGGCCCCCCGCCCCACTTCTTATCCGTCACCGCCGAATATCGCTTCATGCTGGTTATATTATCCTCTAGTACTTTTAGTAGTTTTCGCTCTATAATGCGTTCAATTTATGCAATTTTAAAAACTCGCTCCACCAACTCTACTGCGGTAATCAATTTTGAGCAAGTTGAGCGCACTGAGAGAGGGAGTGTTAGCTGTTGATTTCCGTGTGATAGACCATCGGACATCAACTTTCAGCCTCCCTCGAATCTCGCCGGTGATGATGAGTCACTCTCCCTGGCCCAGGAAGGGAAACGGGACGTGGAAGGAGGCCAATGCAACGTTGAGAATGCGTTAGCGACTGGATTTTTCTTTTTCGTGAGCAGGCAAGGAAAAGTAGTAAGGACATCTGTTCCGAAATATTCGATTAATTTGTAACTCAATACCGCCTGTTACTAGGCTACGCGCCCGGGCGGCGGGGTCTAATGTGACTAGGACGCGAAGGCTCATGTTGATGAGTTCTGGGAAGCCCGACAAACAGTGTAACGAGATCCGATTGCTGATATCAGGGACAGACCCCAAACGATAGAGTACATAAAAGGGAAATTTTCTCTCAGTGTTATCTGCTTTCTGCAATAGTTACTGACTACCAAAGTATCAAATCGCCTCATGTAAGTTCTCGACACCAAAGATTTTCGTGCGCCGCGGTCTTTTCCACATACGAGAACGAGAGAGAATGTGCGGCAGGGGGGCCCAAAGCGGCAGATCCGTGCTTAATCCGAGCACGGTAGGGAATGTTGTGCCGCTATAATGCTATGCACAATGCTATGTGGCTATAATCTGCCTGTTTCTATGGCATCAGCAGCCAGAAACTGAAGAAATATAGCAATAAACTATATACAGAGATAACAAAAGTCATGAAATCAGTGGCGGCTGCTCCTTAAGGACTCTAAAGTGGCGCCCTCCCCAGAAAAAACAACCCAAGGAAAAGTTGCATAAAGTTTTTAATTTGCATTAAATCGTCTCTAATTTGTGCGGCCGAGCACAATTTTGAGAACGAATTGCCCGCTTAAACGCAAGATTAGTGTGTTTTGGAATGGGTCGCATCGTGGACTATCGCGAGTCCGTCCGTAAGATTTTTTTCACGTAAAATATGACCCGAAACGTAAAAAAAATACCAACCTCCCGGAAATCACTCGCCATACGTATTACATTGACTTAGGGACTTTTGATTACAATTTAAGTTGGAGGAAGTGCCAACACCAACTGAAATACCCCACGTAATGGAAGTATTGTAGTCAGGGACTTTTCCTTGGCTGGCGAATGGCACACGTGCGTACTAATTAACTTTGTGCCAACTTAAAACCGTGCATGCTGGTGCATGCCGGACAATGGAAGCTTGTGGACGAGTGGGGGTACGGGGAGTTGGGCGGGGGTAGCGTACTGCTATAAGGATTTTCTGCGGCGGCAGAATCCGCACCTATTAACTAAGCTAAGAATACCGACCCTTTCACCTGATTTCATAAATTACTGTTGTGTTTACTGGAAATATATTTTTAAAATATCTTATTTTCGCATGAGCGCAATTGTACATTTTGTTAACAACGTAAAAGTCTTAGACAAGGATTAAAATCCGGAACGCATGCAATCGGCACATGCTATATTTTTCCTCGTTCAAGAAATATTTTGGAAAGATAAAATATATGTGATAGTTCAGATGCAAATGCCGCCCCTTCTAATTCGCAACCCACCAGACGCCACTGCATGAGATAGCAATATGTAAATATACAAATGGAAATAGTATCGAGCACAAAAGGCATAAAATGGCAGTGCATTGGCAGAACATTCATTTGTACTCGAGTGATTCGTGTGAAATATTTCTAACGTGATTATGGCCGCACGACGGGAATTAACAGACTTTGAATGAATGAATGAATGGTAGTTGGAGCTAGGCGCATGGGAAATCTGTATCTGTTAGGGCAGTGCTGCGAAATTTGGCTTTAACTGGCAGAAGACAGACTCGAGTGCCTTTGCTAACAGCATGACATCGCCTGCAGTGCCTCTCCTGGGCTCATGACCATATCGATTGGACCCTAGACAATTGGAAAATCGTGGTTTGATCAAATGAGTTACGATTTCAGTTGTTGGGTTCGAGTGTGGCGGAGAACCCACGAAGCCATGGACCCAACTTGTCCACAAGGCACTGTGCAAGCTGGTAGTTGCTCCATAATGGTGTGGACAGTTTTTACGGACTAGGTCCTCTGGTCCAACTGAACCGATCATTGGAAATGATTATATTCAGCTACATAAGAGACCGCTTTCAGCCATTTATGGACTTCATGTTCCCAAACAAAGATGACATTTTTATGGATGACAATGCGTATTGTCTCCAGGCCACAATTGTTCGCGATTGGTTTGAAGAACATTCTGGACAATTCGAGCCAATGGCTTCGCCACCCAGAGCGCCCCGACAAGAATTCCATCGAACATTTATGGGGCATAATCGAGAGGCCAGTTCGTGCACAAAATCCTGCACCGGCAACACTCGCAGTAATGGACAGCTATAGAGGCAACATGGCTCAATATTTCTGGAGGGGACTTCCAACGTCTTGAGTACATGCTACGCCGAGTTGCTTCACTTCGCCGGGCAAAAAGAGATCCAACATGTCATTAAGAGGTATTTCATGACTTGCAACCTGAGTGTACTAAACCGGCCAATTTAGGGGGTTGCGGGTTACGACCAAGGCCCCCCGCCCCACTTCTTATCCATCACCGCCGCATATCTCTTCATGCTGGTATACAGATCCCTTATAATGCTGGTATACACGCAAAAAAAAGTTCCACGTTGTCATCTATACTGCATCATCTGTTCTATTTTGTGTTGACGTTTCGTTTTTTTTTCCTTTTATTCTTCCAAACATTCGGCCCAAACTTCTCAACTGACAGATTGCATTACTGCTAACCAACATCCTTTGAGTCAATATATATTTTTAATCTTCCATGTGACATCCGTACATAAAATACTTTGGATTGTATCCACTTGTATAAAAAAAATTAAACAAAACACCAATAATACCAATCAAGAAACTTCACAAAAATCACTTCTTCATAAATTCAATAAATCATCATATTGTGTTGAAGTCTTTAAACCATAGGGGATTAGGTTTGTTAGATTGAAAATGGCAAATTAGATATTCCTACAAAAATCAGTAGAGCTATAACATCACATACTATCTCACATTTCTAAGTTTTGCAACTTCCCAAAATTCTGAGAATTCAACGAAAATGAGACACGCCATTCTTTTAAGTGTAACTTGTTCTCTCTGTGAAAACAATTTCAAGCGGTTTTTGAAAAAAAAGTTTTATAGTCGGGATTAACCTCACGCAGAAATAACGCAAAAAGCTACTAGTTTTTTCAAATAATTGTACATGACCGTTTTTAAAGATGCGACATTTTAGAACAGATTTTCTTCAAGAATAATCTCTATCATCAATATTCTCCTTTTTATTTTGTCGTGAACGTAGTATAAAGAAAGTTACGTAATCGATTTCGAGAATTCAACGGAAATACACGTTTTGGGGGTCCCCTGATACCGAAAACTTGTTGCTTTTTTTTGTTTTTTGTTTTTCAAAACGTCCGTCCGTTCGTCTGTGAATACCACTAGCACCTAAACCATAAGTAGGATTTTTCCAAAAATAGATATTCCCCGATCGATCTGGCTTCACTCGAGGCGCCGCGACTTTGATAAACTTTCTTCAAAATTTGGGGGTACTTTACATGAAGACCCCGGATATTTTCAAAGTTTTCTCAAAAACGGCTCCAAATTTTTTCTTTAAATTTCTTTTAAGAATAGAGTAAAGCACACTTATAAAGGTGGCAAAAGTTCGATTTTCACAGGTAATTTTGAATTTTCGAAAATTTCAAAATTTTGAATTTTTGTCGACGTCCTCATACAACTACAAAATTGAAGGTAAAGATATTTCCCTCAAATGAAATTGGTTCTCCATTCATTCATTAAGGTCGTGTACATTCTTTGGAAACTTTTAGTAGTTTTCGCTCTATAATGCGTTCAGTTCGTGCAATTTTAAAAAATAACAAAAACAAGATTTCCACAAAAACGACTCCAATTTTTTTTACGTTTGGTAGGGATAGTGCTTAATCTACTCTAGCATATGAGATATTGCTTTATTCGTCTGTTTTTTTCAAAAAAGTAACATTTTTGACTTGTCTCTCACGTTAACATATACATTAGCAGCGATTTGTTCACATTATTGCATTTATGAGAACATGTGCTTTAAATAATGTCATATGAAGTTTCTCGAAAACTCTAATGTTTTCTGTGAAAACAAACTCAAAATTCCGCATTTTCAAAACCGCTCAATCGCCATTTTCTAAAACACAGCTTGAAATTTTTTCTTCAAACCTTTCGTGCATGTAGTGCTCATTGCGCTCTTTGAGATAACATCTGATTAATTTTGCTGCATAATTTTATTTTTTCAAAAATTACACAAATGTATTTTTTTTAAATATGCCTCACGCCATTAATATGTACATTTCGAGCGATTTGTAAACACTATTGCATTTGTGAGTTAATGTGTCTCAAATGACTTTAATGAAGTTTTTCGAAAACTTAAAAATTTTCTGTGAAAAAGAGGTTAAAATTTCACATTTACAGTAACGCTTAAATCCTATTTTCTTATAAAACAGTTCCAAATTTTTCAATGAAAATTGCCATTTAGGAAGAGGTTTCACTCTTCTTTAATATTCCTAAAGTAATATTTCGGTTCCACTATTAGTAAACCGAAAAATTGAGAAAATTTCAAAAAAAAAAAATGTAGTCACATGGCCGCAGAAGGCTGGCGCCCACGTAAGCACAATGACGAATCTCCACCGCGGAAACAGTAAAAGCCTATAACAGTTCGACCTCCGCTTGCCGGTGGGACGAATGCTACTCGTGAGCTCGTCGCCCGTGTGCAAGGACCTTCCACTCCGTCGGTTCAGACCGACCCTTCGGCATATAAGCAAACTGCACATGTATTCGGCACCGGGCTTCCCTGATTGGCTAGCGGGCGCGGAGTGCGAAACCGCGCGAAATTTGTTTACGTTCTCTTACTACAAGTGTTCTAGGTTCGCTTTAAGCGCTGTTTTGTCACTTTTTAAACTGCACAAATGCTTTTCATTTTATTACTGTCCGGTGGATCCAGTCGATCATTTTGGGGGGGGGGATCATAGTTTTTTGTTAAATAATAAGCATATGTTATTATAATTATTCATTGACACAGACGAATCAAGGATTTTATTCTGTTCATATCTCAACATTTGTAATGTGCCATTAAAAATGTTTAGTTAGAGGGGAGGGTAAATGTGGCAAAAACAAAGGGGGCTGAAGGGATTGATAGAAACCGAAAGTTTTCTCAGTATTATTTCCAATTTTGAGCAGAATTAAATTAAAATTAACTTAGGTTGGAAATTGAAAATTTTATTAAAATATCTACTGCACTTCACATATTGTAAACATTTTTACATTATTATGGTATATTATAATCTTATTGAAGGTAATTTGATTTATTTCTGAAGGATAAATAGATTGTAATAGAAAGGGTTGTAGGTATTCAAATTTCTCAATGATGTTTGCATACAACTCATTTTTTTTAATTTTTCGATGGCATCTAAATGAATTTGAACACATTTATTGAGGATATTTTTATGATGGTTTTAATGCCTGAAATCTTTAAAATCTGCTCATGTGCATAAAAAGAGGCAACTATAATCGATTCATCGTGTATTTAATACTATTGAAATGAATTAATTACATTACGTAGTGAACACAATCAAAAAGAAAAAAACAGCACAAAGGCAATAATGTAAATATGATACACAATGACTAACTATGAGACTTTACTTTGGCCTGACCTAGACTCTAGGTATGAACATGTCAGTAGCACACAGTTCTTTCTGTTGAATTTGTACAACCACTGGCATTATCGTCTTCACAAATATCTTGAATATATTCAAGAAGGGTCTGATAATATTTGCATGATTCTGCAATACTCATTCCTATCTTAAAATATTGAAGGAATGCTCCCCTTGTAGCCTTATCAGCTGGCAGGAACCGCTGTTTCAGCAGTTCTTACATTGTTGTTATGAATTTTCTTTATTGTTTTAACCCCACACAATCCTGTCTGAAAATAAAATTTAATTATTATAATAGGTTATTAGGCTTTTGTTTAATTTTTAACAATGAAATGAGTGTAATTACATATTATATATTTCAGTAATTTAACAGCGTTCTCAAGTTCTTGATTATATTTTGTAAGAAGCCATAGAAGGTGTATTATTAAAACGTTTATATTTAATTATTCATTGTTTAATTAATAGATGTATAAATTTAACAATTTTTTTGCATTTTGATTGATTTCTACTAAATTTTGGGTATTTACTTACGCTTTCTAACTTAAGTATTTATATTTATTCCACAATGGCTAAGTAGGATTTTGGAAAGAAAAATTTGTTTATTGATATTTTTATTTTTGTGCGGCAGTTTTACACTTCTTGTAATGTTTAGTTTGCTACACAAAAAAGATAAATTTTTGTACACTCAATGTTCTTGCAATTGACTTAAAAAAAACATGAATTATTTTCGGTGTGATAAATGATCAGTCGAACTCACTGTTTCATTCTTTGTTTAGCTCCAAGAGTTAGTTGATACACCGGATGTTTGCAATCTGAAACGCCTGATTGCGCGTCAGAACGTGGGAGAGGTTTCTACGAATACAGTGCGTCTAAACCTGTTCGCACACGTGGTTTGATTCCCAGAATACTGTGTCTACACTTGGGTTTTTATTTCTTGGAGAGAAAGGGCCTGTCTTCATGATGGAATATCTCAGGGCATTTCGCATATTTCTCGGTCGTGCCGCTAGATACAGCATGATCACAAGCTCTACTCTATATGGTCGCGATCATGCGACATCTAGCGGCACGACCGAGAAAGACGAGAAATGCCGTGATATGTACCATCGTGAAGACAGGCCCTCACGCGCCATGAAATAAAATCCCTAGCATAAACTACCAAACCAAGTTTCAGAAAAACTAAATTGAATTCCTCTAGGGGAGGATGCAAATAATGACAGTCACAAATAGCATGAATTTTTAATTAATTAATTATTTCGTAGTTCCTTGGAGAATCGCGGGCATCAGTTTTAGAACAACAATTATAACTCAAAATTAATGTTCACGTGCTCACTATCACTATGTGTGGCAGTTTTGTTTTGAAGCTGTATCAAGACGTCTGTAAACAAATTTTAAATCAATACATACAAATTGAAAACCCTACGTATCTTATTAAAGGCTTCTTTTCTTCTTGTGTCTGCAGTGTTACGTTTTATTTTTAGCTGGACAGTCAGAAGTTTTAGAAAGTTTTATATTTTTCGCCCCTACTACGGTACTTTTCTGTATGAACTATGATGGCATACAATTTTCTGAATGTGAAAGGACAAATTTAACTATCTCTACAATAAAATTATAACATAAGATGTATTTCTATCAACTTACGAACAAACAAATCATTTTCCTGAAGGTTTTGATGATCTAACATTCCATTTCGTTTGGGTAATCTTCGCACATTTCTCTACCCAAATGTCTTCAATCGAACATATTGCAGTTATTAT
This sequence comes from Acheta domesticus, assembly GCA_031308135.1. NCBI lineage: Eukaryota > Metazoa > Arthropoda > Insecta > Orthoptera > Gryllidae > Acheta > Acheta domesticus. Next base: position 278,444,159 of record JAHLJT010008446.1, on the reverse strand, counting down.
GACAATTTCTTCTTCATAATCCATTAATATTTCGTAGCTGTAATTCGCTTGGAAAGAAATATGATTTAGTTTCATAGTTCGCATTTAAAAAAATATAAGTTTAGGTACTTACTGACAAAGCACGTTTATTGTTAAGATAGTTCCCATAATGATAAAGACTATTATAACAGCGGTCAGAGAAATACGCCCGAATACGCAGAGTCGACCGCTTTGCCTCGGAACACTGTAGCCGAGTCCAGAATGAGATACGAATTTCGCGCGGTTTCGCGCTCCTCGCCGCTAGCCAATCAGGGAAGCCCGGTGCCGAATACATGTGCAGTTTGCTTATATGCGACCCTTCGGGTTCCTGCTAGCAGCTTCCCGCCCTCGCCCCTGACTACCGTGCAGTTCGAGTGTCGCCAACCCGTCCGATGACCGCTGCGAAGTCGCTCTTCCGAAGATCAGTCCTCGGTGAGACTGGGCTACGTCCGGTGCCTATGTAAGTAACACCTCCCAATAAACTGTTTTTTGCCATGACTGGGGTCATCCCTGTTCTTATTGCTTCCTCTCACCCATCTTAGGCCTTTAGGCCCGGAGGGCACCGTCTGTACTTACAGTGTTTCCACTCCCCTGCGTACGTGGTGCCAGACCCCTTTCCTCATGACAGTACTTTGGGCGGCGATAGATGGCAGCTGGCAAGACAGAAAAGCTAGCCCAGACTGAAGAAATTACACAACTAACTCCGAGAAAGTCTGTGCCATTCTGTAGCACTACTAGTTCAATGTTAACTTTTTGCAAATTTCGAAAATTCAGAGGTCAATGGAAAAAATACTAGGCACCGATTTTTTCTACCGTCTATGGATATATATAAGAGACGAAATTTTAAAGAAATGTATTTTTCTTTCGAAATTACGAATAATTGCTTAAAAACTATCTATATCTCATGCAAAATTACCCTTATTTTCGAAAACTTGTACTGATCTTATTTCAAGATGTCAATAAAGAAAAAATCTTGGTCTTCAATATTGTCCTTGTAAGTAGAGGTCGAAAAAAAATAGAATTTCTGCAATTTCGGAAAAACCAGTGATTTCAATGAAAATGAGATATGTGCCATTCTTTTAAGGGTCCTTTACGCTACCTGCGACAATATCAAATCAAACAATTTGAAGCCATTTTTGAGAAGGGAATATCAATTTTGGAGAAATCGGTTGAATTGTTTAGGCGCTAACGTTGACCGTATTGCCAATAGATTTTTCGGTATCAAGAACCGACAAACCACTGTTCCCAACGTGTTAGAGAAAGGAATTTACAACATATTCGATCAAGATTTATCCCCTTTGTCGGTACCAGGGCCCGGCATCAAGAGTTTTTCCATTGAAAATTCGCCGTTTTCGGGTGTACAATTACAATATTTTCTCTTCTTACAAAGAAAGACGAGAAAGTAAAATGTGTCGTTTTCATTATTAAAAAATCAGGGGAAGTGGTGAAATTATAGTAAGTAAGATTCATTTAGTAATTTATTACTTTGAATCAACAGCAGGGGCGCCCAGAGAAAACCAGGGGGCCTCTTTATTTCAAACAAAAAATTCCCTCCTCCTCAAATTCATCAACACAATTAATTTCTCTGAGTCAGAATAAACTTATAGTGTTAAATTTGGATTAGAGCCATTTATATTTTTCATTTCTTTTAAATGAAAAAATGTTTGGGGCCTGGGGCAAGTTTACTCACCTGCCCATTCTAGACACCCATGATCAACAGTAACATGACAGATGAAAAGCAATGACAAAAATTAACATATTTGGGCATAGATTTTTGAGCTTTCCATGGCTTTCGGTTCATGAAAATTAATGCAATGTGATTTAACAAGATATTTACTGGTATTCTTTATATACCACCTTATTACATTTTTTATTCCTAAAAATTAATTTCACTACATTTCAATGTCACAATAAAATATCACATACAGTAGAATCTCCATTATTGAGGGTAATTATGACAAGGACGAGGGTCCATGAAAAATAAAAAAAAATTTTTTTTGGTTCAAATGTTTTAATTAAAAAATAAAGATTTGTAGAAAATAAAAATAATTATTATTATTATTTAATGTTATAATGCACCCAGAGAACATGCAGGGTGCATTGTGGTAGATTAACAAAAAAAGCAACACTGAGTATAACATCATTATGGGGTCTTGAATAATATTCAGAAATTGAACATACAATAAATATTGATATTAAAAGAAGGTATAACCTTGGCAAAAACTGAATATTAAAATATTAATGTATTTATAAATTTAAAATTTTCATTAAAAACAATTTGTTTCTCTTACCAACAGGGTTTTAGGCACCTGCAGTCTATTTGTGTATTAATCCACCCCTCAGCACATCTAGAAATTCACATCAATCAATTCATATCTATATTTCTTATTTTCAAAGCACACAGAAAATGAAAGAAAACTGCAGCCTCCAGACATGTAAAAGGTGACTACGGTTTTGTTAGATACCCAGGAACTCAAGAAAATTCCTAAAACAGTAAAAGTTTTGATTTTGACTGAAAAATCCAAATATTTGTTATTCCTCATGTTCTCATATTGAGCATACCAATTGAATTCTCATAGAGAGTGCCTTGCTTATGACACAGCTGATGCAGCTGCAGGTCAATAATTACAGTTACACTTCAAAGAATAATCAATTATCTTTGGTTTCAAATTTAGTTTTTAGTTATTTGTCCTTTTCCTGTGATCAATTTAAAATTAATTTCCAAATCAATTAGGTTAATTAAATCAATTTGTGGTCACAGGTTAGACTCATCACTGACAATTTTTTTCCAATAAATTTTTTCAATACAAAACAGAGTTGAGGTAACTGGATTCACAGACAAACTGAACTCCACATAATGGAGGTTCCACTGTACTTCTCCAAATTCATAATACTCATCTTTCAAAATAATTTGTTTATTCCTTTTGACAAATTTAGACACCAGCCCAACCCCTGATATTTACATGATAGAAAATATTCAAATTTTAATCAAAACTCCCATTTGGGCTACTTTAGCTTTGAGTAAATTTTTATATATATTGCAGGGTAATGATTATTCATTGTTACTCTTTAAATTCCTTCAGAACACTTTCTAAATAATTTAAGCAAAATTTGACTTGAAACAGTAAACTGAAAGATTACTCTGAATTTTGTCAAATGATTTGTATCTTCGTTATTCCAATCTCCATTACCTTAAACTTCCAAATACAGTAATACTTTAGTGTCCTCCCTCTGAAAGAAATACCCTTTTTGAATAATCTGAATGGATCACTAAACACCAAATAGTCCTGCATAACCTGTACAATAATCAAGGAATAAAATTTAATATCCCACTGTAACACACGGCGGTGGATAGCTGTCTCACATCTCGTAAAATTCCCAAGGGTGTGTTGTGAACCAGTTCCACAGGCACTGCTTGACATCATCCGAAGTGAATTGTTTGCCCTTCAGACCCAAAATGACTTAATCACAGGGAGAGAAGTCTGGACAGTATGGAGGGTGACAGACTACCTCCTACTTGAATTTCTCGAAGATTGCTATTATTGTATTGGCCATATGAGACATTATCGTGGAGCAGAATGACCTCACGGGTCTCTAATGGCCAACACAAACAGCATCTTGCAGAAATTTAAGTGGGAGGATCTTGGTCACCCTCTGTACCGTCGAGACCTCTCTCCCTGCAATTACACCATTTTTAGTCCATTTTGGTCCTATATGTATATTTATTGGATCCACTGACCTATCAGTACACAAGAGGCAGGTGGGTGGGAGGGATGTTTGGTTACAGGTGAACAACTTTGAAAAATTTGACACACTTCCAACTATCATCAGTTTATTTTCAAATGTGCTGTAAGAAGCACAAATTTCGCAACATGTTCAGTGTGAACAATTTATGAGGTACCTCAGATTGGGGGCAATGAATATTACATTCTTTTAAAAAAATAGGTGGTAAGAAATTTAACTTGTGGGAGAATACGTTTACAAAGTCCATCACCATTCACACTTACTGTTTTTTTCATATTTTATAAAAAAAATATTCTTTATAACCAATACCCAGTAATATTACCTATATGACTATACGATGTTATGTACATTTTATTACAAAGAGCATACGACCAAATTTATGTTAATATATGACTATCACCTGTAGCTGTAGAGTCCTGTATGGCACACACATTCAATCACATGATTAAAAACATTCATTAGATCATAATTTTTTAATTTAAAATTTTAACATATATATTGAATAGTTTCTGATCATACAATATAGACTACAAAGTCATTCTCTGCTAATTGCAGCAATATAGTCTATATATAAGTACTAGAGAACTGAACAAATGCAGTTGCTTTGATACCCTAAAAGAACAAGGATATTCCACAACAATAAAGACTATTTGCAGCCCATGCACATTTGAATTTTCCTTGCTGTCTGAATTATCATTGCATACACACACACAAACACACACACATACACACAACAAATTTTGCAATGAAATAACATGGATATATTTACGACACGTCAACATCGTTTAAAGAAATATTAATGTATTTTTAATCATGTGATGCATAGAATTTGTTAAGAAGAGGTAATACAGCCTGAATAATTACACTATTACACAATAAAACAAAGTAACAAAAACTGGACAATGGCAAAAATATGGAAGGTAAGTAGTTCAACAATCCAAGTTTAACCGTCATATACAGATCTACATCTTCTAACACACAACTATACATTTTCAACAAAACAATCCCCATAATAAATAAGGTTACTTTTTCTTTCACAAAACAAGTTTCATAACAAGAACCTTATTTATCATACTTCGTACAACAAAAAATCACAAGAAATCTCATACCTTTAAAGAAAAATAATTTCAACACAATCCCTTCCAAAAAAACCAAATTTATTCATATTGTTCCCACTACATAATACTGATGAAAAAGTAATTTTGTGTTTGAAAGAGATTTGATTGTGTAACAAAATGACGCAAATGGAAAACAGGGCCCTCCCTAAAACTAGCAATAACCAGATAACTCCACATACATCATCACATACAACCTTTTAAAGTGGGTAATACACTGCAATGCAATTCTCACACTTCAATAACACTTCCATTTACATCTTGGTTCTGAATAAATAATCAGAACACAAGGCAAGGTGCTATCACAGATTTAAGAACATTAATACTCATAAAAATGAGAACAACATAGTGGTGTACTTTCCTTTTGATATGCATGTCATAATTACTACTTGCAGTTATATTTATCAGAATTCCACAGTGAACCTGTATAAGATAAATGGTTTAAGGCAAAATATATTGCAGTAACATCTAGAGTTTGAAAAAAGATATGCTTAAGTACTGTATTGTGAATACAAGTACTGAGAGGTGTGTGTACGGAATTGTTTCAAGTTTTCCATGTGTACTTCATGTTTTCTTCAGTAGTTGAAGTGCAAGAGTGCATTCTTGGTTTCATGTGCAGCAGCCAGTTTACTGATAATGTAGTAATTTATTGTGCAGAGTGGAGAAATCATGATATTTGCCAATGCCCACAGTAATGTAATAAGACATCTTATCACAAAACCATGACAAATAGGTTAAAGAATACTCCAGCAAAAAGGCAAGTTTGGAATATTCATGGTAACCTCATAAAAATACTTTAAATAAAAATCTGCACTCAATGTGCAAAAAGGAAAAGAGTGAAATTTCAATAACAAACCATATTTAAAACATGAAAATCACAAGTAAAAGGCGAACTAGTTTTAACTGTCCTCATCCGACACGATATGTATTTACACACGATAACCAAGCTCAAACTACCCCTATATATTTATATATAAAATGTATTTGCATAGTTAACACTTTTTTAGTATATCTTTATTACAACATGGAAGGATAACTGTAACAATAAGGCACTTAAAATATGGTATTCATCATGACAAAAAACATACAAAAACTTATCACTGTCATGTTGGCAAAGTTCAATTTGGTTAGGGCATCATGGAGCATACTGGCATTAGTGTTGACACCACATTAATAAGCTTCATGAAAGTTAATCTGCAACATGAAGCAATGGCAGTCCAGTACAATACCCTCATAGGAAAATATAAAAACTTTGAACTACTGCACTATCAAGCCAAAAAAGGATCAAATCCCAAGTGTATGATAAAAATACACTCTTCATGGAACTGCTAGAAGTAAAACCTTCAGTCATTGCATAAACATCAATAAATTTACTATACAAAGATATTTGTATTTACAATACATTTCAGTTCAGTCACTTTTACTACATTAGGCATGAATATGAAGCTTTTTCAGAAATTTGGCTATAAGCAATTGATTTTCACAAATTATTTCCAGATCCATTGAAAATCGTGTATGTACAAGTGAATCAGAAATAAACAATGAAATTAATTTGGAGGGAAAACAAATAAATAAAATTACATACAATGACTTTTCTATGTTTTACAACAAACAGATCCCACAAGCTCTCTTAACAATAGTTTCTAACTTACACAGCACGGAAGATTTCACATAATTCTTATTATACAATCCTTAGAAGACTATATGTACACTGCATAACATTTTTTCTACATCTTAGGAAGCTCATTTTATTAGCCAAGGATATTTCAATCTGCAGCCTGCAAGGAGATCCTTTTCCAACAACAACAACAGCAATGTTACAATAATTTAAATTTAAAAAATTGTTTTATAAATGTAACTCCTCCCAGTCTGGATTATTCCTTCAATTCCTTAAGTTAAAAATAAAACAATCCAAACATACGGTAAAATAAAATATTCATCAAATAATGAACAAAATACATTTGACATGCTTAAAGTAAACCAAGGTCTAAGGGCTAATTCTAAGAACTGAACTCACTGTTGTTTTTATTATTGTAAGTACACGAGACCACATGTAATCCAAATGTATTAACACCGGATAACATACGATAGATGGCAGGCACTATTGTAGTTTTAAATATAAATATAGACAGAATTACTATGTACATATAATAAAGAAGTGCTCTCCCTTCACAAACTTGAATTGACAATTTCCTCCCCCCCCTCTCTTGTTTACAGAACCAAAATTACAGCTCTTAGATCCTTGTTCAACTTCAAGTTACTAATGTTCAAATTAATAATTTAGCTGGCAATTATTATGCAAAGGTACTATTTCACATGGCCCTATAAAAATTAATGCTTACCAAGAATCAGGACTGCTTTGCCTTCCCGTTGCTCTCAACAACAGCTGCTGTCGAATTGGCAGCAGCTGTTGCAACAGCCTGCATGGCAGCTTGCTGAAGGCTCACTTCCACGAACTGCTGGTATGTAGGCTTCATTAAATTTTCCCACAAAAATTCCGCAGCTTCATCTATTTGTGCACCTAGCTCTCTCATTTCTCCACTGTAACGTACATATGCCCACGTGCAAAGAGTCAAGAGTGCCACACCCATCACCAAATTGCACAAGTTGGCAAGAGAGTAGATTCCAATGAGACCAAATATACCCGACAATATATATGTCACTGTTGCCACCGCAAACAGAACTGCAGGTGTGCGGGCAGCCTTAAACACATTCTTCCCTTCATTCTGAGCTTTAAAACTGGATAAACATATCGTCCAAGTCTTTGATTAACTCCTGCTTGTACTTTTCGGAAAACTCTTCACCACCCATTTTTCTCTTGTTTACAAACTGCTGAATAGCTTTATCTTTGATCCTCAAATGCTCCGATTCCAGATGTGCAGTACTTAAATATGGTTTAGTGCCTCCACACACATCATCCATCTGAGATTTATACATATCCTTTGCATTTCCCACGGCTGCAAGGTTATTGCCTTCAGCTGTTGCAACAAGCATACTCTTAGGTTCAGGTAGTTCATCTCCTTGATAAATCTGAATATAAGATCTAAAGTACTGCAGTAAGTCTTTGGCTTTAACTTTTTGACCAGCTATTTCTTTAGCAATGAGGTTCTCTGGAGCCAGAACAAGAGGAACAAGTACTTTCAAATTACTTTTAAAATCAGATTCAATATCTGAAAGTTTGCCATTGAATTCTGGATTAGTGGCAACTTTCAATCCAGGATGAGGCATCAGAAAACACGCAATTTCACCAAAGCAAGATTTGATGTGCTTCCTCAAAGACTGAAGCTCTGGATGCTGTTTGTCAGATATTGTCAACCTTCGATTTAATATCACAGTTCCACCATGAGAACCATATTGAGCTTCATAAGGAAAGGACCAATCACGAACCAGAAAGAGAAGCTTCTGGAAAGGTTTCGTACCTGCATCATCTTCCAATGCTAATCTTCCATATTCTGTGAACAACTGAAAATATAAACAAAAGAATCACTTACATTGAAATATGTAACAAATAAACAAAGGTGAACTTACAATTCACATGTCCCCTACATTCTACTGATAACTGAAATAGACATAGATAATTGAAACAAATGAAAGACACATTTTCAATGGAAATTTTATCTTAATATCCTCGAAGTCTAGACACATTAAGGAAAATGTTCTCTGGCATTTCTGGACTTACAACAATTGTTCTCTGTAAATTAAGAGTCACTTCTATTGACATTTAAGATCAACAACAACTTCACAATTTCATTATTATTTATGAGAACAAGGAAAAAAGTTTTCAAATTTGTCAGATTTTTGAAACATAACAAAATTTTTACTGTCTAGGTAATATTGCACCTTAGGCAGTATTGCTTGTATTTCAGCATTAGGTGTCATTTGTCTTAAATGAAGTTGCATAGTTACTGGCTCTCATTTATTATGTAATAACAATTAACACATGAGGACTGTCTGAAGCACAAGCAGCTGGTTGAAGCAACACTAGAAGAAATAGTCACTACAGTATGATAAACATTATATGTCACCTTTAATATGATTGTATAAAGTATGAAATTATTCACAACATGAGATGGTTACCACAGTATGATAAACATTATGTCACCTTTTACAAGATTGTATACATTATGAAATTATTCACATCACTCTGAAGGAATTTTCAAGCCATGCTCCTTATCACTACCGACATACTACCAACGCTTCACCTCTAGGGCACTTACTGTCTATGGCTACCTATTAGAAAAAAAAATTATCCCCAAATTCATTTTGTTCCACAAATTTTTATTCTCCCCTCACATTTTAACAAATCTAACAATAAAATAGTTTATCACCTGTAAATGCAAAGTAAAATTACATTTTCTTCTTATTATGGAACTCTTATGGGAAGCTTCATTATTATTTAATAGGGTCATTCCATGCAAAAAACTAGATTTTATGACATGACTCCTGCAAACTTGAAAATATTTTGGAATATTGTTGTCCGTGATGCCTACATCATCTAGGTATAATATTAACATTTTCTAACTGATTATACAGCAGCAATGCACTCTTAAAACCTAAGACTTCCTGTGAACATCCTTATATTCTTCAATTATTTTGGGCTTCATATACACGTTTCTAAAAATTCTAAAAATTTGTGAATATATATAAGATACATTCTTAAATTATTCATTAAATATCTAATCTACATTTCGCGCAAAATTACACGGAAACTAAACATATTTTCGAAAAGTTGAACGTTACTTATTCAAAGATCTGTCTTTAAGGAACAGATTTCATTAGGGAAAAAATCTCTATTTTCAATATTGTAGTTGTAGGAAGATGCCCTGAAAAAATTGCGCTATTTCAATTTTCAAAAAAACTGTCATTCCAGTCAGTGAGAACAAACTTTCAGAAAAACCTGTATGAAATTCAAGTGAAGTGCCTAGGGAAGTTGTTCTTCACGAGGCACCTTTGACTAAGTATTCCACGCTAGCAGAGGCTCTGCAACAATGGATTTTTGTGGAGAGTTGCATGCTGCCCCTTTCACTCATGTGATTTTTCTTTTACGATATCATCAAGAAAATTTAATAGCTTCTAGAACATCCTAAATGCAATATTACTGCAGATTTTCATTATTTTAAAAAGTTGGCTTTTTGAGTAATTGCGTTTTAAAAAAGTTTTATATTGTTGTATGCCAAGAATAGCATGATATAAATTAGATATTTAATGAATAATCTAACAAAGTATCTTATATATATTCACAAATTTTTAGAAGCGTTTAAATGAGGCCCAAAAAAATTGAAGAATATAAGGGTGTTCACAAGAAGTCTTAGGTTTTAAGAGTGCATTGTTGTCGAACAATCAGTTAGAAAATTTTAATATCATACCTAGATGATAGGCAATGTGTACAACAATATCCCAAAATATTTTCAAGTTTGAAGGAGTACTGTCATAAAATCTACTGTTTTGCATGGACTGACCCAATAATGACAAAAGAAACTGACACTAGATACTTTCTTTTTAACCAATTGATACTATTTGCGCACTTTCTTATGAAACAGTTAATAATTGAAAAATTTATTAGTTTTTTCAGAGTTATTTAAGCTGTTTTTAATTTTAAGAGCCTCTTTTTACATGTAGTACCCGTTATTTTTGTTCTTTTAGCGACATATTAGATCGCAGAGGAAAGAAACATTTTAACACATTTGCAGCAGGTAACAAAATTCTACCTTGTACAACAGTCATGTGGATATGGAAAATTCTATGAGACTGCCAAGGCCCCTTACAATGCATTGTAATGCTATCTAGAAATGATGTAGTGAATATGAAGAGATGGGTAATATGTAAGCAATTTGAAGGTCTATTAAAAGCACTTTTCTTTTATCTGAAGCTTCCCCTAGTCCATGAAAATCTATTTGCGAATATAATCTTGCCTTTGTAGTGTTAAGTGAAAAAAAGACCAGTTCCCAGATACACAATTTTGGCACCTAACCACCCAGTATCAAATGTGTTGTAATCTAGTCATTCATTGACCAAGATTCAGATCTCATATTCAAAGTAACCATAAATCATTGCAAAAGTCAACTGACACTCAAAATCTGGTTCTAGACAACAAAAGTAATGAAATTACATAATTAATGTATTGTAAGGGGATTGACAGAACTCATCGAAACAGGCTTACGCCCTACAAGCTCCAAGCCTTAACATTAAAAGAGTGATGAAAAAATATTGTGATAAAATATCACAGAAAATGCTAATAATATATGTAACTTTTAAAAATACTGAATATTTATTTGTACATATTTTGTAACATTACAGTGAACAAGAATGATTAATCAAGACCATCTTTCTAAACATTTGGAAACAAAAATCCTAGATTTTGTAACATATTTGCAAATGGACATCTCTGGTGCAACCAATACAAGCCCAAAACTGAAAAGAAACCTTTTTAAGACAATGAACACTGCAAAAATTGTTGAAAGGAGTTCTGTTTCTCAGCTGCGCCGTAAAAAAGCTTGAATTGAAGACGAGTCAACAATACATAAAATTATCCATAGCATAAATGGCAAGTTAAAATATTTCAGCATATCATTGTAGTAGTTAGTGCCATTGTAACGTGCATTTTGCTACTTCTCTCTCTCCTCAATCGTGATTTGTTTTTAAAAAATGATGAACATGGAGAAATATTTAATTTTTTCATTCTGCATGCATAAAATGTGTCTATTCTTTACTGTGAATTGTGACGGAATACATTATTAATTTCCTGAAAACAGTGCCAAAATTACAAATGTCAGTTTTCACAACTTATTTTGTGAACTGTCCTTATCTAACGCCAAGGAGATTAATTATGCGAATGAGCTAGACAAGTGAAAAGTCAACATGGTCCTTCAACGATTTTCGCATAAAAGAGTGCGAGATAATATAAAGACTCCAGGCTGTTTTACATAAATCAGCAAGGCTGGAGCCTCGCAATCAAAATGGGAATGTATAAGCAGAGCTAATCTACTTGGTCCTAAAATGATAACAATGGAAATGATTAATAACTTGTAGATTATTTTCTAATCAACAAGTTATTACTCTTTAACAGTAGATTTTTCGGAACTATTAATTTACCATTATTCAAGTCTACCGAATCATTCATAATTATGAATACACCATGATTCTTCCTACATTTGAAAACACGTTCATTTGAACATGATTCCACAATTCCAGAAAAATTCCGAGCGTTTAGTTGAATCAATATTTGTGAAAAGGTCATCAGTCAGGAAAACAAATTACTTGAGAACTGAAAAAAAATAAAAGTTTAATATCAAAACTATGCAGTTAATGGCGCTTTTCTCATTATTATAATTTTCTATATATTTGTTGTGACTGTGACAGTAAAATAAATTATTATTAAATTAGATCTTTTGTTCTTTTTTTGATTTTAAATGCTCTTGACTGACATTGTTTTTACAAACAATGGAATATTTTTTTTATTTTTATTTCATAGTTTCTTTTGATAATTCAAGTTTTGGCAGGGGATAGAAAAAATATTACATATCTATCTCTAAAAGCATGTCTCAATATTTTCAAACATATTTACCAAATTAATGTTGAGCATACCCAAAATTTAGCCATTAAGTATTAGGTAAAACAACAAAATCCTCACTGCATATATTCAATTCCCTTTCTTCATATTCATAATCCACTGCACGGTCTGTAAGAACAAACCACTGTAATATATTCTCTTAAAACTCCGTATTCTCAGCTACTGTCTGATTTTCTCCAGGTCTGACGTCTTTGACACTTTGATTGGAACCTATCCTGAAGGAAAAGCTGGAATGCCTGGGTGTACAAGATCATGAGTTTGACCAAGAATGAATGAAAAATTGATGTGGCCTCTTATGGAATATTACCATCGCATGAATCCTCTTCTCTCTGAATTGTATTAAAGATGGTACAGACTGCCGACAAAACATGTGATGGTCTCACTTCTTGGTTTGTGCCTTATATCCTCTCAGATGTCAATCTTCTTCCGCCATTTCTTGAAATCAATAATACCGGATCCTGTGGCTTCCTTTACCTCAAATTTCCCAGGTTTTACACTTTTAATAACATGCCCTGTTGTTTCTTGGATACTGCAATACCTGTCATGTCTTCCTAGGCTCCATTTTACAACTCCGAAGTACCTGCTCGTATTTCGTTCAGTCACTGTCGTTGCTTTAACAAAACTTACATCAGAGCTCTCTGAATATCAATAATGCTAGTCAAAATGACTTCGTTTTAACATCAAACTGTAGCTCTATCCATGTAGAATCAGGAATGCAGAAAAACATTAATTTTCATAAAATAGTGACTGATGTTATAACAAAAATTGATTGAGTTAGTTCTCTACATTATTTTCAAGACTGTACAACGGCTGGCCTGTGTTACGTTTGTTTCACATGCTAATGAAAAAACATCACTTCTCTTAGGTTGGGTAATTGAATTCATGAGTTAAGGCTATTGTAAGTTGGTACTGTGACCAAGAATGAGCAATATCTGAATCAGGTAGTGGCGAGGCGTAGCATTTTTGTGTGGTCTTTGCTAATTTATATAGAAACCAAGACTATCTTTTTGAAGTGACAGAAGTGACAAACAGGGGAGAAGACGCGCAATAATGTAAAGTGGTGTTTTTTAAATCTGAAAAAGACACTAATTTTTCTGATCTTTTTTCATAATAAATCTCCTGGACTCCCTTAAGGAAATACTGGAATATTTTAGAAACCATGGTATGGTGGCAAAACAAATTATTTCAATCCTATAAAGGTGAAATGAAATAATATTTTAATAATAATTATTTTAAATTTCATTTGGTGTCTGGTTATCATTCTTTATGGTTGCTAACCCTTCCCCAAAAAGAATTCAAAATGGGCTAACAATCAACTGAGCAGTTGTTGCCATTTCAGCATTCAATGCATCAAAAGAATGTTTCAAACCAGCACAAGCCAAACTCACTGCCCACGAGTTGAGATGCTGAGTAATAATACAGGTCAAGGGTTATTGGATTAGAAGTTGTGCACACAACACCCACGTGCAACAAATGGGATTACACTCATTATCTTGCCATAGCCATAGCACATCAGCTAATCAGTGCAGGCTGGCTCTTTGAAGTATTGGAACCCTTCATAATGACTCTCCCAGACTTGAATAAACTATAGATATCGTTGAACTTTCAAATACAGATGAAGAAAAAATAATCAAGGAATGCTTGAAGTTGCAACTCATCCATCATGTAATGATCTGGATATGCCCAGAAATTTAGATTGTAAATGACTTAAATTCATAAAAATGCATATAGCTGCCCATTTGCTCTTTCCCTTGTATTTAACTTTTATAATTATGTATTATTTTTAAAGTGGAAAAATTCCTTTCTACAAATGCTGTTGGAGCTGGTATCATGAATATTAATTCAGTTAAAGAGAAAATTTCCATAAATACACAGTCAAAATTTTCTTCTTTAAAAATTTTTACTAATTTTTAGGGATATTTGTCTTAAGATGTTCCAATTTCATTCAAAACAATCAGTCCATTTTTTTTTTATCTCAGCAATTCAAGAATATATGAATACAAGGTAACAAACACTCAAACGTTCTTTATTTCATGATAAAAAAAAAAAAAAATTTTTCAATCAAAATCTAATCTTCAAATGTAAGTGAACCAAATAGTATTTGTTTCAGTAACTACGATATCTTCATTTTCCTTTACAGTGCATGAAAAACAAAAAACCTACAAACACTAACGAAGACAGTAAAAGCACTCAATCAGGATGCACACAAACACAATACACTGTTTCCGCCACAAATTCATACTACATCGTAATGGCATAATTCTACAATGCATGGGCAGGAACAGCTGAGTTTCTACAAAAAACAGCGATAACTGGAGAGCTTGTCAAAGCTAGCTGTACAAAAAAATACCGCAGGAATTGGCTGGATGAGTCACTGTGAGTGGCGGCAAGCTCTCAATTCAATGCACTAAAACAGGCGAATCCTTTACATACTTCTCGTTGATTCACGTCTATTTCTCAGCTGATTTTTTACTATTACCTTTAAAATATCTGCAGGTTTTTTCCTAATATTCAATTCTTCTCTAAAATGTTGAAAATGCACAATTTTGATAATTTTGTTTGATCATTGGCACATCTATCCATGACCGATTGCCTTGCCACTGGAATCGGGATATCTGGTAAGTAAAGAATTTCTCATAATACTTCTCAAAGTTGATGCATACACTTGCATGAATGCACACATGATGAAAACTGTTTAGGATGACAGATTTATCTTACTAACTGACCAATATATATTAACCCTTTGTGGTCCTTTGTCCTGCAGTGCGGGATGCAACGTTTTCCTCACTGTAGTCCCTTTAAATCCCCAAGTATCTTGTATCGGTCAGGGGAACTGCAGCTTAAGTAACTGCACTCAAGATTCCAAATTATTTTTTGTACTGTTACAAACAAAACATTTTAATTTATTTGCCTAATTCATTATACATAATTTTGTAAGTTAATGATTGATGTGGGGAGTTTCACCTGATCAGCAATAATGCCTGCAGATTGCATTGTATCAATGGAGTCCAAGTTATCATTACTGTCACTTTCTTCTTTCTCCTAGGAATCACTTGAGAAAAAGTTCTCAAATTCGTATTTTCCTGAAGATTGTTCACATTCAGAATTGTTTATCGTTTCACTCAGTGGACAATCTGTGAGAATCCTGAATGCTTACTTCTCGGACACCATAAGTACAACTGCAACCTCGAAAACAAATTGATTTCAAGCAACCTAAAATTGTGTGAAGTCTGGCTACAATGAAGGAAAATATTGCTTAATCTCTCCTGAAGAGAATTAGATGTAACGGTAACTGGTGCCATCTACCTGAGTGAAATAACACACAGTTAAATAAAAGTCCCAGCCCTTGGGCCAAAGGACCAGAATCAGGAAAAAGAAAGTCCTGTGACGCACGACACTACACTGCCAGATGAAGAAAATGGAAAAGCGAAAGGACCGCAAAGGGTTAATATACTCTATAAGGGTTAAAAATACTCTATTTTTATTCTATTACAGCTTCAAGATTGATTACATGTTTGATACACATTACATGTTTGATTATTGTGTGCAACTCAGAAATGGTGCATCATAGGCCCTAAAATGCCTATGTTTCTTTGACCATAATCAACAAAATCAGATCTTTTTGGAAATTCAATTACATTTTTAAAGGTTTGGGAACACTTACTATGTGGTGCAGATGCAGGTGCATAGAAATCTATGTAAAATTCAAGTATTTGGAAGGGATATAGTTTATTTAGTCATGCAAAGGATTATTTTGATATTCATTCATGCCAATCTACGGGGGGGATTGGCGAGTAACTTGTAGAAATGATTCACATTTGTTTCATGAACACTGGCCAACTAGTGCTGGAGCTGTGATACTCCTATTATTTTCATTCTGTCAAATGAAGAGGATGCACCTGAAGGTAGTTTACTTATGTTTTAGAATAAATGAAAAATACACTTCAAAATTTCTATTACATACTTTATAAACATACATTTCTATTACTTCCCTATGTAAAATATTATTGACACAGATTATTTGAAGATTAAAAACTGATACATCGCAGGCATATGTAGATGAAAGCATAATTAAAATGAGTTTTTGGTTCTGATATGTGTCGATTGTGGGCTACCTGGTTACTGTTAACGAGCATGGACTTACTTTGAATTTCTCTAACAAAAAATTAATTTTAATATTCTCACATGCTTTTATATATGATTGGTACCAGTTCTTACAATATTCTTTTCAATGACAATACGGGACTAAAATAAACCACACACGAATATTACACCTAACCTCCAATAAAGGAAATACAGATCTGATATTATCAGTCAGATATGCTCAACCGTTTTGTAACTGTCAAAATAATTGCAAGCTGACCTCAACATGGTATAGTCACATTGATACCCACAATCAGTACCAAATTTATACAATGTAACATGCAGTTCAGAGCATGACTGTTTGAAGCTGGATCCCAGCATCAAGCTATTTTTGCTTTGAAAACCATGACTATCAAAGAGTGGGATGTTTGCATGGGTTGAACTAGACCCAAATAAAATATTAAAAAGAGACTGTTCAATTTTGGGCAAACAAGTACAGTGAAACTCTGTTTGTACATTTAACACTTATATGTTTCTCACAGTTGCACATTGTTTTCTGTAAGTTCTGGATAAATTCCTATACATCCCATGCTAAATTATTTCAGATATGCATTTTACGATTACACATTCATAATGAAAGTCCCTTTAAAATCATATAACGTCCAAAATGACAAAGGTGCCCAATAAGTGAGAACAAATGGAAAACGGCACAAGAGCACTCTTGCCAAAGCACATCATGTTAACTAGAAAAAAAAACGTTATCATGACTTACATTGTAGCTTGAGATGTGAGCACAATGTAGGTCACCAAGACCATTTGTGTGACGTTTCGAAAAGATAGATCTACATGTGCATAGGCATCGACACAGCTGACTTCATCAGTGTTGGGTGACGTGTTTCAATGCAACACATCTGTGACACAGTCCTAAAGCGCTGGCTGCATATACTGTGAATATTAATGCTATATTTTTCACCAGGTACGCCTATCTTGGTTCGCATGTCTTCTACGTAATGAGTAACCTACTTCATCTTCCGATCTCGGTCAGGTTTTTGTCCAGTTTCTGTGATCCACATATCAAATGCTGATGTGGCCCCTTGTTTTGCTTCTGGACAGAAATGTAGCTTCACCTTTTGCTAGTAGTGGTAGGACAAGAGCTGATGGGGGGGGGGGGAGGTGTTACTATTTTGTTAGCAATACAAATATAAAATGAAATGAAATCTGCAGTTTGTTTACTGATGCAAATAAGTTTTTTATAACTTGGGAGCAAAAATCTGTAGTTTTCAAAAGTTGCTAACTTTGCTTCTTTTGAAACTTTTATTCATCATTCAACTATTTATAGTTAAAACGTTTGGGAGAGATTCTGGAGCTCAAGAAAACATGCGCAGATGGTGCTTCTCCCCCCATATGTCACATACAGCTTTTAATGTTCTTTGGCTAAATAAATGAAAACTAATGGTCCAAGAGTGGAGCATGCCAATGTAAAAATATTGAATTTTTGTTTTGCTCATAATATTCAATGTTATGAGTTTTTCTCACATACATTTTTTCCCTTCAGTCCCTCGAAAAACGTAAGTGAAGTTTTACTGTAATCAAAAACAAAAGAATGTCTACATGTACAACAAAACACATCTTAAATCTCACCTGTAAATGTTGAAGATCATCTTCTTGAATATTGTGGAAAATATTGAAAATTTGCACAGAGGAAACCATTGTGCTAAGGGCAAAAATCGTGGCACAATCTTTTACAGTGCTTTCTGAATCGAAAGAACCTTGGGTGTCCATCAGAAGCACAGCTACCTATAAAATCAATCAAAATGCAAATTATTTAGACAGTATTCGTGTTCATTAATTACTTATTAGAACAGTATCACTCAAAATATTTAAGGATATAAAGAACCCAGAATAACTGATCACACAAATTATTCTTCTTTCTTTACAGTAATTTTGACAAAGCTTCATTATCCCTTTTGTCCATTTATGGATGATAATAATAATTAATGGTCAAATACACAAGGTTCCCTTCAATCCTTTGCAGCATGAGCTCACTAGGCATTATGTATCATCATTTCCAGCCTTATGTGACCTGTAAGAAATTCTCCCTTTTCATCCTTAGTGCCCTACAACTATACTACCTGGCACAATTAAGCCATCAGTGCAATGCTAAAGGTTTCCCCAACAATTACAGTTTATTAATGGCTTTTCAATTATCAAAGAGCATAGTAATACATATCATTTAAAATATACAAACTATGAATTACAATATATACAAATGAAATATATCAATCAAAGCAATGAATTATAATATTGTGAGAAAATCAATTATAGTAAGTGACTATCCATTAATTAACAGCGTAATTGTTAATGTAATTCTCAAGTAATCATTACAGACCGGATTTTTATGTAATTGCATATTTTTTGTCCTTCTACCCACCGTTCTCAAAATTGTAATCTGGAGAATCATAGCCCTCCTTACACAATATCGAATTTTTTCGTTACATATTTTTACATATTTAGTACTATGTTACATATTTTACATATTTTGCGGTTTTCACAATATATTTTCTTATTTTATCAATTTTCTTCAATTTAATTTCATATTTTGTTTTGTGAAAATATGATGTTTTTTTAATCAGCTTTTTTTCCTACATTATTGGGAAAATCTAGGAGTCCAAAATATCGTTGACACCGCGTTTAGTGATCTGTAACCTTAATTTCCCAGAAAACTTTGTGATCGCCGACGTGTAACACATGGATGAAGATGCTGCAGTGTGTGTTTGCTGGTCGTAGATCTCACCAGTTTGTGCGATGGCTTCTATTGCGATAAGTCCGGCTCCTAAACTATGGTCCTGACTAATAATAGACGACGCTTTACTATTGACGAGAAAGTTGTGTGATGTGAAGTGAGCAGCTTTTCTAATGTAATTTCTTGCTAAGCAAATGGTTTTGAATTAGAGAATTTTAATATCACATATTATACTGGATTTTACATATTTATTACATATTCTTACTATTTTCATTACATATTTATGTACATATTTTGATAGTTTAATACTACATATTTTTCCGGTCTCTAGTAATCATATAAGTATTTTTGACCATTGCTAAATCGTTAGTGCACAAAAACTTGCTTATATACATAAATAATACTTTTTCTGTATTCTACACAAACTGACATTCGCCATTATGTTGTAATTTCATACAAATACATCAAAAGAAGTAGTGTGGGCTAAACCAAAAACATTTTTGTATGGAGTGCTAATGTCAAAAATTAATTCAGTTTTTGTAGCGAGCTCAGTTTTCTTGGGACCTCAAAGCAATGTAAAGTGAAATCCTTAAAAACACAGCTAATTAATTATTCTGTTGTGGCTATGTTTATACATTTTGCACTTAAACATTTTTCATGTTTAAGTCCTACATAAACTCCTTCAGATATGCGTTTTACATTTATACATTTTTCATGCTTACACATTCATAATTATAGTCCCTTTAAGATCATATAACGTACAAATCATACCGACATAGGTGAACAATATGTGAGAATGGGAATTTTGGACAAAACTGCAGGATGAAAAATAGGGGCATTAGTGTTGTCCGATACAGCTTTGCATAAATTCACCAACATTGATGATAAAAATTCTGCGCATTTAAAGGAAATATTGAAATGAGGGAATCAGAGATTTATAATGAAATTATAAGGCTGGTGTCACATGAGCATTTAGTTGATGATGCACATTCCATTGATAGACATTACTCACAGCTCATGCGCTGTTTCGCATAAGATTCAATGTTAATCTATGATGCACGTTAAATGACTCATGGCCGCAGCTGTTGTCATGGTTGCAGCTTACACAGTTGAAGTCATCAATGTTAGGTGAGGCATATCAATGCAACACTCGTGTGACATAGGCATAAAGAACTGACTGCATAAAATGCTCTTTTCCATCAGGCGTGCCTATGCCTGGCTCGTGTGTCTTCCAAGTAACAAGTAATGTACATCAACTTCCAGTCTCAATCAGGATTTTGTCCAGTTTTCGTGATTCATTGAACAAATGACAAAATGATTCCTTGTTTTGCTTCTGGACAAAAATGTAGGTTTATGCTCACATTTTGTTTACCGATGAAAATAAGTATTCAATAACTCAGGAGGGAAAATGTCTATTTTCAAAGGTTACTAACTTAGCATTTTAAGGAACTTTTATTCATTGTCCAACTATTTAGTTAAAATGTTGGAAAGAGATTCTGGAGCTCAAGAAAACGTGCACAGAGGGTACTTTTCCCCCTACATCACATATAGTTTTTGTTGTTCTATGACTAAATCAAACAAAAAGTAAGGTTGGTAGCAGTTTGTGCGAGCTAGTCCAAAAGTGGAACTGCAAATGTAAAAAAAAGGTTGGGTTTTTGTTTTCCTCATAATCAATTTCAGTTAGGGGTTGTCCATAAATTATGCAACGCTTCAGAGGGGCAGGGAGGGGATTTGAGGCAGTTTTACACTGCATTACATAGGGGAGTCAATCCATTTTAAGTGGTCCAGCACTGGTCGCTCCACCATCTCGAAAAAAATTCATATTTTGTACATACATTTCCTTATGTTTTGGCTATTCAAAAACATCTTCAACTTTTATTCATTGTACCTTGTTTACAAGGGGCGGCTAAACTTGGCCCCGCACCATTTATAATTTCTTAGAATATCAACAACCAAAAGTTAGCGTATCTGACAGAACTAATGCATTGGGCTGAGGATTTAACAAGCTTGTGAGTCCACACAGGCTTTTAAATAGTCTTCTATGAGTTTGTGGCTTCATTGTTTTCTTCCCTCTATGTCAAAACGTGTTTCTGTCTTTAACCACAATTGTGTGATCATTTATCAAAATGGAGTGCGAGTGTTGTGTAGGTGATTTTACTAATGAATTTGGATATAAAACTATTTATGATGTTTTTCCTAAGGACATTACATCAATTGAAGACTTTGGTGCAGAGGAGAAAGTATTGTTTTCATTAAGGAATAATTGTGATATCACATCTCCCTGTAAGTATCAAGAGATAAAATATGCACAAAATTTTCATCTCTTTGGCCAGTCTTTTTCAGATCTTTACAAAAATCATAAAAAACCTATATCAAAAGTATTGAGAGAAATAATTTCGGCTCATTCTTACAAGAATAAAATTTTTCAGACAATCTTATACTAGGGAAATCATTGTGTCAAACATGTTATTCTAAAATTCAGTCGTGAGTACTGAGTGACTGTAGAAACTCTGCAGAAACGTTCGGAAATAGTAAGCAGAATGACAAATTTAAACGCAAAAAATAAACAAAATGCTGAATTTATTTATTTGTTATATTTTATAAATAATTTTCTTTGGCCTGTTCAGCTTTTAAAATCAAGGTGACCATATTTTCAATTACAAACGTAGATGTCAAGTTGTGAGTTTGTTTTAAAGTATGTAATGTTTAAAATTATTTATGTTTATGTTTATTAATGATAAAGTATAATTAATTATTTTAAATCAATGTAGATTTTAGTTTAAAATAACTTAAAAATAATCAGATTACTACTTGGCACAAACGTATCCGCAATGTGGAAATGAAGCCTCTTTTTCTTAAATTTTCAATTTTTTAAAAAACACTTCGAGTTAAATCTAAAACAAGAAATATTGATTGAAGTTTGGTATGATAGCAGTCTAGCATGTGTGCAATTTTCAGGTTTTATCTGGTCTCCCAACAGAGATTTTACAGCTCAAAATTTGGAAAAAATCCAAAATTCCAATTTTCAAGAGGATGTTATTTTCAAATGGTATGTTATATACCACTGATATTTTACAAAATGTAACTATACTGTTATGTGTTAAAGCACAGCAAAAAATTAAGGCTATGAGTCTATTCCTTCTTTGAGAAATTACTCTCTGAAAATCAAATTTCATTCATTCGTGTTCCATAGATTTGGTTGCAAATATTCCCCAGATAAAAACACAGAAAATAGGTAAATAATATTTTGATTTGCAGGCCGGAGTATACTGAATCAAATGCTTTTTATTCTAGAATGCTAGAACAACCTTAAGCGAACTAATTTAGAAAAGAGTAAATGTCTGCAAACGCGAAAAATGGCACATGGTGTGAAACAAAAATGGCCATCACTTGTAAAAAACAGCCAAAACATAGGGAAATGTATGTACAAAATATGAATTTTTTTTGAGATGGTCAAGCGACCAATTTATTAAATTCTGGACCACTTAAAATGGATTGACCAAGGGTTAGAGGGGTATTATTTACATGTTGCGTAACATTGAAATTTTTTTATCTTCAATAGTTGCTGAAATATTTTTTTCGAGGCCTGGATTAAAACATTAACTAATTAATTTGTTTTAAAAACATGAACTAAAGTTTTTAGTTGTAAATTGTTACAATATATGGAAATATTTTTGCAACTTCTTTTCGAATCTCTAAAATTATGAAGAAAATATTCAAAACTGATATGAAGGGTACTCTAAAAATCCATTTAAAATGGTGCTGTAGACTCTCGCTCTTGCATCACCCATGACGGTGTGTGCATAGCTGATCAACTATTTCTCACACAAGCTTTCTTCTTTCACTCTCAACTTGCCCCAATCTTAATGTTAGGTGTGCAGCCAGCACTGCCAACTAATTTCTACTTTAATTATCATTATTTTAATATTCAACACAAGTAATATAAATACAAATTGTTTTTACTGTGTTGTAATTCGTTTTCACTTCTTGTATTTAAAAAAAGGGGGTTGCAAGCATTATGTAATCTATTAAGGGGATACAAGTTCGTCTTACGGGTTACCAGGGGGAGAGGAGGTATTGAAAATGCTCGAAATATGCATTATGTAATTTATGGATGGTCCCTTATTAATTTTTCTCACTTATATATTTTTTTCCTTCAATCCCCAGAAAAATGTATAAGTGAAGATTCACTGTTTTCTTCAGATGTAATAATAGAAAATCCTTTAAAATATGTGTAAGAAATTTCCATACCCCATAAGGGATGTAATTTGCCACCTAAACTAGGTTTCTCAAACGATTGTTTAGATTTCTTGGACAACCTTGGCGCATTAAGCAATGAACACGGCAAAATGTTTCAGGGAGACATTTATCAAATGGAACGGCATTTTTGAGGCAATTAGAATGCCACAGAAGTTGTTTTCACAAAAGATTTCATGAAGGAAAAAAAACTATTATCACTATTGTACGCATGAAAAGTTAATTTCTCCATTTTTCAACAATACAATGAGTTTGGAGATAAGAGGAGCTGCAGCATTTTTTTAAGCATCCTTTCCTCTATCCAAGGAACAAATTTAGAGCTGTTTTAATAAAAAAAACTTGTTTAAACATGGCCTTTATTTTGTGCAAAATTACATGAAAACTACTCATAACTTTAAAACATTGTACACGACCATATTTAAAGATCTCTCTTTGAAGAATAGATTTTGTTAAGGAGAAAAGTCTCATCTTCAATATCACAGTTGTAGGAAAATAACGAAAAAATTAAGAACTTTTGTTGTTTTCAAAAAATTCAGTTTTCAACGAAAATGAGATCAGCACCATTTCTTTATGCATCCTTTGTACTATCCAAGGCAAAAGTTTCCAAATCAAAATTTCTGGTGCTCCGGAAAACTCGTCTTTCGCAAAGCAAGTTTCCTGTACAAGCTTTTAACGTGCTAAGCGGGATTGTTAAACGAGTAAACATAATTTGATGGAATTGGGACCAGGACTTGAAAAATGAATGTACCAAGTGGGAAAAACGTGATAACAGGGAAGGTGCTAATGAGATTCCACTGTATATTGTTTTATTTACTCATAATTGCATTTTATATTCCATACTATGTAAAAGTATTGTGGTATAATATAAAATTCCATGTATCTTGCTGAGTTAGGATGGTGGAAGGTTTTCTCATTTCCCACAAATTTGATTTTTGGACCAACAAATGCTGTTTCCAAGAAGCCCTTCAATTGTTTGTAAATTGAAAAATAATCAAGTTTACCTGTTCCCCACTTGGCAGAGTTCGAATAAAGGGTTCAGACCACAGCAATATGCCAGATGTGTCACGTTCTGAGCCACCTTTCCATGAAAATCCATCCAGGGGGGTATCATCATCACCAATCCAATTATCGTTACCTCCAGCCTTTGGGGAAAAAGAAGTTTATAATTAGTCTTAAAATAGATGAAATGTATTCAAAGTTTAAATTTAAATATATAATGTGACATAAATTGTATTAAAAAGCAAACATTTATGAAGCATTCACTATTTGCAGTGAGATAAATATTTATGCCCCAAGTTTCAATTAACCTACCAAAAATAAAATTTAAAAGATGATCAAATATACAATTTGAGTTATTGTTGGAAAATAAACTATAAATAAATTTTTAAATCTTTCAGGGCAACGTCATTATTATACTAATGAGTTCAAAAACTAAGAAAAAGCATTTTCATGATAATTCTCTTAGAATCTTCTCAAAGGATCAAGGGAAAAAATGATCAGTTTCCCCACCAGTACACTGAGATGCATCAAATAACACCTCATTTGCACCAAATGGTGAACCAGAAAATTTCTAACTATGAATGAGTGCTGGACACAGTTACCCAAATACTATAAGTAGGGTGCATTTGTGAAGTGTCTTGAAAACGATTTCTATGCCACAACACTCCTAATATATTAATTAAATCATTAACACCTGTACTTAAGATAAAACAAAAATAAGTACAGGTGGTTGTTTTTATGTGTCGGTACTCCAGTTATTCAAAACATAAATATAAAAATAAAACTACTAACTTCAAAGAATTTCTAAATAAGAAGGAATAAATTTTGTAACTGCAACCAATAAATTATACTGGGTTGATTTTTCACTTTTAAACGTATAAAGCAATTATACTTCAATTTTTATGTAGTGGCTGAAGGCATTAGATCTTTGTTACACCTCCTGCCTTATAAAAAGAACCTCTTTAATTAATTCAAAAACATCATTCTCAATGGGGCTGAAGCCTTAGAACTGTGCTCATCACTTTCAAAAAGATCCATTTTTTATGGCAGGAGGTGTAGCAAAACTAATAAAACATCAGCGTCTCAATTACAGCAAAAATAAAAAATCATAGCAGAATCTCGTTATAATAAAACATTACTGACTGCAATTTTCACTTTCCTATCTTCACTGTAACATATTCTTTTAATCTGTTCTACTGATGGGCCAATTGGAATTCTTCACCAGTAGAGACAGAATAAAGGCAAGATGTCTTTAATACCCAAAAATTCACTACAAGACAATAACAATAGGACTAGGAAAACCATTTTATTTTAAGTTTATAGGGGTTAATAGAATACAAAGTGTTATAAATTTTTTTATCACCACAACCTCAACTGAAATTTCACGCCAAAATTCTAACATTTAAATTTTAAATTTTTTTAACCGATTTTGACTATGAACGAAACTACAACTAGTTTAATAAATCTAACACATTCTGGCAAGAACCCTACAGTTTGCCCGCTAACAGTAGATCAATGGAATAATTTGCGAGACATTTAAATTTCTCCGCCATGATGTTACATTTACTACTCACTCTAGTAATGAAAAACCTATTCATCACATTTTTTATCATATTAAAATGTGAAAATGACAATTTAGAAAATCTGAATAGGTAGAAAAACAAGTAGTTTTCTAAAATAAATAATATAAAACAACAATTAAAAGAAATTGAAAATCACTTAACTAGCACTTAAAATGGAATTACGCTACGCACATTTACAAAATAAAATTAGTAATCTGGATAGACCAAAAAATCATTCCTACAAAAATTAAAACCTAGTGCAAGAGCGTATAAAAACAAACAAACTTTGATTGGATTAACAGAAATTTCGTGTTACAATTACAAAGAAACCACAGATTTCTACAATGTAATGGAGCAAATTAAAAATCTGTAAATTATATTAGCTTCAAGAGAATTTCTAAGGATGATCATGTTGTATGAGCATACCTTACTTTTCTTGCCAGCAATGATCTTCAAAACATTTATTTTGCAGGTACAACAGAATTACATACCCGAAAATCCCTACAGTCCCTAAAGATGGTGACGTTAATTAGGGTCCCTACTTTGTCTGTAATATGTCCTAGTGGAAAGCAACACACAGCATAGCATAACCACAATTTTCAAACAAGAACATGAACATACAAAAAGGAAATGAATGTACTTTTTTCCAGTGATCTCATCAAATTAGTGTAGTTGGTTGTTCAATTAACTTGTAAAATCAAGCATGCTTGGTTTAAGATGAACCATAGTTGGTGTTTGCATCACGCAATTTTGAAATTAAATACAAATAGAAACTATTTTCAACATTACTTCTTTTAATATCATAATATACTGTCAAGATCCATTGTTCCTTCTAGACCAATTTCCAAACATGTGACAATAAATACATATGTGATATATTAAAAAAAAAAAATCCTTTCTCTGTTGCACTTCCTTGAGAATGTTAAAAATGTATTTCTATCCACCTTGGCAATATTTTCTGATGTTACACATTTCATGCTTTCGATTTATACTTCCTGCACTTTCGTCTTAATATAGTTTCTGAAGACTCCACATCTAACATTCCATCAAAATATTGTAATTGCGGCATTGACTTTGTGGATAAATATAATCATGAAACATCAACAATCGCCAACTTTGCAAAAGCCATGTGAAGCTTCTTTAAATTAGTTTCAACACCAGTGTTAACATGAGGCTCAACATTTTCTCCAAATTGAACACATCAGTTAGCGTTCTTGACATCTTGTCAAATATGCAACATATTTTAACAATGCACAGCATACACAGTTTTTGGTTCAATACTCATTGCAAGATTCTTCAGTGTGCTGATGATGTTGATCATGTGTGACAAAGACAAAAACAAAAGATATTCGATTGCACTGCAAGTTCACTAGGTTACATAAATATATTTATCACGTTCCTAATTCTTGTGTAAAATTAATACCGAATGACAGGCAAAACAAAATCCAAGGTGTAACATATTATTGTTTTCAAAAATAGGTAATAAGAAATCACAGGACAAAACATTATCCATGTGATCAATAAAGCAATTTAAAAACTAATATGAGAGAATTTACATTAACTTACATGTAAATACCGTAGGAAAAAATCCAGCAAGAAGGACTTTCCCTTACGAAATGCACCTGCAACTGACACAAGGACTATGTTCTTGTCTTTAATACTAGTCTGAAGTAAGATCTTCTGTAAAGCAGCTTCATCTAGTTCAAACGAGTGATCATCTTTAGGAATGATAATGGGTATTGGTTGACCACCAACTCGCTTATTCTGCAAAAACAAAACTTCAAATTAATTCCATAAAATTATAAACAACAATTATGCACAAAACACATTTTAAAGTAACAATCAACATAATTAGAATGCATTTGTGCCCAAATAATTATAACAAAGCATTCATAGCAATAGTGTCAATATAAAAGTAGCAGCAGCAGCAACAGCATTTAAAAGAATTTTTCACAAGTAACTGAAGATTTGTCACCAAATGCACAAACATCAACACAATTTCGGAATCTGAAATCCTCTTCAATTATTATTTAATGTGGTTTTCTCAACAACTCCATAATACTAACAAAATCATGCAACATAATCACTTTTCAAAATAGGATATTCAAAGAAAATAAAATGAATTATCAACACAAATAATAATAGAACTGGTCTTAAATGAAAGAATCAAACGTATGAACACACACATGCATATTTGTAAGAACACACGAGACACATACACTTGCTTTGACTGGAACAGGTTGTTCGTCTATTTCAAATGACGAATCTGGAGAGTCTCCACTTGGCAAATTTTGCACACGTGATCTTAGCTCAGTCATCTTGCTTAAATTTAACTTGTTGAATACTCAGGATACAATTACTGAAAATTAATAACATTATTAATATTTAAATACAATGAAATGTTAATTAGTAGAAAATTAGTCTGCAGTATAAAGTGACTTGAAAAGAAAACACACTTAAATACAAAAATATCATTCCTCTTCCAAAACATCTTGGTGAAAATAAACAAGTTAAAGGAGGAATTCAGGAAATAATATTAGAATATATGTGATCAAAAATGTCATTGACAATAGTCAATGTTAAATTTTTTTTAAAATTCAAGGAACACACATGCCATACATTCTCGTGATAATTTTCCAAATAAACACTGGACATAAACATTCGATAACTAAAGAAACATTAGTGAAAAAAAATCTTCACGTCAAGACAATGAACTGAAAGTTCAGTACGTTGTGGGGCAGCACGAGACTAACGACAGTAGTAAAGAATAATTAACACGATATATGACGACGTTAAACAGCGTTCTTCAACATTTTTTCTGTTTCCGAAGTTTCGCCCAACTAAAATACCAATATTTATTGAGTATCTCTTTCACCAAACTATAAAACGTCATAACCTCTGAAAGACAAAGGTAAGTCGATGAAATAGTTAAGCACTGGTTTGGTATACCCAGTATGATGGATAACCTGAAATACTGTTAAATATCGGAACACCACCAACCACTAGCGAACTGTGGATATTTGCCGTGTTACACTGAACGTATTTTTGAAGTGGTTTCTGCGTAACAGGGAAACATTTGAATAAATTGAGAAGGGTGGACTGTTTTAACATTCAACAATGTACGAGGTCACACAACCTGTATGCATTTGTTCAGATCACAATATCAGAACGGATTCTAAGAATAAAAATTAAACACAGCTTCTGAAGAGAACTTTACTTTCAATCATAATCACAATATTATTAAAGAAACAAAATAACTACAAGACTTGCACGTCGAAAACTTACGAACTGTTGCGAACAAGAACAATCAGCTGTGGCTTATAGGCAGCGCTTTCGTGCAATCATGGCTGCTCAACAGTTGAAAAGCGCGATCTCAGAACGACACAATCGACACAATTAGGTGCAAATCATTGCGTAGTAGACAAAAGTGGTACCTTTGAATTCCACTGTCATGAGAGCCCTTTCTGCAAATATTAAAGCGCTTTTCATATACAGACCAAAAATGAAATGCCATTGCCATTACTACTGTGAATTATTATATTTTAGACCATTATGCGAATAAATATAGGTGTGGTTATTTATATAATTCTATTTAATAATACGCGATAGAGATATGAAAATACTAATAAAAAAATTTAATTGTTTATGCACATTGGCCAGAAAAATCATAAAATTTCGAAATGTGAAAATAACATAACGTAATAATTTTTAAGCGCTGCTTGTCAATATGAACAAAGTAAATTTGCAAATGAAGATAGCATAATTCATTCTGATTTGAATTTAGAATGTCACTTAGAATTAAGAGTTTCTTGGGGATATTTCGAAAAATTGTTTTATACTTCCCTCTATTACTAATCGAAGATTATATTTGCAGAGGAGAAATATTGCCCCCCCCAAAAAAAGTTTTCATATTATATTTACAATAAAAGACAATCAGGAAATGCAAGCAAGCATTGAACTCAACAGATACAAAAGAGCTAGGCGTCACACCTTCCCGTTGTCAAGAACGCCACGGGCTGAACTTGCTCCGCCAGACTAGCGCCCCGGCCTGGAGTCAGTCACCTTTGCTTTCAAGGCTAACGACGTGTGTTTGTAGCGCGGCGTCTCCAAGCAGTTTCAACAGAACGGACGGGTGGTACGCAGCTACGCCAAACGCCAAAGGTGTTCTTTTTTGTGACACAGGTAAGGGTGACGTGTCTGTTTATTGCGTGTGCACGAAAGTCCGGTACGAAAAGAAGGAACTCTTTCACTTACCGAACAGGTTTCTTGACAGCGTGTCATGCGCCTTAAAGGGAGCGCGCTGCTACGGCACGGTAGATACAGATTTTTTAAAACAGTGATTTTAATTTTTTTCGTAGGCGATTTAAGTTTGTTTAGAGATGCTTAACCACGCTTTGAAAGCATCACGATTCTTGTCATATTAAATAAGCCTTTCATGTGACTGTCACACGGCGAAACACGTAGGTGTTTTTTCTCAGGAATCTTTTCCGGTATTGCAGTCCAACTGCAACAAGCTGAAATCTGAAACGAAGTCACTACGTTTTGAAGCGTCAATAACTCAACGTCAACAACAGGATAAGATAAGGAGATATCTACCACATACGCTCGCAGACGCACATGTACTATAGTCAGCAGAAACGATCACTAACAACACTATTGCCTTCAAACGTCACGAATTATCCCATACGGAAGTCATTACGTGTTTACGTTTCATCCCCAACGACAAAGACAACGTGAATAAGCAGTCTTTTCACCACCCGAGCTGCGCGACGGACTACAACAAAACGCGAGTCGCGTGAAATTTCACTTCTCTCGCGTCGCATGCAGCATTTTTTTTTCTTTCTCTTTCTCTCTTTTCACGCGCCGTCGCCGCGCGAGCGTGTGCCGTTGTGCGTCGCGATCTCGAGCGTCCACGCGGAAGCCCCTACCCCTCCCCCCGCCTACACACGCGTGTTTCGGCAGGCGGTGACAGCGTGGGCGGCGGCCGCAGGTGATCGCCGCGGCGTGCGGCGGCGGCGGTGGCGCGGCGCGATGAGCTGGATGCGAACGCGTTGGCGGCGCGCGCTGGTCGCGGCGCTGGCGGCCGGCGCGACGCTCACGCTGGCGCTGAGCGGGCTGCTGCTGCGGGGCGCCGCGCTGGAGCACGAGCGGGAGCAGCCCGCCGCCGTCGCGCCCGGCGCGGCGGCCGGCGCCGCCCCCTCCGCCGAGGAGATTCGCCGCATGGTTGTAAGGGCTCCCCGAGGACTTGCTGCTGTGACCACGCGCGCTTCCTTGCCACTTTTCGCGAAGTCCACGTCCCTTTCCTTTTTCTTTGCAATTGTAAGGGCCCCAAGCGTTTAATTGCTGTTGTCACCACGCGTGTGTCCTCGTCCCTTTTCCCTTTATTATTTCTACAATTGTTCCAAGCTTTTAATTGCTGATGTCGCCACGCGCGCTTCCTCGCCTCTTTTCACCAAGTCCACGTTCCTTTTCTCATTTATTTATTTTTTTTTTTAATTTTATTGTAGTGTCTCCAGAATTTAAATGTTCCTGTCATGCACTTCTACCATTAAGTCCACGCCTCTTTCCCCTTTTCTTTTTTACAACTGTAAAGGCTCGCAAGCATTTAATTGCTGCTGTCACCACGCATTTCCTCGTCTTTTTTCAACAAGTCCACATCCCTTTCCCCTTAACTTTTTTTTTCATTTTAAAGGCACTCAAGAATTTCATTGCTGCTGTCATGAGCATTTCCTCCCCACATTTCTCTAAACCATTCAATTTCAAGATCCATTTTCATTTGAATTATTTTTAAATAGCATTAAACTACGAAAGTTGTTCACCGAATGGTTCTAAAGACGCGATGCACTGATGTTCTACTACCCTCTTTCCCCTGTTTCCTGCCTTCGTTGCTCCAAGTTCCACCTCCGTTCTCTGATAATTTTTAATTGTTTTAAAAGATTCAATTTATGTATTTGTATAAGCCAATGGTTTAGAGAGTCCGTATGGCTATGAGGGCTCTAGATCTGGATGAGGTTGCTCTAGCAATTTTATAATCATGCGAGTTCCTTTGCCACATTTCACCGAATTCTTGTATCATTCCCTAACTTATTTAATTGTAGAAAAAATAATATCAATAGGCTGAGGATCGTGTCACTTTAATCCGCGGTTGCAAAGATCCCATGACTAATGTTATTCTTCTTAGCGCTTTCTTTTCCCACGCGATACATTTCGCCTAGTTTCTATTCCTTTCCCCAATACTATATATGCATTTATCTTTTTATTTGTTACTGTATTTTCAAGTTAAATGGCGGTGACAATAGGCTAGGTCAGCTGTTTTGTGGTTGCAAGCGTTCTATTCCTTTCCCTGATTTATTTATTCTTTAAAAATATCTCATTTCTGAAGGTCATATGAAAACAGCAGGAGACCAGGGAAAAGATCCGCTGCCTGGTTATAAGATCAGTGGACTAACCACCCACTTTCCCACGAAAGTTTCGCCAGGTTATGGTTCCTTTCCCCGTTTCGTTTTTCCGTGCGAGTGCGAGTTAAAAGTCAACGGTACATCTAAACCACGAAAATATTCAAATACTTTGATAATGGTATGGACATAGGGTGGTTTTCCGAGTCACACTGATGCACTGTCGTACACTTGTCTTATACACTGACCTCGCTGACAACGTCAGAACTGATCAATGTATTCACAGATATACGGATTGTATGTAAGGATTTCAAATTATATATTTTCGCTAATAAAATATGATACTTTACGTGTTTTTTCTAATCTCTCTTTTGTGACTGTGATCTGATCATAAAGCCATAAATGATATCTATTGTTTAATTGTAAAAGTTCCCAAGAATTTCAAACTCAACTCTCATTTAGAGATCGATATTCTTTTGAGAAGAGGTTCCCGCCTTCACTGTCGTCACGAATTGCTTACTATCGAAAAATGTGTATTATTTGGAAGAAAACAAGTGGGATACATCGCATATTCGAAAATGATCAAATGCACATGCACACTGGCTTTCTCACTCTATTTTACGATTCTACATTCTCCGATATTTCGTCTTGGTTGCGAGATAGACTTATCCCAGAGACCGGCCAAATCGATCAAAACCGCCACAGAAGAAACAGGTTTCTCACGGAGTTGCCTTTTGATGGACACATTCACACATACACGTACACTTCGATGCATCAGTTCGCTTAACTCCCACCCTGCATCTGTCACTTTTCCTTCATGCTTCCAACAGTGACTTACAGCCCTCGAAAATCATCAGACCATACCTAATGAGATCCATATCACTGCAACATGGATGCACACATTCACACAGTGATGCACTTTCTCACTAAATCTCAGTTTCTTTCGTTTTCTCATCACAACCACACACTCGTCCATCTTCACGACTTCCAGTCCAAAGGAAGCGTCCACGACACCAACGAAATCCGACACACGCGACATTGGGGCACCGATGCTCACAATTCACACACTAGTGCACTTTTCCACACAGATCCACCCGCGTCTCTGCTCTTTGCAGAAGCTGTGCTCTCGCCTATCCTGAGAGAAAACGTCAAATCATTCGAAGAGAACTAAAAAGAACGGACGCCGTCCAATAGCAAAACGACTAGCGTTTTCGCTTACTCCGCGCTTATCGACGGATACACTGCAAAACAGCACTTTGCCATTGTAATCGCAGGCACCGACTTCGCAAACTCACGCACTTCGTCGGCAGAACAACAAGAACGAAACGTCGAGTTTCTGATGACTTAACGAGAAGAAACAAGCAAACCAACCTTTCGGTCTTCGAGAAGCCGACGCGAGTTTCCACGATGCAACAAGTTCTCTCTTTCTTTTCTTTTTTTGCGGGAAGCGCGAAGAGACGCGTATTTTTAGGCAATGTTGTCATGCTATTGTAACGCCTCGGGAGGGACGTCGTCCCCGATCGGCAGGGCCGGCGCCTATATGGCTGCCCCCGACGCCCTACCTGCTCCTCGTGAGTCACGCAGCTACTGGGCGGCGTTGGCGACGGCGTCGACGGAGGCGCAGGGCGCTGCGGGAAGGTGCGCGCGAGCACGCATGGGTGCATGCGACTGCCGCGGAGCCTCGCTGGGACTCGTCTCGCCGACGCGTTCGCGGCGGCTGTGGCGGCGGCGGCGGCGGCGGCGGTAGCGAGGCCGCGCGCAGGCGGGCCGCCGCAGGGGAGGGGCGTGCCGCGGCGGAGCGGGTTGGGTAGGGCGGGCGGAGCGGGGAAACGCTCGAGGCGGTCGCCGCGGTGCCGAGGTGAGGTGAGGCGAGCCGACGCGCGAGTGATTCGAGATGAGGAGGTCGCCGAGATTGTTCGGAGGCGGCTGGTGCAGACGTTGGGATACGAGGATGTTGCAGTGTTTGGGATGGTGGGGCGGGGGTTGAGATGAGATTGCGGAGGTGGAAATGCGGCTGATGCTGATTTTGAGATGAGGATATTACAGTGCTTGGATTGGGAGCGAGGGAGATGAGATGAGGTTGTTGGAGTGTTTGCGATGGCGGGATGGGGTTTGAGATGAGGATACTATCGAAGTTCAGATGCGGCTGTTGTGGATGTTAAGATGAATGCTGCAGTGTTTTTGATGTTAAGGGTTAGAGGCGGATCCAGCCGATCATTTTGGAGGGGGGCATCATAGATTTTTGTTAAATAAACATTTGTTATTATATTATATATTATTTTTGTAATGTATATATGATACTATACAATATTTGTTTAATGAATAATTCTAATATGAATAAATATTGAAATCAATTTTCCCAAAGAAAAGAAGGTAACAAATGAAAACTCTAGGCCTTTTGAGGGGCATGTCCCCCATGTCCCCCCTGGATCCACCACTGGTTAGGGAAGGTATTGATATGATGATATTTGCGGAGGTTGAAATGCGGCAATTGCTGACTTTGAGATGAGGATGTAGCAGTTTTGGGGAAGGAAAGGTGGCGTCCTGAGATGAAGATATTAAGTTCGAGATGATGATGATGATGATGATGATGTGGAGGTTGAGGAGTAGTATTTGTTCACTTTCACACCAATATTTTACAGAAAATGATGTGTAGTTCTTGTGATGTTCGAGATGTTATTGCAAATTTGGGATGAAACGTGAAGGTCGAGATGAAGAAACTACAGGGAATGCGATGGGAATATTTCGTGATGATTACGTAGAGATGTTTCTGAGACAAATGATGTAGCAAATTTCGAGGCGAAGATAATGTATATTTCAAGAGACCGATGTGAAGATATCGTACAATATATGACGAAATTATTGTAGTTGGACATGAAGATAATGCAATGTGAAATTAGGATTATAGTGTTTTATATGAGGGCAGGTCGCAATGTGAATAGGGATGGTAAAGGGTGGTAACTTAAATGCAATGAAATGCCACTTTAAAATCTCTACACAATGGTCAATGAAATTATATGGATTACACCCAAGACACTATTTTAATATAATACACCAAATCCAGAACAATCCAATAGAATACGGCAATGATAATAACAAATAACGTCAATGGGATCATACAGAAGCAGAATTTCGATATTTTCAAACTGAGCAAACGGCTACCTTCACTTCAAAACATTATATCAGGAAAATTCACATGTTTCATACTGTCTGTAGACGTAGCACTTATTTCTGAACATTTTGACCATGTTTTGAGTTTTTACGCGAATTCGCCAAAGTGTCAAAGTAACATTTACTAATTTGATATTAGTTCTTTACACACAATTGAGAGGGGGAGAATTTAGAATCTATCTTAACTTACTTATTTACTATTTACATTTGTTGTCATTGCTGGATACGTCGGTCTCTGGAAAACGACACAAAAACCCTGCATAGGAAACAGTGCACTTCGTTCTTCATTAATCTGGGTCTAGCACAGGGTACTTATACACACACACGCACGAACGCGCGCGCGCACACACACACACACACACACACGCACACACACATATATATATATATACATATATATGTATATATGTATATGTGCGTGTGTGTGTGTGTGTGTGTGTGTGTGTGTATGTGTGTGCTAGATCAAAAAATAGATCAAATGCTATATGCCAAGCTAATGCCACATATTTGCATGAGTACATGAATACTGCGTAGACCCGCGAACTCACAACAACACAAGCAAACGTCCCTCTTCAGGGCGTCAACACTGAGGGGTGGGGGCTGCTCGCCGTGCACCTGGTCGCACAGGGGTTTTGACCCTCTACCCTATATGGCTCAAGGTTCTCTCTGCCGATGTGGGTGTAGTAGCACGCGGCGCTACCCGAGATGGCCTTGTCGACAATACGTTCTCTTTGTTTGTTTTTTCAACTTGTCGCCAGAGGTAAATTTCTTCACGGTAGCGCCAGTCTCCTCACACCACTCCCAGAAA
The DNA here is from genome assembly GCA_031308135.1 of Acheta domesticus. Classification (NCBI taxonomy): domain Eukaryota; kingdom Metazoa; phylum Arthropoda; class Insecta; order Orthoptera; family Gryllidae; genus Acheta; species Acheta domesticus. Next base: position 278,407,694 of record JAHLJT010008446.1, on the reverse strand, counting down.
GCTCCCACCATGACAGGGAGGAAGGTGTTCTCTCTTAACAGTTGATCATCATAATGCGTAGGAAAAATATGATATATAAATCGTACAATAAAACTTGCTCAATGCGAAACGTGTACAATGTGGAAATCCGGCTAACGTGAACATAAATCGTGGTCCGGCCAAACGTAAATTCTACAGTATTACTTTGAATAATGCGGAATCTTGTCTAATACGAAAAAAAAAATTCTGGTCCTTTGAGCTTCCGCATTGGGCAAGTTTTACTGTATTTAATTTTTACTGATACGTTATTGCTCGTTATTGCCTTCGATATGGAGATCGATATACCCGGATTAATTATCTGGATCGTGAGGATCGTGATTACCAGGAAAATATTGAAAACAGTTGAATGGCGCTATATGTACTATTAAAGAGGGAATTATGACAGGGAAATATGAAAAGGCAAAGCGTGTCAAGTTAACAATTAGTTCATTAGTAAATAGGCACATCTGAATCACTAAAATTAGGTAAAAAATAAAATCTTGTTGTACCACAGTCGCTAAATGGTTCTAATGGTCTCAGGCGCAAAAATCCCTCGGGCCAAAGGCCTCGAGTTTTTTCGTCGCTCGATCATTAGAACCCTGGTAACGCCCTTGGGGCGTAAATAACTATTTTCACTAACAGTAGAGATGATATTCTATTACACTTCGGATGTTGAGAAAGCTAATCAAAACTTCATAAACATTCACCTTTCTGCCTTAGGAGGGTTATTCGTGGCACGCATTTGTAAGTCGTTTTAATTTAAGTAATATACAAAAGACAGGATTATACAAAAAAATTGAAATGGATTATATTAGCGATAATGGGTCTGGGAAGGAGTCGTTAATATGAGCCTGGGCCTGGATAAAGGACCTGGAGGACTCGGCACGAAGAGTCGCGGATCCGAATTCCGCCTCCAGCGTGCATGTTGGTTTGTGTTGTAGTGTGGTGGAGCTCCTGTACTATCTCGTATCATCTTTCGGCCCTCTTCCTCCCAATCCTTGCCCACCTGGTGGCGCAGGGGTCGTATTCAGACTGCATCCCGCGGTTATCTTTCCTTAAGCCTACCTCCCAAAAAAGGCATACCCCGACTCCACTCGGTGACTAGAATCACATTGATCGATTTTAATTTATCGACTTCTGCTGTTTTCAAGAAACATGTGCATGTCCCGTTTACAGCACAGCCAACGTTGAAAATCAACCGCTTAAAAGTTTGTGAAAACAACACATGAAAACACCTATCGCGAGCATCGTCTTACCACGCTAACTTAGCATACACAATTCAGAAGATTCTGCCATGTTCACCTGCGTTCGAGGTTTGTTTATATATATATATATATATATATATATATATATATATATATATAAACAACACACACACTGGGGCAACCACATATTCAGGATGTCCGTGGAGGAAACGTCGAAATTTCGAAATAAGCTCTTAAGACAATTCTAAGCATATTTTGTCCAAAAAATTACGTGGATATTCCAAACGGTTGAGCCGCAATAAGCACTCAAAAGTTGGTTTGAAAAAAACGATTTCTACGCAAAAATTCGCATTATGGAAGCATAGAAACACTCCAGTACTATGTAAATTGTTTATTATTTACAAAAAGAAAGAAATATATTTGCTCAGATAGAAAAATTAAGCTAGAAACAAAAAAAGGAGTCGAATTGTGTAAATTGGGGTGCTTTTTTATTTCTGGCTTAATTTTCCTTTCTGAACAAATATATTCATTTCTTTTGTAAATAATAAGCAATTTACATGATTCTGAACTGTTTCTGAGCTTCTATAATGCAAATTGTTACCTAGAAATCAATTTTTCAAACCAAGTTTTGAGTGCTTATTGCGGCTCAACCATTCGGAATATCCACGTAATTTATTAGACAAAATATGCTTAGAATTGTCATAAGAGCTTAATTGCGAAGTTTTGACGTTTCCTCCCCGGACACCTGTATATGTGTTACTTTTGAAATCAAATTAAAATTTTTACTCCTTCGGGAACGGGACGAACGAAACATGATAAAATCGGGCTATGCCGTCTCAGGTAACGAAAAGTGAAAGGGGATTAGCTGGGAAGCGAGGCTGAGGGGAAACCGACCGTGGGATGGAGTCAGGCGAATCCCGTCCCAGGAGCTTGGGCCATCTGCGCCTAAGCACGCGTTACACCAAGGCTATAGGTTAGTAACCCCATGTAAGGCAATGGTTGTCGTGTGATATGGAGTAGTGAGATAGACATATTTTACCCTCCAAACCCACTACCTTTCTATTCCATTCCAACCTTCTCTCCCCCCAAACCGGCTTTCCGTAGCCGAGATGGGCCTATGGCCTGGGCAGTTCTACCAACCAATGTAAAGAATCTATGGGCTACCTCCGACAGACGGGGAGAGGAAGTGTCCTTAACAATAGCTGATGGAATCTGGGCCTTGTGGCTCAAGGCGTCAACTGATGTCACCTGCAGTGCCTCTGATCGAGAGGTCCTAGGGTTCGAGTCCCGAAGGCGGCAGGATTTTCAACACTAACGAGATAGCTAGGTCGAAGTCAGCCGCTGTCTGAAGGGGCCGGGCTAGCGGCCGGCTGCTCTGACCGGCAGTTTTTCATGTTTTCTCCGATCAATATCAGGCGAATGCCGGAGCAGTACGCTAACAACCGGGCCACGGACCGCGCATGATCTTATCTTCCTCTTCTTTGTTCTATCATCACTCCTTTCATGCACATACTTACACTTACATGCACTACAGCACTACCGCAAATGTCGGGAGCTTAGAGCTTGTCTTGAGTGGGGCGGTGCCCCGCTGGTGGGAGATACCTTGTTGGGGAGAAACCCCGCAAACCAATTGGCAGGTCGGAGCCAGATATCGCCATGCAGCGAGTGAAGATCACACCCACCCCTTGCGATAAAAAATATGCACTACGCTTATGGAATAATCACCTTAGCAGTTGACGTGTCTGGAAACTCTAATCAATCAATCTGACTGGAATCTGAGGAGGACGAGGCAGAGACCCTAGGGATCACCGGAATAAACGGCCGCTGAGGAGGAGCGAAAGGCTAAAACGTGAGCAGATAAAAAATAAGTACAGTACATTCATACACACATGATAGCGATCAACTTTTCAACATTTTTGTACTCGATGTAAATGTGTTACCAAAACTGGTGAGCAATCATACATTCTAGAAATCACAAAAGTAAGATTATTAAAATGTAATTGAAATTATTACGCGAGGAAATTTGTAACAGTCACACAGCATACGCCTTTTGGGATAGGTTAAACCAATAAATAATTATCAAGCTCATGTAAGATATAAGGATAAAGCATATAATAATAAAAGGAATTAGCAGTAAGTAAAACCTAAAAGAAATAATTAAGCTTAATTATGCATGTCATACTACTAGTAACACTTTAAAACTATACAGAATATTAATATTATTGTAATTCGATTGTTTTCTGTCGATGTTCTGTAAATAGGCTCTCGGGAGCTGTCAGTTTTACTGATAAAAATAACTTTAAAAAAAGGTTTCTGAGGATGTTTAATTCTTTAATAATTTAGATTGAACAATACATAGTTCTGCTAATGATTATCCAACACAAACAAAAGCAAAATAAGTCAATATAAATGCCATGAAGACGGTACTATAATATTTTAAATATTTCAAAATGAAGGGTTAAATTTCGTTATTGGACAAGTTTTCGACAGCAATATTAACTGACCTTTGTCGTTAGGAAAATAATCCACACGAATGTCCAATCATACCGTCGTATCAAGGCCTTGTATAATAGAAGCTACATGTGTTAAGGCCATTTACACAAGTTAGTCAATCTATCTGACACCTGTGTAAATAAAGAAAAACCTTGATGAGGATTTTATGAAACGATAAAACATAGATTGATGCTTGCATTACGGTGAACATTCAGGGCACGATATGCAATTGCACGTAATTCAATTTTAAAATTCAACTGAACAAATGTTCATGCTCTTGGCGAAATTACATTTCGCAATTTTTAGATAGAAGAATTCGGAAAAATATCAACACTTTTCTTATTGTAACAGCGTACTGGTAAAATGATCAATCAATATAGTCTTTATTCAGCGGCATCATTATTATACTAAAAAACAATTTCGAAGCTTTCTTCTCACAAATAAGTATTAATTAATGCACTGGTTATCGACATCCGTGCATGGAAACGCTTTGAGGAATGTTGCAAACTTTCCAGATTTTTTATGCATATTTTCCAATCGAGAAATTTATTTGCACATGCACAATACCCGTTCCGGAAAACGACAGGATTTCAGGAGAATGTCGACACAAATAAGCAGGATTGGATGTTGTGGGCATTCTCATGTATATTAGAAAAGACCTGAATGGCTGGCGAATTACTGATCAAGACGAATGGGTGCACAATGCATTGCTGAGATTAATGTGATGCCGTCACAAGGTCCTGTGCCAAGGTGTACAACTATTAGCCAAGCACGTTTAAGAGACAATAAGGTTTTCTATCGGCCCCTAGGAGAAAATTATTAGGTTCAACAATCCTTCTTTAGGCCTTCTGGTCTTGGCAAAATCCTTATCACAATTGCCATTTGCTGTAGAACATTGTAACTGAGTTACTTTCATTTTAAAAATGTAAAAATAGTCTCATCTGCCATGACTACTTCGGCTTGTTTAAAAAAAACTGATAATTTGATACTTGTAGACTCATACCTATAAACTCGTAAAATATACCTCCGAGTTTTTAAATACTGCTTGGATTATGTGTATTTACCAATATAACAAAAATAATAACTTAGGGGTGTAATAAAAGGCCACATTTTACATCTGATTTTATAGATTCTTTGTTAAACCGATTCATAAGAAGAACAGAAGAGTTTTCAATGATTTTTTTCATAACCAAAAATCGGAAGACGATCCGAGAGCGTCTTAAGTTATTATGAGAAAAGGTTGCAAACACCCGAAAATAATGAATAATTACACAAAGGTATCAACGTAAATAACGATGTGTGGGACGCGACTGAAGAATTAGTTCCCGTGTATGGGCTCTTCAAAACTAAACTAGTGGTGCTACAGAATGGCACAGACTTTCCCGTATTCGTTTTCTATTTCCTTTGGTCTCGGCTAGCTATACGGACTTTCTACGTACGCTTGTCACCAGCCATCTATCGCCGCCCAAAATACATTTTTTGATATTTTCTTAATTTTTCTTAATTTCCCAATAGTAGAACGGAAATATTATTTTTAGAATATTATAGTAAAACCTCGTCCTAAATGGCAATTTTCTTTGAAAAATTTGGATCCCTTTTTAAGAAAATGGCGTTTAAGCGCGACTAATAATGAGAAATTTGAAGCACTTTTTCACACAATATTTTTGAGTTTTCGCAAAACTTAATTTGAAGTCTTTTGAAACACTTCAAATTACAATTACAATAGTATTTACAAATTACTTGAAATGTGCATGTTAACCGTGTGAGAGATTTTCAAAAAAATTATTTATTTATTTGTCAAAAAACAGTAAAACTGTATATGACGTGTGGGGAAAGAAATTTACCTGCGCACATTTTCTTGAGGGCCAGAAATTTTATTAAAAAAAAAAAAAAAGAAAAAAAGAAAAAATGAATTTAGAAAATAATCATTTTAGAAAAATAAAGATATTTGAAAAATGTTTTTTCCCGAGTTATAGAAAATCAATTTCAACTGTAAATGAACTACAAGCAAAAGGAGTGCTCAACAAAACGTGCGCACAGTGAAGCTACATTTACGTTCAGAAGCAAAACAAGGGCCAATCTCAGCATTTGCTCAATGGATCAGGGAAACTGGACAAAAACCTGATCGAGATGGGGGTCATTGACCCGGAAGCTGAAGTACATTACTTGTTACAGGCGTATTAAATATTTTTTTAAATGTATACAATGCAAACATAAACTAATTCATTATATATCTTTGTTTTGTTACATTAAACATTATTTTTCTTTTTCACGATCAGTATAGTCTCTAATTGTATAGAAACAGTTTTGCAGCAGAAAAGATTTTACTTTTAACTTAAATTTGTGTACCGACTTTAATTGTTTTATGTCATCTGGCAATGCGTTGTAAAGTAACGTACATGTATTGTATGTTGATTTCTTGTACTGAGCTGTTGATACTGACACTTGATGCACGTGATTTCTACGGCGTGTGTTGTAATTATAAATATCAATATTGCATGAAAATATGTTCCCTCCGTTAAGTAGGTCATTTTTGACAAATAGTACAGATTCGTAAATAAATAGACAAGGCAATGGTAGGATTCCCAGCTCAATGAAAAGAGGCTTGCAGGAATCACGTGGAAGGCAATTTTTCATTATTCGAATAATTTTCTTTTGCAATCTGAAGGTCTGAATACTACAGGATGAGCTTCCCCAGAATATTATGCCATATCTCAGGCGGGAATGCACATTTGCAAAATAAACGCAACGAGCTGCATGAAGGCTGACAGAATTTGAAAGAATTCTGAATGCATAGCATAATGAACTTAATTTAGTGTTTAATTCTGATATATGTACATTCCATTTGAGATTTGATTGAATTGAAAGACCTAAAAATTTTGTTGCCTCAACATCAGCTAATTGCATATTGTTCATTTTCAATGGAACATGCGATTTCCGATTTGAGATGCAAAAATGCATTGAAACAGTTTTTCTTTCGTTAACAATTAATTTGTTATTATTAAACCAATTTGAAACTTCTGATATCGTACTATTTACTGCTTCTTTTTTGCAAAGAACATTCGTGTCATCAGCAAACAGAACCGTTCTTCCATTTTTTAATAGACGAGGGCATATCGTTTACATATAACAGAAAGAGAATAGGACCTAAGATCGAACCTTGCGGGACCCCATGCACAATTGGCAAAGAATTGGAAATATAAGTATGTAATGTCCTTTCCTGCCAGTATGGTATTTCTACTCTTTGAGTCCGATGTTTAAGGTAAGAAGTTATCCAATCTAGGGCAATACCACGGATTCCATACGAAGGTAATTTTGAGAGCAAGATCTTATGGTCAATAACGTCAAAAGCTTTCGAGAGATCTAAGAATATTCCAATGGGTACTTCATTTTGGTCTATTGATGAAGCAACATCTTTGAGAAAAGAAAAAATGGCAGTTTCCGTAGATTTTGATTTTCTAAAAACCGTGTTGTGAGTCTGAAAACGCTCTGTTTTTCCTGAGAAATGTTTCCATTCGTAAGTAGAAAAGCCTTTCTAATATTTTTGAGAAAACTGACAAAAGAGAAATTGGCCGGTAATTTTGAATATCATTTTTGTTCCCTTTTTTAAAAAGTGGCTTAATTTTTGCTGTTTTGAAAATATCTGGAAATATTCCTGTACATAAAGAAGCATTGAAAATGTGAGTTAACGGATGTATAAAGGCAGGTGCACAAGTTTTTAATAAACAATCCGGAAATTCATCTAAACCAGATGAATATTTATTTTTTAGTTTACTGACTATTCTGAGGATTTCGTTGGGAGAAGTTTCGGAAATAAACATCGTATCTGAAATTTTTTGGGAAGTGTAAAATGTTGAATTTTGTGATTTTAGTCCCTTCGTGAGATCAGACGCAATTCTGGAAAAGTGTTTGTTGAAGAGATTGGCAACTTTTTGCGGATTACTCGTTTCTCTTTCATTATCCTTTAAAATAAATTCTCTACAAGGTATCGGGATGATGTGGTTGTATTTTTTACGATATCCCACATTGCTTTAGTTTTGTTACTAGCGCTCAAAATGTCCTGACTATTTTTCATTATTTTTGCCTGAACTATTACTTTTCTTAAAATTCTTTTATATTCTCGGAAGTATATTACACTTGGTAACTTTTGAAAAAACAAAACAAAAAATAACCCAAAATGAACTTCACGTCATATTAGAGAGTGCAATTAGCACTATCTGTTCGAAAAGTTCGAAGAAAAAATTTGGAGCCATTTATGAGAAAATGGCGTTTGAGCGTTTCTAGAAATGTAGAATTTTGATCTAGTTTTCACAGAAAAAGGTTGTTTTCGAGAAACTTTGTATGACATTATTTAAAGCACATGTGCTCATTAATATAATAATGTGAACAATTCGCCGGTAATGTCAATATTAACGACGTGAGAGACAAGTAAAAAAAATTGTAATTTTTGAAGAAAAAAAAAGAATAAAATGGAATGGTGTTTATGTTATATTGTAGAGTACATTAGGCACTATCCCTACCACAAGTTTAAAGAAAAAATTTGAAGCCGTTTTTGAGAAAATGTTGTTTTTATAATTTTTTAAAATTGCAAATATTGCCTGCAATACTGCGCGAAAACTACTAAAACTAAAATATAAATGTACATGACTTTAATAAATGAAATCACTATGGAGGACACACTTTATTTGAAGGGAAAATTTTTATCTTCAATTTTTTTGCAAGATGACGCCAAAAATAATTCAAACATTTGCAATTTTCAAAAATTCAGAGTAAACCGTGAAATCGGCCCTATTCCACCTTTACAAATGTATTTTACTCAATTCTTACAAGAAATTTAAGAAAAAAATTGAAATCGTTTTTGAGAAAATATTGAAAATGTCCCTGAGGCTTCGTGTAAAGTACCTTCCAAAATTAATTAATGTTTTCCAAAATATCAGACATTCGACTAAGGACAGATGGACAGAGATTTCTTCAATTTGGACAAATATTACGCAAGGTTTAGGCGTTAGTGTTATTTACACGCACCAGACGGACAGACGAATGGACGGACTTCTTGTAAGAAAACAACACTTTTTCGGCTTGATCACATGGCTACCTACACTAATCACATGGCTAACAACACTTGATCACATGGCTACCTACTTCAGGATCTTCTTCATTTAATGCCAACTCATCTGTCAGTCTAGTGAGAGAAATAGGTCTGTGACCTGTGAAGAAAGGAAGACTTTCTCCGCAAATCTGAATTTGTCAATGGGTACAATACCACAGAATTCAAAAGCTTTCGCAGTCTTTCAGTCGTACAATTCTTCATGAACAATTTACCAAACAGTTCCGCTATCTGGAATTGAGTGATCACCCTTTCTGGGTAAATTTCAACATGCGCTATAATTGTTGAGACAGAAGTCCGCACCAGGACTCTTGCCCCGACATATATGTAAACCTTTTGCCCCAACCGTCAAAATAAAATATTTTAATTTGTGATGTCTACTGTCAGGCATCTACGCAACTAATTACTACGTAGTGCGTTATGTAGGTCACATTTCACATATCCACACTCTTTTATTGAAGATTTCACTTACCGTGCTATTAACAGCGTAAACGTATTTCCAATATTTTGCAAAATTACATAAAATAAGTTGAAATTATATCTCACCTCACTATTGCAACAGAATTTGCAGAGGAACTACAAAACTCTTCTCACTGAACATCATCTATGACACCTTATAATTTATATTGCAGAAGTGCCAACTTCAATCCTCGAAAACAGTAATTGGGCTAATCTGACTCTTACCCCAAGCAGACTTTTGCACCATGCTACTCTACTCCTAATTGTAAGGCAACACCTCATGCACTGAATATTTGGTAGATGCACTTTGTGACGCACTCGAAAAGATTTCGTGTACCTGACGAACACCAGTTCAGAAGTTGTCGTACTATCAGAGGCAAATATCACATTGGCCTTTTAATAAAACTTACCACCACACATTTATAAGCAAAAAGTTATTATTTTGGACCCACTACAAGTATGTTTATTCTCAGACTCTCTGAATAACCTACAAATAACTAAATGTGTCTATTATTTCTTCGTATGCCAGAGTTGCCTGGCATACCATAGCAACGATCCGCATTCAATTAAAATAAATTGTTCAAAATGGAGATTAAAATAAAATGTTTAATGCATTTTGATTCATTAACAACAGGTAAATACAACACAAATTTTCATTCAATTTTCATTTCCAATTTCCAATTCACTAAATTCATAAGAAAAGTTAAAACATTTCTTTTCAAATCTACAATTCAGTATTCTATATAAACAATTGTAAAAAGTTTTAATGAAATCCCTGAAATATTTTAACAGATATTAATATTGCAAGGGATACCTAAGAACCGAACTGATTGTATTTTTAATTATTAATCATAGTTATATTAAAGCAAAATTAAAGACAAACATATTGTTATAATTCTGGTTATAATCTATTAAAATTTGAAACTAAAGAATGAATTTTCAAAAGTTTTTTCAAAATTATCATAGTTAATCATTGTCATATCTAAGCAAAAGTAAAGACAAATATAATGTTATAATTTTAGTTAAAAAGTAACAGAATTTGAAACTAAAGAATTAATATTGAAAAACAGTTTTCAAACTTCATTTCATTGATCTTGAATTGGATCAATCTCATTAACTATTAAAACTCAACCAATCTCCCTCGACCATAATGAGTATAATGATCATCAACTTGAAGCTAATAGTATGCAATTAAACAAACATTAAACACCTGAATACTACATAAGAAGAACTGTTAGAACACACTGAACTTAGCTTTCAAAAATATCTACATTTTTATCTGTTTACCTTATTTCATCTTCCTTTTCTGTCGGTCACGGTATATATCTGTCGCAGGAGGCACAAAATTCTGATACTGATCCTCATCTTCACTATCTATAAATAGTGTTTCTTCACGTGGTTGTTGATCTTTCGAGGCTGTTCTGATTGGCGGTTTAGATACCATTCTTTCGCCATTTTTCTCCAAATTCCACTGAGCAGATTTTGCTGTATCAAAAAGTTCTGTGGTACATCCATTATCAGTGTCAGGTAAGAGCAAAGTTTCTGGAAGTTGCATCTTTTTAAAGGTTTCTATCAGTGCATCAACGTCGACATAAGGACCCCGGTAATGTTCAGGAGGAGGTAAAGATCCACAGAGATGAGCCACAGCAGGAGGAATTTGAAACTCTTCATCTCCAGCAGGACAACAACCAGGTAGAGCATTCCATTGAGGCTTGAACGGAATCATTTGCGAAAAATCCGGACGTGGCATACTAAGAACGTGTTCATCAAGTTCGAACGTACTGGTGGTTGTAGAATGATGATATTGTTTGTGAGCAGCTTTAGCAATTTTCTCATAGCCCAGATGTTTCAGTTCAGCTCTTGTACATGGATATAAATTAAGAAACTTGTATCGATCCACGAGCATTGCAGTTTGCTTACCTTCAAATTCATTTATTTGACCCAAGAAAACTCTTCTTCTGTCTTCAACTCTAGTTATACTTTCCATATCACCATTAATTGTTTCAAATTCGAGAAATCTATTCCATATTAAAACTGATTTTTCTTTCTCAATACTGTTAGAAGACAATATTTTTTGGAACAAAGCTCGAGTGCTTGATTCTTCATTTAAATGAGAAAGATAATCGATATAATACTGAATGTAGTCAGTGTTGTCAGGAAACCGTTTCAGACCCAATTCAAATATCCTAAAAGCAATTGTCTTATCTTTACTGCAATAATATTCCATTAATGCAGCCGCAACAAACACATGGAATTTTGATCGAGGATCTTCTCTGGAACGCTTGAACACTGTTCGTGCAGATTTCATCCCTTCAGCTCTGCGTGCAAATTTCATATATTGTACATATGCTAGTGTTGGATCTATATCGGGAATATCAAGAAAACGTTTATAAATTTGGTGAACTTTTCGTTCTTCAATCTCTCTTCTTCAAAATCAGCGTAAGCAAAAACCAAAATCATATTTTTCTTTACCCAGGTAGAAGTGGCCCGTTCATAAACTGCTGAAGCTTCATCGCTGAAAGTTTTGCCTGCAGATAAATGTCCCTTTTCAGTAAGCATTTTAGAACTTTTCTCCAAAAAACGTGCAGCATCATACCATATTTCTGGATGGTGTCCCAAACATTGCAAGCACTGTTGAAAAGCAAACGCAACTCTTCGGGTTACAAGTGAAATGGATTCAGTTCGTAGAGGATTCGATTTCTCCCAAGAAATATACTTTTTCCATAGTTCTAATTGTTTCTGTTTATCAAGATTTCCTGATGGAGGTATGCTAGGTCTGTTTTTATTTAATCCAGGTGAAATTGCTTCATATTCTTTTGCGACACGACGTGCATTCATGTATTCACGGCCTCGATCATTAACCATTTTCTCCGCTGTTGTAGAGTTGATGCTTTGCTCAAAATTCACGTAGTCTGTCCAAAGACTCTCGATATTCACCATAGGACTTACCACGCCTCGTTGATACACTATCCTAAGCGCTTTTATTTTTTGTTTTTCAGCAAAATATCCCCTCGTATCGGCAGCCTTCAAGAAATTAATGTAATCACTCCAAATCGAAAAAGACTGAAAATCCATTCCCACTTTATCTAATGCATAGTCGTAAGCTTGTGCCATTATTTCTTTGTAGGATGGATGCATTGATTTACTTTCCTTTACATAAGCCAAATACAATTTCCAGAGCTCTATATTTAACACATCTTGGAGACTGCGTTGAAAAAGTTTTTCGGCATTTTGAAAATTTCGTGCTTTGATCTCTTGTTCAATATATACCTTCCAATAACGTCCAGTACTCGGAAATGTTGCCACCAGCTTTTCGAATACAGGTCTCGTGTCTTCAATTGGTTTTGTTTGGGCTTCTCTTATAATAAAACTCCATGCTTCAAGGTCGTATGGATTTGCTTCTATTTGTTTCTGACAGTATTGCAAGGATTTGAAGCTCCATTTCTTCACATCAAGATCCATATTTATGCACCTAAACGAAAGTAACTTTCCAAACAATATGATAGAATAGTTTGCACCGTCTAGAACATACGTATAAACAAATGATACACGTAGTGTAATATAAACAATCTCAAATTTGCCGCTTTCCATGGCAACCAGAACGTTGCCGAGAACATGCACGGAGTAATCAAAGAATGAAACAAGAGTCGTGTTTCAGATAAAAATAATATTTATCAAAAATGTACCAATGAAATTTCTGGAATAAAATTACCCTATTTCGCTTAAAAATCAAGATGTATTGTCACATTGTACGGAAAGTCACATACACGTAATGAACTTGTACAAACACAGAAACAAACAAATATGACGTTGCAATACACGAAATGGGAGATTGATACAAATATTTTTTAAGGCGATGAAACAAAAATTCGAAATGAAAGAGCGGAGAATTTGTAATATTTTTATATCTGTTTACATGGAAGGTGAAATAAATGTGATTTAAGCTTCGTAATGTAGATAAAAGTAATGTTTTTAATTATCTGGCAGAATGGTAAAGTTCCTCTCGTCTGACACAGCAATATCCATTTGAACTAATTTCTGATCACTTTATTTTCACATCTTACACGTGAACATGAACACTGTGTCATTCAACAAAGAATAATTTTAATAACATTGTTTGGTGTCATTTCTCTTCTATCAGTTTTCCTGGATTTTAGAATTGTTGAATTTAATTTATTGTTGAGTTTCTACACACTTGTAGAGCTTCATTAAAGTATTTTAATTTATTCCCATTATGTCTGAGTCATGCTTTCTAAATAACGTTGTCAGATCAAACACCTCAATGATTTTATATAATGCAATAGAACTAATGTCCATTTTTATGAGTTAATTATGAGGTAATTTAACAGAACTGGGTGGATGGACAGGAGGGAGAAAAAATGTAATTTCTATTATATTTTCTTTCATTTGAAGACCTTGGGGCAATAACATGCTATACCACATTTCTGATGAATAGAAATATTAGTGTATTTCAATGCCCCATAGATGTATCTAAATGTTGGGTTTTTATTTTAAAGATTATCTGCAAGATGGCAGTGATATTCATAAATTTAATGTTAATTATTCCTGTGTGTAGCATGCAATGTCTAACCTTTACTCTCCATTTTCACAAAACGTAAGTATTGTGGAATAGCATGTTATTTCCCGGAGATCTTCATTTGTAAAGAGGAAAGAAGTCATTCACAACATCAATCAAGAATTATTCCTTGCCACACTAACTTTACCACACATTATCTAAGTGGTTTCAAAAACCTTATTTTGCACTACATTATAATTATTTAATTAATGGAAATATTATGTAACAAAAGTATTATAAATGTATAAAAAGCATGGATAAATAACTTCTTGATATATAATATTTAAGATAGTAAATAATAATTTTTTATCTACTATGCTTCTTAAGATGTTTCAAATTTTTTTTTTATTAATGGCGTTAGGGGGTAAATAATTGAATTTAGTGGTGAGGTTTGAGTTCTGAAGCTATTGATTCACAGACATCATTCTTGCAGCATATGTTGTTTACATCATTGGGTGGGCGAAAACTCAAAATAAATGCACATGAGACAGAAGATACATTTTGTTTTCTCATACTTTTAATTTACTTTCATTCTTATAGACTATACTTTTATTATTAAATCCATAATTTTATTATCACTTTTGTCAATGAAAGTCTTCCTTATTTATAGAGAGAGATAAACAGTTTCCATTTAAATTATAGGACATTCCATTTTCTATTGATTCGTATAACTGTTGTAACGTTTCAGCTATAAGTTAATAGCCATCTTTTCAAAAAAATGGTTGGAATCATGTTATTAAATCTAAATAATTTACATTTTATACAATTTTAACCAAACATCTATATGAACTCATTATATTACATATTTATGTAAGTTGTCAGAAGATTGCTTTTTTCAAAAAAAAAATGGTTCAAATCAATTTCTTAAATCTAAATGATTTACATTGTATATAAATTTAAACAAAAGATACTAAACTTTGCTCACGTAAAAACTTTGCTTGTGTAGATTTAAGAAATTGATTCCAACCATTTTTGGAAATGATGTCCTGAAAATGGCTGTTAAGTTATAGCCGAAACGTTAGAACAGTTATAAGAATCAATAAAAATGGAATGTCTATAATTTAAATGGAATTGTTTATCTCTATATAAATCTATAATTGTGCTATATTGGTAAAAGCAATAAAATGGTGTTTAGAGTAAGTACAAATCTTTCTATTTGTTTCCTCATAAAGACTTTTTGGAAAACATTCTTTAAAATAATAAAATAAATGTTTTGCAAATTATGTAAACACAGCAAATACAATTTCTATTATGTAAAAAATTTTCAGGATCTTGCTAATAAAGTAACATGGGATGTCTAGTAATAGGTTTTGTATGCAGACGACTAAACTTATCTAGAGGTCTTACAGAATGGCACAGACATTCCTGTATTAGTTTTCTATTTCCTTTGGTCTCAACTAGCTATTCAGAGTTGCCACATATTCTTGCCTGCTGCCATCTATTGCCGCCTAAAGTAACATTTTTTTTTTTACCTTTTCTCAGTTTTTCCCTTTCCTAATAGTAGAACAAAAATATTCTTTTAATAATTTTAAAGAACAGTAAAACCTCGTCCTAAATGGTAATTTTCTTTGAAAAATCTGGAGCCGTTTTTATGAGAATGGCGTTTCAGCGCTACTGTAAATTCGAAATATGAAGCTTTTTCTCACTGAAAATTTTTGTATTTTCGAAAAATATCATTAGAAGTCATCTAAAGTACATCAACTCACAAATACAATATTGTTTACAAATTGCTGGAAATGTGCATATAACCGTGTGAAAGATCTTTAAAAAAATGCATGTGGTAATTTTTGAAAAAAGACAAAAAATTACCCCAAAATGAAATTCACGTCTTATTAAAGAGTGCAATTAACATTATCCCTTCGAAAAGTTTGAAGAAAAAATTTGGAGCCATTTATGTGAAAATGGCGTTTGAGCATTTCTGAAAATGTGGAATTTTGGGCTAATTTACACAAAAAATTAGCTTAAAATTCCTAGTTTATTTCCTACAAAATTCTCAGCGAAATTCCTAGAATTTTGAGTTAATTTTCACAGTTTTCGAGAACCTGTCCTTGACATTTTTTTAAAGCACATGTACTCATAAATGTGGTAATGTGAAAAAATCGCCACTAACGTAAATATTAATGACTTGAGAGACAAGTAAAAAAATACATTTTTGTAATTTTGAAAAAAGAAAAGAATGTAGCAATATTGCGTTTATGTCATCTCATAGAGTTTATTAGGCACTATTCTTATAAAAATTTGTAGCCTTTTTTTGAGAAAATCTTGTTTTTGTATTTTTTTTGAAATTGCACACATTGAACGCAATATTGCGCGAAAACTACTAAAATTTTAAAAAATACGTACATGACCTTAATGAAGTAAATCAGTATGTAAAACAAATTTTATGTGAAGGAAAAATCTTTATCATTAATTTTGTAGCGGTACGAAGAGGACGAAAAAATCAAAATTTTGTAATTTTCAAAAATTCAGAGTTAACCGAGAAATTAAGACCTATGCCAGCTTAATAAATGTGTTTACTGTATTCTTAGAAAAAAATTTAGAGAAAAAATTTGAAACTTTTTTGAGAAAATTTTGAATATGTACGTATACTAAGTATAACTTTCCCTATACTACCCATATTACTCCGTATATACGTATGTATACGGGAAAGTAAAAATGTTTACATCGAATGGGCGGAAGGGAGCCCTAAAAATCAGGATACAATCGATCCCAACTTGGTAAGTAACACTAGTTCACACATTCTCTTATCGTGTGACCTATACAACATAATTTATAGCTGCTTCCTCTAATTTCACCAATCTTCTCCGATCATTGGTTATCGGTTTTTAATTTACATTTTACATACTCTCTACGGAGTTAAGTCATGTAATGTATGTGAATAACCGGGGAATTTCCGGTAGAACACCTCTAATTGCCGGAGGCTGGTAACGAAAAGTGGATAAATCTAGTTGCTAAAGGGTCCCCCCCGATAAGATGGTAAAAAGTTCCCCTCAACCAAATTACATATGAGTGGTTACACTATAATTCTAACATAAAAATAATATTTTTGAAAGGTTTTCTTAGCCTCCGTCCTACCACCCACATCCCTATACAGCCAAAAACGTGTTTTTTTTAATTTCAATTTTTTTCGACAACTGAACACTATTTTATCAGACTGAAAAAAATATGATAAATAAGAACACAACTTGGACTATCAGAAAATATTTTTCAATATTTTCTCAGGCCCAATTCGAACACAAAAAAATATTTTCGAAAAAAAATATCAAGAAATATTTTTTACTGTGTCTTAGAAGCCTGGAACAGGCTCGAAAAAAATGTCAAAAGTTCCTCTTTACACACAAATTGTTGTGTATTTTTTTCAGATTTTTCCGATTACTGGGCTGCAGTTAACAAAATAAAAACCATTTTCCCGCCTTTAAAACACCTGGACTTTCAATATACTTTGAAACTGACTGCAACGGTTCTCTGCATTTATTTTAGTGTTTATTATACATTTGTATACATTGCTGTATCACCCAATAAAGTTTTGATTTTGGAATATACTTACGAAGTATCATTTTTAAAGCTTTCTAATCGTTTGCATAAGTAATCGTATGCTACGGAAAGACGATAGTATTGGGAATTTATAAGAAACAATCGACACAAGACCTTGTAAGTGTGATACTGGTGGATAAAGAATTACACCCCATCCTACATCAAACAGATTTTAGAAGAAAAAATAGAAGTTTGCAGATTATGACATACAAAAAAATATTATTGCAACACACATTATAATGGTAAATAACTCGGAAGCGATGCTTCCTAGGCCATTTAAACCAGGTGTGCTTGTCTCATGGGGACACGCCTATTTTTGAGAACAAGTAAATTCTAACACACATGTTTTGGGGGACAGGTAGATGACAAATGGGGAAATGATAAGGGACATTTCGTGTGCAGGATAGATGGGGACAGTGGGGAAGTGAAGGGAAACATATTAGGCCCCGATTATGTTGGGATGTATTTTTCAAATACCACTTTCATGATCATCCCATTTTACAATTTTCCATATTAGTTCTTTTGGGTGCGCCTTTTCCGTAGCACAGATGGACAGAAAAGAGAAGCCGATATCAATGTAAAATTAAATTGAAGGAAAATACTGGAATTATCTTTCACGATAAAATTAACAGGACTATTTTATTTTCTGCGAATTTTTATCTCAACGCTCAGCAATATTGGAATGAATTCTCTCGCGTACCGGGTCTATAATGCCGTAAACTACTTTTCGGGGATTGAGCGTTTGCAGTTGGGTGCCACATTAAATCAATTTTCAATTTTCGTACAATTATTATTTACTAAGTGCAGAGTTTTCGCACGTGTACAGATTGTACGAGTGTCTACATATTTATACGTGTACAAGAACAAATACTTAGGTAAAGGACAAGGCATCTTTTTCTCTAGTCTGAAACAACCTACAGATGTGAGACCACAGGCTTCCGCAACCAATGCGTTACTATTTATCTGTCCGGGAGGCGCCGCGTTCTAGGCTCAGTTGTCAACATTTTAGCTACTATTCTGTGGCCTTCCTCCTCAAGCAAGGTCGCACGTGCTTAGGACACGGCAACTGCCGAACTGCCAAGTGGTTGACTACAAATGTCTTAGTTTTTTTAAAAACTATGACCCAGCTATTAAAAAAATATGAAAAAAATTCACAAGCACTCTGAGATGAAGTTTTAAGATTATTTTCGTGCCAGTGTCTGTGTTCTAAGACAAGTAAAACAGTTCTTGTAAATCTGGGTCTAACCTCTTTCCCTTCATTTTTCCACATGTCCCCCAATTATCCCTCAAATATGACGGAATTATTATTTAATATACTGCCAAACACTGTTATCTTTCCTTAGCGTATGATATTCTCATACAAAGGATTAGAAAGCTTTAAAAATGATTCTTCGTAAGTATATTCCAAAATCAAAACTTTTTGGGTGCTACAACAATGTATACAAATGTATAATAAACACTCAAATAAATGCAGAGAACCGATTTATTTACCATTATAATGTGTGTTGCAATAATATTTTTTTGTGTGTCATAATCTGCAAACTTCTATTTTTTCTTCTATAAATCTGTTTGATGTAGGATGGGGTGTAATTCTTTATCCACCAGTATCACACTTACAAGGTCTTCTGTCGATTGTTTCTTATAAATTCCAATACTATCGTCTTTCCGTAGCATACGATTACTTATGCAAACGATTAGAAAGCTTTAAAATGATTCTTCGTAAGTATATTCCAAAATCAAAACTTTATTGGGTGATACAGCAATGTATACAAATGTATAATAAACACTAAAATAAATGCAGAGAACCGTTGCAGTCAGTTTCAAAGTATATTGAAAGTCCAGGTGTTTTAAAGGCGGGAAAATGGTTTTTATTTTGTTAACTGCAGCCCAGTAATCGGAAAAATCTGAAAAAAATACACAACAATTTGTGTGTAAAGAGGAACTTTTGACATTTTTTTTCGAGCCTGTTCCAGGCTTCTAAGGACACAGTAAAAAATATTTCTTGATATTTTTTTTCGAAATATTTTTTTTGTGTTCGAATTTGGGCCTGAGAAAATATTGAAAATATTTTCTGATAGTCCAAGTTGTGTTCTTATTTATCATATTTTTTTCCGTCTGATAAAATAGTGTTCAGTTGTCGAAAAAAATTGAAATTAAAAAAACACGTTTTTGGCTGTATAGGATGTGGGTGGTAGGACGGAGGCTAAGAAACCTTTCAAAAATATTATTTTTATGTTAGAATTATAGTGTAACCACTCATATGTAATTTGGTTGAGGGGAACTTTTTACCATCTTATCGGGGGGGACCCTTTAGAGGG
>JAHLJT010008446.1:278360361-278386984 GCA_031308135.1 Acheta domesticus | reverse complement strand
TGGTTTTTGCAAAAATTACACAAATGTAATTTTATTGAAAGATCTCTCACATCGTTAATATGCATATTTCCAGCATTTTTAAACGCTATTTTATTTGTAAGTTAAAATGCTTGAAATTACTTCAATTGAATTTTTTCGAGCACTCTTAAATTTTCTGTGAAGAAGGGCTTCAAATTTCGCATTTTTAGTTGCGCATAAATGCCATTTGCTTAAAAAACGGCTCAAAATTTGTCAAAGAAAATTCAATTTAGGTCGAGGTATTAGTGTTCTCTAATATTCTAAAATAAATATTTCGTTCTACCACTAGGAAAGCGAAAATTTAAGAAAATGTCAAAAAAATGTAGTGTGGACGGCGATAGATGGGAGCTGGCAAGAGTATGTGGCTAGTATGAGTAGCTAGTTGAGATCCAAGGAAAAAGAAAACTAATACGGGAAAGTCTGTGCCATTCTGTAGCACCACTAGTTTTACTGTCTTGTTGCGGAGTAAAGGGAAAGTTATGGAAAGCTGTGCGAAAAAACGGCGAATTCTCGGCAGAAAAACTCAGATTATAGGACTCTAACGAAAAAATTGAAAAATTCAGTAGCTAAATTTATAAAAAATCCTCTAACACGTGGTGTAGCCAGAAAACATGTTTGTTCTGGATGCCGGAAAAACAAATGGAGGCAAAACATCTGTCTGTCCGTCCGTCCATCGGTGAACAAGGCTAGCGGCTAAACCTGTTTTGTCCAAAATTAATATTCCCTAATCGCTAGTCGCGGCCCCTTGAATTCGAAACTGATATTTCAATTTTGGGGAGTACTTAACATGAATCCCCTGGGACATTTTCCAAAATTTAAACTAGTGGTTGTACAGAATGACACAGACTTTCCCGTATTAGTTTCCTTTTTCGTTTGGTCTCGAGTAGCTAATCGGACTTGCCAGTACTCTTGCCAGCTGGCATCTATCGCCGCCTAAAGTACATGCTTTTACATTTTCTTAATTTTTGGGTTTCCTAATAGTAGAACAGAGTTATTATTTTAAGAATATTAAAAAACTGTAAAACATAGTCCTAAATGGCAATTTTTGTTGAAAAATTTGAGCCGTTTTTAAGAAAATAGCTTTTAAGCGCTAGTGTAAATGCGAAATTTGAAGCTCTCTTTCACAGAAAACTTCTGAGTTTTCGAAAAACTACATTTGAAACCATTTGAAGCACTTACACGCACAGATTCAATAGTGTTTACAAATTGCTCGAAATGTGGATATTTACGGTATGAGAGAACTTTAAAAAAATTACTTTCGTGTAAATTTTGAAAAAAAATACCCCTAAATGCACTTTACGCCATATTAAAGAGTGCAATTAGCACTATACGTTCGAAAAGTTTGAACAAAAAATTTGGAGCCATTTTTGAAAAAATGGCATTTCAGCGTTTCCGAAAGTGCGGAATTTTGAGCTAGTTTTCACAGAAAACTATTCAATTTTCGAGAAACTTTATTTGACAGTATTTAAAGCACATGTGCTCTTAAACATAATAATGTGAGCAAATTGGCTCTAATGTAAATATTAACGACGTGGGAGGCATGTCAAAAAAATTACACTTTTGTAATTTTTGACAAAAGAAAAGAATTAAACAATATCGCGCGCAATGTAATCTCATTGAGCACATTTAGCACTATAAAAGGTGTCAAGAAAAAAGTGGAGCAGTTTTTGAGAAAATCCGTTTTTTGTAATTTTTTAAAATTGCCATTATTTCATGTAATATTGCGCAAAAACTGCTTAAATTTTCAAAAAAATGTACGTGAGCTTAATGATAGAACTTACTTTGAACAACAAATTTTATTGGACGGAAAAATCACTATCTTAAATTTTGTAGTTCTAGGAAGACGCCGAAAAAATTTCAAACTTTCGCGATTTCCGAAAATTCAGAATTAACCGTGAAAATGGGACCTATTCCACCTTTATAAGTGTATTTTATTCTACCCTTACACGAAATTTAAAGAAAAAGTTTGCAACCGCTTTTGAGAAAACTTTGAAAATGTCCAGGGAGCTTACCCCCAAATTTTGAAGAATATTTTTCAAAATCGCGGCGCCTTGAGTGGAATAAGATCGGCTGCGGAATATTAATTTTGGAAGGAATCGTACTTATGGTTTCGGTACTACGTTTGTTCACAGACTGACAGGCAGACAGACGAACAGTCAGACATACATACAGACGGACGGACGAACGGATGGACAAACGGACGTTTTGAAAAGAACCACTTTTCCGGTATTTGGGGAACCCAAAACGTGTATTTCCGTGGAAATATCGAAATTGATTTTCTGTAGCATTACATAATTTTCCGTATACTACGTATATACTTATACAAAAGAATTTCAAGGAAAGTAGTTCAGGCGAAAATAATGAAAAATAATCTAGATATTTTAATCGCTGAAAACAAAACTAATGCAATGTGGAATATCATAAGAAATGCGACAAAGTCATCTCGATACTTCATAGAGAGTGTTGTTTTAAAGGATAATGAAAGAGAAGCAAGTAATCCGGAAAAAGGTGTGAATCTCTTCTACCAACACTTTTCGAGATTGCGGCTGATCTCACGAAGAGACTTAAAACACAAAATTCAACATCATACGCTTCCCAAAAAATGTTCGACACGATGTTTATTTCGTTTTTATGTATTCGGATGTTTATGTTATGGTGGATGCTAATTTATGTTGGTCATCAAAATATTGGTGTTACGAAGAGCTGAAGAAAAAGGTCAGAAACTACATATACACTAGTGGTGCTAAAACAGCACGTACTTTTTCGCCCTTATTTTCACACAAAATTACGCGAAAAGTATTCAAATATTCGAAAAATTGTACCTGACCTTATTTCGAAATCTATCTTTATGGCGCATCGGCTGAACGGTTTAGCCGTTAGCTTTGTTCATAGACGAACAGACGTTTTACCGTCAATCAATTTTTCGGTATCAAGGAGACACAAAATTTGTATTTTGGCTACATCACATATTAGAGGACTTTTTCTCTAAATTTAGCAAATGGATTTATCCAGTTTTTCGTTACCAGGGCCCGGCAATAAGAGTTTTTCTGACGAATATTTGCCTCTTTTTTCCGCAGCATTGCATAACTTTCTCTTCTACGTAAGTGGTAG
Source organism: Acheta domesticus (assembly GCA_031308135.1). NCBI lineage: Eukaryota > Metazoa > Arthropoda > Insecta > Orthoptera > Gryllidae > Acheta > Acheta domesticus. The sequence goes on along the minus strand of JAHLJT010008446.1, from coordinate 278,383,855 downwards.
CGAGAGAGTAAAAAAAGCAACTAACATATGATTAACTATTAAATACCCTAGTTTTATTTATTTATTTGTCAAAAAACGGTAAAAAACTGTATATGACGTGTGGGGAAAGAGATTTATCTGCGCACATTTTCTTGAGGGCCAGAATTAAAAAAACAAACAAAAAATGAATTTAGAAAATAATTATTTTAGAAAAATAAAAATATTTGAAAAATGTTTGTTCCCGAATTACAGAAAATCAATTTCAACGGTAAATGAACTACAAGCAAATGGAGTGCTCAACAAAATGTGCGCACAGTGAAGCTACATTTACGTCCAGAAGCAAAACAAGGGCCAATCTCAGCATTTGCTCAATGGATCAGGGAAACTGGACAAAATCCTGATCGAGATGGGGGTCATTGATCCGGAAGCTGAAGTACATTATTAGTTACAGGCGTATTAAATATTTTTTTAAATGTATACAATGCAAACGTAAACTAATTCATTATATATGTTTGTTTTGTTACAATAAACATCATTTTTCTTTTTCACGATCAGTATAGTCTCTAATGGTATAGAAACAGTTTTGCAGCAGAAAAGATTTTACTTTTAACTTAAATTTGTGTACCGACTTTAATTGTTTTATGTCATCTGGCAATGCGTTGTAAAGTAACGTACATGTATTGTATGTTGATTTCTTGTACTGAGCTGTTGATACTGACACTTGATGCACGTGATTTCTACGGCGTGTGATGTAATTATAAATATCAGTATTGCATGAAAATATGTTCCCTCCATTAAGTAGGTCATTTTTGACAAATATTACAGAATTGTAAATAAATAGACAAGGCAATGGTAAGATTCCCAGCTCAATGAAAAGAGGCTTGCAGGGATCACGTGGAAGGCAATTTTTCATTATTCGAATAATTTTCTTTTGCAATCTGAAGGTCTGAATACTACAGAATGAGCTTCCCCAGAATATTATGCCATATCTGAGGCGGGAATGTACATTTGCAAACTAACGCAACGAGCTGCATGAAGGCTGACAGAATTTGAAAGAATTCTGAATGCGTAGCATAATGAACTTAATTTAATGTTTAATTTTGTTATATATACATTCCATTTGAGGTTTGATTGAATTGAAAAACCTAGAAATTTTGTTGCCACAACATCAGCTAATTGCATATTGTTCATTTTCAATGGAACATGCGATTTTCGATTGAGATGCAAAAATGCATTGAAACAGTTTTTTTCGTTAACAATTAATTTGTTATTATTAAACCAATTTGAAACTTCTGATATCGTACTATTTACTGCTTCTTTTTTGCAAAGAACATTCGTGTCATCAGCAAACAGAACCGTTCTTGCATTTTTAATAGACGAGGGCATATCGTTTACATATACAGAAAGAGAACAGGACCTAAGATCGAACCTTGCGGGGCCCCATGCTCAATTGGCAAAGAATTGGAAACATAAGTATGTAATGTCCTTTCGTGCCAGTATGGTATTTCTACTCTCTGAGTCCGATGTTTAAGGTACGAAGTTATCCAATCTAGGGCAATACCAGGAATTCCATACGAAGGTAATTTTGAGAGCAAGATGTTATGGTCAATAACGTCAAAAGCTTTCGAAAGATCTAAGAATATTCCAATGGGTACTTCATTTTGGTCTACTGATGAAGCAACATCTTTGAGAAAAGAAAAAATGGCAGTTTCCGTAGATTTTGATTTTCTAAATCCGTGTTGTGAGTCTGAAAACGCTCTGTTTTTCCTGAGAAAAGTTTCCATTTGTAAGTAGAAAAGCCTTTCTAATATTTTTGAGAAAACTGACCAAAGAGAAATTGGCCGGTAACTTTGAATATCATTTTTGTTCCCTTTTTTAAAAAGTGGCTTAATTTTTGCTGTTTTGAAAATATCTGGAAATATTCCTGTACATAAAAAAGCATTGAAAATGTGAGTTAACGGATGTATAAAGGCAGGTGCACAAGTTTTTAATAAACAATCCGGAAATTCATCTAAACCAGATGAATATTTTTTACGTTTACTGACTATTCTGAGGATTAGTTATTAACAGTATTAGTAATCATTCTTCTCTATGAAGAAAGAGTGGCTAAGGGACACAGTTCATTTTTACATCTTCACTTGAATGTATCGTGGTAAATTAAAAACAAAAACCATCGTTAGCGCTCTCTTGCGCTGATATCTTTTTATTGCCCCGTATTCTACACATTATGAGGCTTTTTTGCGATAAGTCTCATTTTGGAATAGGGCACTTTCACCCCTGTTCAAAATTGAACATACCCAAATATTAGGATGATTTACACGTTTTCGATATAATGGAATATAAATATGAAGGGAATTTTTTTTAGCAAAATTGCAAATTAGCACATCAAAGTACTTACAAACATGAGTACATGTACACTGACCAAAAATGTTGCTCCTGACTTTTCGTATGTTGATGCTCCGACCGCTCAAATTTTATTGTCCGGAAGACACCACACTCGCTAGGAAACGTGCGGAAGACTGAGCTCAATTTTACAGAGAGGTCACACAAGAACAAGGAGGGTTAAATTATTTATGTTAACATTTTCTTAAAGGGTGAACATTCCTCTTTTAAGTGAGCTACTTGTAAAAGTGCACAAGTTATTTCGTTTTTGGGGTTTTGGCCAGGTTTTTCCCCTATCTGTCCCAGTGTGAGACGTCACAGGTTTTGGTGAGTGTTCGTACCACTTGGGGCATGTGTTTGGAACTTCGAGGGCGGTACAGATCTGCCAGTGGAAGGTAGCAACACACCCTGTCGTGTCTTTCAGGTATTCGGTCTTTGCTAGGATAGGACAAGCTGAGACAATATATTATTATTATTATTATCATTATTATTATTACTATTATTATTATTATTATTATTATTATTATTATTATTATTCCTCTAAATCACGACTAAAGATGTTATGTCGGCTGAATATAAAATCTACTCCAGGTTGCAACCAGCTACCTAAGGAGTAGATCTAGGGAAGGTCGGTGTCTCTACAATACTTTGCGCAAAATGTGGGCTGTTCCAAATAAAGGGATTTCTTGCACTTCCCAGTCTTTTGAATTATCTGGGAGTTTAGACAAGTTCTTACACAAAGTTTGCGGAACAAATCCCAGAGCTCCGATAACTATCAGGACGACCTGTGCTTTTACGCCCCACATTCGGCTGATCTCGATTTCCAACTCTTGTATTTAAGACGTTTCTCTGCCTCCTTGGTAACGACGTTTTGATCACAAGGTACAGTAACATCCACAAGTAAACACGATTTGTTCTCCAAATCCCGGATGACTATATCCAGTTTGTTTGCCGCTATCGTGCGATCAGTTTGAATTTGTTGGTCGTACAATATTGTACACAATCCAACAGACGTCACCGGTATCGGTGAGTGTTCGTACCACTTGAGGCATGTGTTCGGAATTTCGAGGGCGGTACAGATCTGCCAGTGGAGGTAGCTACATACCCTATCGTGTCTTTTCAAGTATTCGGTCTTTGCTAGGATTGGACAAGCTGAGACAATATGATCAATGGTTTCTACGTGTTCCTGACAAATGCGGCATTTATCATCTTGGGAAATTTTGAGAACCGCTTTATCATAATGTCGTGTTCTCAAGGCCTGATCTTGGGCAGGTATTACAAGTGCTTCCGATTCTGGCTTCATTCTCCCCCTTTTAAGCTACATAAATGATTGATCTTTATTGATCTGCACCTTGTCCATTCGTTTCAAATATTGTCCTTGGAGTGGTTTGTCTCTCGACGATTTCTTAAACAGTTTTTATTATTATTATTATTATTATTATTTTATTTTTATTAGTACTACCACCACTACTACTACTACTACTACTACTACTACTACTACTACTACTACTACTACTATTGTTGTTGTTATTGAGCCTCTAACTTTCGAGCATGCTGCATGGAGCTGCTGCGTGTGCGCGGAGGCTGACGTATGCGCGGGGGCGTGGCCGGGCGCCTGTTGCAGGAGGAGGCGGAGGCGGAGAACGGCGCGCGGCTGCAGCGCGTGCAGGAAGTGTGCCGCCGCCACAACATGGGCCTCTACCGCCAGTCGTCGGCGCCGTCCGACGTGCGCGAGCCACCCACGCCGCAATACAGCGTCTTCTACTTCGACAAGTAAGTGGAGTTGCCAGCCGAAGGCATTGGGACGTCACTGAACTTCTTTTTCTTCTTTTTCTTCTTCTTCTTTTTCTTCCTTTTCTTCTTTTTCTTCTTTTTCTTCCTTTTCTTCTTTTTCTTCTTCTTCATCTTCTTTTCTTCTTCTTCTTCATCATCATTCTCTTCTTCACTCTCTTCCTTTTCTCTTCACCACCCTCCTTTTTCTTCATCTCTTTTAAACACTTCTCTTCCTATTCTTTTCCTTTTTCTTCGTGCCCCTTTGCTTCTTTTCTTATCTCCTCCTCGTCTTCTTTAACCTCTTCCTTCTTCTTCTTGTCATCCCTCTACTTCTTCTTCTAATGCCATATCCCTAAGAGAACATTGGGGTCCCAGCAAGCAAATGATATCCTGTGCAATTTTATTTTCTCGCTACCGCTTACGCAGTAGAGAGAAAGTTATGTAATGCTGTGTGACGAAAATGGCGAATTTTAGGCAGAAAACTCTTATTACAGGGCTCTGGCAACGAAAGTGCGGATAAATCCAGTTACTAAATTTAGCAAAAAGTCCTCTGACTCGTGGTGTAGCCAGAATCCAAGTTTTGTGGGTCCTTGAAAAATTCAATGACGGCCAAACTATCTATCCGTCCGTTGGTCTCGCCTGTCGGATAAACCGTTCAGCCAATTTTCTCCAAAATTGTCGCGGCCCCTTGAATTTGAAACCGATATTTTAATTTGGGGGGTACTTTACATGACTTTGTACCCACCGAACAACTGTACCACGAATCCGCCACAGCTCTCAATGTACGCTCTGAAAGAGGTACGACCATTTAAGAGAAGAGTAGAGACAGGTCTAAATACTCCTAATATCGGCGGCTGCAATTGCTTACCGTTAGGTTGGTACGTTTCGATCCCACGGAAAACCAATGATGCTAAAACAGCAGGTACTTTCCCGTCCGCACCTTCACGATAAATTACGCGAAAAATACTCAAATTTTCAAATCATGAGCTTATTTTAAAGTCTACTTTTAAGAAGCAGACTTCATTGAGGGAAAAATCTCTATCTTTAATATTTTAGTTGTAGGAAGACACCGTAAAATTTTGTACTTTTGCAATTTTGAAAAATCAAGGTTTTCAAGGAAAAAGAGATCTGCACCATTCTCTTAATCGTCCTCCACACTATCAAACGACAAAATTTAATCCAAAACTTTGGGGCCATTTTTTTTTAAATTTGAAAAAATATCCCAGGTGTTTCATGCAAAAGTACCCCCAAAACTTAAACTATCGGTTACAAATTCATGGGGCCGCGACATCAGCCAATTCGATTACGTCATATCAATTTTGAGAAATCGGCTGAACGGTTTTACCTCTAGCGTTGTTTACAGACGGACGAACAGAAAGACGGACAGACAGATGTTTTGGAATCATTCGATATTTCAGTGTGAAGGACCCACAAAATATTGATTCTGGTTACATCACGTGTTAGAGAATTTTATTTTTCAAAATTAGTAACTGGATTCATCCACTTTTTCGTTATCAGGGCCCTGCAATAAAAGTTTATCTGCCGAAACGTCGCCGCTTTAGGGGGCCACATTGCGTACTCTCTACTTCGTAGTGAGAAAGGAAAATAATGCAAGTTAACAAAAAATATTTTCTCAAAATACGCTCCAAATTTTTTGGTGAGATTTTTTCCTCGGACAGAACAAGAGACCCTTAATATAATGGCGCAGATCTCATTTTCGTTGAACAATCTGAATTATCGGAAATTGGAAATGAAGTAACGTGAGCAAGAATGTGCAGTTGGCGCATCACTGGTCATTTTTACTTTCCCGTATACATACGTATATACGGAGTAATATACGTAGTATAGGGAACGTTATGTAATGCTGCACGAAAAAATGGTGAATTTTCGGCAGAAAAAAATTCGTTGCTGGGCCCTGATAACGAAAAAGTGGAAAAATCCAGTTACTAAATTAAGAAAAAATCCCTTAACACGTAGTGTAGCCAGAATCCGTTTTTTAAAGTCCTTGATACCGAAAAACCCATTGAAAGCAAAACATCCGTCTGTCCGTCCGTCCGTCTGTCTGTCCGTCTGTGAACACTACTAGCGCCTAAACCATACGGACGATTTTTTCAAATTAAAGAAACCCCTGTCGATCTGGCTCGAATCGAAGCTTTGAGATTTTGAAAAAGATTCTGAAAAATTTGGCGGTACTTTACATGAAGCCCCCCGGACATTTTCAAAATTTTCTTAAAAACGGCTCCATATTTTTTCTTTAAGTCTCTTGTAAGGATAGAATAAAATACACTTATAAAGGTGGCATAGGTCCTATTTTCACAGTTAACTATGAATTTTCGGAAATCGCAAAAGTTTGAAATTTTTTGGGCGTCTTCCTAAAACTGCAAAGTTGAAGATAGAAATTTTCGTCCAAGTAAAATTTGTTCTCCGAAGTGAGTTCTTTCTTTAAGGTCACGTACATTTTTGCAAATTTTAGTAGTTTTCGCGCAACATTGCGTGCAATATGTGCAATTTTAAAAAATTACAAAAACAAGATTTTCTCAAAACGGCTCCAAATGTTTTCTTTGAACTTTTGGTAAGGATAGTGCCTAATGTACTCTATGAGATGGCATAAACGCCATACTGCTCTATTAATTTGTTTTTTCAAACATTACAAAATAGTAATTAGTTTGGCTGGTCTGACATGTCGTTAATACTTACTTTAGCGGCGATTTGTTCATATTATTATATTTACGAGTACATGTGCTTTAAATAATATCAAGTAAAGTTTCTCGAGAACTCAACCGTTTTCAGTGAAAACTAGTTCAAAATTCCTCATTTTCAGAAAAGCTCTAACTCCATTTTCTCATACATGGTTCCAAATTATTGCTTCAAACTTTCTGAATGGATAGTGCTAAACGCACTCTTCTCAAATGACGTAAAGTTCAATTTGGGGTATTTTTTTATTTTTCAAAAATTACATAAATGTATTTTTTAAAGATCTCTCACACCTTTAATATGCACATTTCCAGCAATTTGAAAAAAAACATTGTATTTGTGAATAAAAGTGCTTCAAATGACTTCAAATGAAGTTTTTCGAAAACTCAAAATTTTTCCGAGAAAAAGAACTTCAAATTTTGCATTTTGAGTGGTGCTTAAACGCCATTGTCTAAAAAACTTCTCCAAATTTGTCAAAGAAAATTGCCATTTAGGTCGAGTTTTTGTGTTGTTTAATATTCTAAAATTAATATATCGTTCTACTACTAGAAAAGCGAACAATTAAGAAAATGCCAAAAAAAGTAGTGTGGGCGGCGATAGATGTCAGCTGGCAAGAGTATGTGGCAAGGTAGCCAAGACCCAAGGAAATATAAAACTAATACGGGAAAGTCTGTGCCATTCTGTAGCACCACTAGTTACATTTCCGTATACGTACGTATATACGGAGTAATATACATAGTATAGTGAAAGTTATGTAATTCTGCGGAAAATCGATTTCGAAATTGTAACGGTAATACATGTTTTGGGGTCCCCTGATACCATGTTTTTTTACTGTCCGTCCGTCCCTCTGTTCGTCCGTCCGTCCGTCAGTCTGTGAAAACACTAGCGCCTAAACCATAGGTACGATTTCTTCCAAAATGGATATTCCGTGGTCAATCTGCTTCCACTCGAGGCGCTGCGATTTTGAAAAACTTTCTTCAAAATTTGGGAGTACTTTACGTAAAGCTTCCTGGGCATTTTCAAAATTTTCTCAAAAATACCTCCAAATTTTTTCTTTAAATTTCTTGTAAGAATAAAGTAAAATACACTTATTAATGTTGCATGGGTCCGATTTTAACGGTTTACTCTGAATTTTCGAAAACTGCAAAAGTTTCGAATTTTTTCGGCGTCTTTCTATAGCTACAAAATTGAAGATAGAGATTTTTCCATCAAATAAAATTTATTTTCCAAAGTGAGTTCTTTCATTGAGGTCATGTACATTAAAAAAATAGCAGTTTCTGCGCAATATTGCGTGCAATATGTGCAATTTTAAAAAATTACAAAAACAAGATTGTTTATAAAACGCCTCCAAATTTTTTCTTTAACCTTTGGTCAGGATGGTGCCTAATGTACTTTATGAGACGACATAAACGCCATATTGTTCTATTCTTTTGTTTTGGAGAAATTACAAAAATTTAATTTTTTTTATACTGAATAGTTTTCTGGAAAAACAAGCTCAAATTTCCGCATTTTCAGAAACGCTCAAACGCCATTTTCTCAAAAATGGTTTCAAATTTTTTCTTCAAACTTTTCGAACAGGCAATGCAAATTGCAATATTTATTATGCCGTAAAGTTCATTTTTGGGTATTTTTTGTTTTTGCAAGAATTACACAAATGTAATTTTTTTAAAAGATGTTTCACTCTTTATATGCATATTTCCAGCAATTTGTAAACACTAGTGTATTCGTGAATGTATGTGCTAAAAAAATTCAAATTAGGTTTTTCTAAAACTCAATTTTCTGTGAAAAAGAGCTTCAAATTTCGAATTTTTTGTAACGCTTAAACACCAAACAGCTCCAAATTTAAAAAAAGCCATTTAGGACGAGATTTTACTGTTCTTTGATATTCTAAAATTATTATTTCCATGCTACTATTAGGAAACCGAAAAATTAAAAAAAAAATGTACTTTGGGCGGCGATAGATGGCAGCTGGCAAGAGTATGTGTCAAGTCCGAATAGCTAGCCGAGACCAAAGGAAATAGAAAGCTATTGCGGGAAAGTTTGTGCCATTCTGTAGCACCACTAGTTTGACATGTTTCGAAAAATAAACATCGCCCGATTTATCATGTTATCGCGAAAGCATTGGACATTTTCGAACAATTCCGGAATCATAAATTGACGAGGGACTTTATCTGGAAATTTTCGGTGCACTAGAGAATTGAACAACGCTATTCCACGAATAATTTTACGAAGAGGGTCGTAGGGTTGTAGAATGCCTTAAATATTAATGTGTTTCATTCAACAATCTTTAATTTTCTGTTCGTTCAAGTACGGCGGTGTGCTATTTGTACTCATGACTCATCTACAGCATATTATGATATACTACTGAAGAGAAGTGGTAAGCAAAACCGGATAGAAAAAGTGTTATTTTCTTAGTTCTGTGTGATAAGACCTTCTGATTAGGGCATATCACATATTGTTACACGCCACTGGTGTTAATTTTGTGAGTGGAGTAATCACCTTCATTTTTTGTTACCTAAACATCTCTGCAACGTTATTTCTTGTACTTCCCTTGAACTCTCCATTCGTTTGGTATATTTCTAAAATGTTATGTTAAAATTATAACTACAGCGTTTCAGTGCCTTGAGTGCAGAACGACTCATGATACCGTGTGGGCACGGTTTGGCGACATACAAACACGCGTGCAAAGAAACAAAGAAACAGCTACAACGAAGATCAGAAATAGCGTTTCTTGAGTCAGACTCAAGAGACCCACCACGCTTAATGTGCTTTCTGCGTCCCTTGGGCGCATACCACAAGTTTTCGCGCGATGCCTCTGAGATATAACGCAGACAGCGACGTTTCACGGGCCAGAGGAATTTTTCAAAAGTTTATTACCTAATCATTTGGTAAATTACTTTTTTTAAAATTTCAAACCTAACTAATACATATTTCAATTAATAAAATATGTTGAAATTTCATATTACTTTGCAAATATATAATGTTTCATTTTTAAGAAACAACTGTTTAAAAATTTTCAATGAATATTTAATGACTTCTAATTTGCGGTTAAGATAAAATTAGTAATGCAAACTCGTATCATCACAACCGCTCTCATTATCATATTAAACGAACCGTCAACTTCCCGGCTATGAACGTTGACAAGTGTTGGCCTCCGTGAAACAATGAGCTATAAATTAAAATCAACCGACCAACTCAACAAACCTTTCTAGACTTAAATATGTCCATAAACCACATATTTTAAAGTATCATCATTATTTTCAATATTCAATTTATTTTAAAGCACATTTATCAGAGCCCTCACGAGTAGCATTGGTCAACGTGCTCGCGACCCCGGGTTCGATTCCCAGTCGGGCAAGACGTTTTCCCATTGCAAGGCGTTTTCCTTGCAATGTCCCAGTATACGTTGCTGTTAAACGATGAGAAAACTCACTTCTCAGGTTGAGAAGTCCAGAACACGTCGTAGGGATGTCTATGTGCTATCCACACGTGGCCACCCATGGCTGCAAGACCGGGACGCCCAGGCTACGTCAGAAGCTATTGCGCCCAAGTACATACATACATACATTTATGAAATATTTTCGGCCCCTTCCAAATCTGGGACCTTCATTCTAGCCTAGCAAGCGTGTTGGCATGGCTACTTGAACACAATTTGCAGGAGAACGGGTTTAACTTCGGCGTAGCCGTTTATTTTCGCTCAAAGGCTTATTGTTACTCTACATACTGGCTGTGTTGGAAGTTATATAAAATATTTACACATTGATATAGACTATTATCTTGAGATATTTCTTCAGTGAACTAAAAAATGACGACTTTTGAGACACGCCACTTTTTTTTCTGCGTCGGTGAAATGATGCACATTAAACCCGGGCTCAGATCCCTCGAATTATTCTGAAGATTATGCAGTGGTTAGACAAGAACTGGAAATATCTCGTAAAATGCGTGCCTGAATTGAAATGTTTAATCTTGAAACGTTTGTAGCTGACGTCGCGTTTGGCCGACCTCCTGTCGACCTGTGCAACCTCTGCAACACGTTGTAAGATTCAATCATTTTCGAGGCAGTGTTTTATGCACACGCGGGTGCATCCTGGCCAATATACGCAGAGGGTGCATCAGGACCAGAGTGCGAAAACCGTAGGAACCGCTGCAATTGGTTCTTCTGTAATCAAGGTAGCCAAATGTTTCTGTTTTGCTGAGGCACACAATATCCCAGATTAAACATCATACAGAACGTCCTAAATAAACCCATCCGTGCATAAACGTATGCCACGCAATCGCGACCAGGAAAAGTGTTGGGTATTAACATTGTGGAGGATTGCGGTGTAAAAAAAACACGACTGCAAAAGTCTGCTGAAATGAACGCGAAAATAAGCTATGTCAGCACCACAGTACGAATAGAAACATTTTAAGCAGAAAATTTCTGGACGAGCTACAATTCCTTAGACATTAATCATTTGAGTATTCCCATTTTTCTTCTTTCATTTTTCTTCACTCCTTGAAAATAGAAAATGAATATTATAAATATTGTATTGACGAGCGTGTTTTACTTGTTCGCGTACTACTTACATAGTAGCCTATAGAGGAAGTATTGCAACGCTGCGGCAAAAACGGTGATTTTTCGACAGAAAAAGTGGATAAAGCTTGTTCCCATATATAATAAATTATTTCCTCTACCACATTGTGTGGTCAGAATGAACATTGTGGTTCCTTGATACCGGAAAATTAGTTTACGGCAAAACGTTTGTACGACTGCCCGTCCACCCGTCTGTGGTCTACGTTAGCGTCTAAATCGGTCAGCCAATTTTCTCAAAATGAACATTATCCCATCATTCTGCCCGTACTCGAGGTCCTGCAAATTTGATTCGGATTTCTGGGAATACTTTAGATAGAGCCTTAACAGCATCTCCAAAATCTTCTCAAAAATGATTTCAAATTTTTAAATTATTTTTTTTCTTGGATAGAGATCGGTACTTAAAAATGGTACGGCTTTCACTGAATTCTCTGAATTTTCGAAAATTGCAAAAGTTACAAATAATGTGCTATTGCAGCACCACTAGTTTAGGTTCATGTTCACAGTGTATAATGTATTTACTCATATAATATATGAGTATAATGTATATACAGTGCTAAGAAAAAAATTGTTTCCGCCCGGGATCGAACCTTCCGCGTGTTAGGCGGACGTGATAACCGCTACACCACGGAAACCACAGTCCGTAGAGCACAAATATCTTGTAACAACGTACCGCCTTTTAGTACCTCTCAAAATATTTTTGATTTGCATTTACAGTTTTTATAAAAACGATGGATCTTAACGTAATGAGTTAACCCCGACGTGCAGACATCGAAGAAAGAAAGCAAAGAACGAATGTCGGGGACAAGGGTATTCTTTCTTGTAGTTCAAATAAGAATGACACGTATTAATTAATTAAAAAATATTTTGGCATAACATGCATTAGAAAATATGCGGTCGACAGACACAAGGATGTTCATTGCGTAAGCCGTAGGCAGGAGCCACGTCATGATATTCTACACGCAATGTGATGCGTCAACTCGCCTTAAAAGTTTGAGGTTATACATTAGATGTCCTTCCTTTGGCGGATCCCTTTTATGTTCGCCACGATTTCGGGCAAGTAGACCGATTCCTTCGCGTTGTGTGTATTAAGAAAGAATATCCAAAACGTTTTCTGTGTGCAATTTCCTTTAAAAAAAACAAAAAAACAGAATGAATCAGAGATGCAAGCCTTTGAAAATTGATTTCGACGCTGCTAGCGAAAATTCTCATCTACCCACACATTGTGGACTACTAAGAATCATGCGACAGATGTACCAAGGAAAATTCTTTAAGGCCTCTTTGTGGCGGGTGTGAGTTAATTTACAACTTCATGATCGTGACAGTCCAACCACTGCTTTTTGTTACGCAGTTTTGCTAAAAAAAAATGTTTCCGCCCGGAATCGAACCGGGGACCTTGCACCACGTGTGAGGGGCACGTGATAACTGCTACACTACGGAAATTTCTGGCTTCTTTTTTGTGATCGAGAAACCATTGCGCAGTTGGTTGTAAACGCAAAATAACTTCCGTGCCGAAGTATCACGGATGTACTGTGAATGTCGATTAATATTTAAAGTTTTTCGATATCAGCAAATCAAACACAAAATAAAATAATAAATATATCCCTTAAACAAACTAGTGGGGAAACAGAATGGCATAGACTTTCTCGTATTCGTTTTCTATTTCCTTTGGTCTCGGCTACCTTTTCACACTTGCCACATACTCTTGCCAGCTGCCATCTATCGCTGCCCAATGTACGTTTTTTTCCCCACGTTTTCTTCATTTTTTTGTTTTCGAATAGTCCAACGCAAATATTATTTTAAAAGTATTAAAGAGCATTAAAATCTCGTCCTAAATGACACTTTTCTTTGAAAAAGTTGTAGCCGTTTTTAAGAAAATGGCTTTTAAGCGCTACTGCAAATGCGAAATTTGAAGCTCTTTTTTCACAGAAACGTTTTGACTTTCCAGAAAACCTCATTTGAAGTCATTTGAAGCACTTCCCCCCACAAATGTAAGCATGCATGCAAATCACTGGAAATGTGCATATTAATAGTGTGAGAGATCTTTCAAAAAATTACATTTGGTAATTTTTGAAAAAAAAATGATTATTCATTTGTTTAGGTATAGATCATCTTTTTCTTCTTAATAATATAACAAACGCATTAAGGTCCAATATTTTTATTGACAATTACCTTTTAATTACTTTATTCAACTACACATCGTAACGTTTTGGAAAGAAATATTATCTCCATCTTCAGACAAATTCATAGTTAACTCTTGTTACCTCCCACTCGTCAGTTATGTTAATCGCAACTGAACATTTCTAATTGAAAGTCATCGGTGATGTACATCGTGTATAAATCTTTCCAGTCAACCACGTTTTGCAGTTTTTGATATTGATGCGCTGCACGTCCTTTTACTACATAATATAATTAATTGGACACATATTGTGTTACTGTTATTTAAAATCTGACATCTCGTTCTTGTACTGGGAAATAAGTCATGAAGTTCGTCCAAATTGATGGGGAATATTAGTTTTGGAGAAAAGTATCCGACCAATTTACGCGCTAGCATTGACCGCAGACATGCAGGCAGAGAGACGGACCGTCGGATGTATGAACGGACGGGGGGACTGACAGACGAACAAACTGACGTATTGACATAAACTAACTTTACGGTATCAAGGACCACAAATCATACATTCTGAGTTCACAACGTATTAGTGGCAGTAATTTACTACAGATACAAATAAGATTTAGAATTATTTACATTCAGAATTATTTTCGTCAAAGAGTAAAATGTTTTAATGTGAACTATTGGAGAGAACCATTCTGGAGAGATTTTTTTTTAAATTCCAGAGTCTATTCCCCATTCATTTATCATACATAGTTGAATGATGAATAAAAAGGACCATGAGGGAGGTCAGCAACGTTTAAAAACTAGAAATTTCGCTTCCGAGCTGTTAAAAAATTTCCATCAGTAACGAAAATTTTCTAATTTTCTAAATGTTTCTAACAGTGCTTTGCTGGTACTTTTATTGATCATTAAACTATGCATTGTGAAAGGTTGTGGAGGAGATTCGAGAAGTGAAGAAAACGTGCGCAAATTATACTTCTCCCCCATTCATCACATGGTGTTTCTATTATTTATGATGAAAAATAGGTTAAAAAATAAAGTTTCAAAGCGTGGAAATCATACATGAAATGCGTAGAATTAGATTGTGTCCTGACAGGAACAAATTAATACATTTTCACGCAGAGGACATTAAACTATCGTGGAAATCTCCAGCCTCCCTTCTCGACGATTCGCAATCTGGCCCTGGGCTCCTAGCAGCTGTAACGGGGCCCTGCTAGTTGGTCAAGACAGCTCTGGACGTAAGCGTTTGCAATTTCTCCCGTAACGTGGCGGGAGTCGGGCGGTCGCGCCATGCCGCCTCGCGTGCTCTCCTTGACCGTCGGCCGCTGAAGGGCAGGGCGAGCGACGTGCCGGCCGCGCCGCGCGGCAGCGCCTACAGTGGGCGGAAATCGCTATGTCTGTGGCCACGGTTGGATTTCGTAAGTTCGCGGCGAGCGGACGGATTGGATTCGAAATTGGAATGGGAATTACTCGCAAAATATAGGATATTGAAGCGTTATTTTTGCCAATTGGTGGCAATTTCCAAAAAAGCAAAAAACAAACAAAACAAAAATGCAATGTTAACGGTTTTTATCAGAGGCTTATCCAGCTTGTATGCTTTCTCAAAAACCAACATTTATTTTGTAATTTTAAGCAAATTATTGAAAACAATGACTTTATAGAAAGTGCATTACATTCAAAGAAATGTCGAATGAATGGAAGTTCACATTCTAAAAAAATGTAATTTTTTCTGGAACCAATATTTGGGTGAGAGTGTACTGAAATGCCTTCCCTGAAATATTTTCTAGATGTCTTGCTTTTTAGCAGCTTTTAACAATATGGATAAAAATAATATAGAAAAATGAAAGATTCAGCCCAGCAGGATACAGGTGAACATTTTCAGAAAATGGCTCGTCTTCTGATAACGCTACATTAAGGCTGACCCTTGTTTCTCCTTACTGACGCGCGTCGTAATTCAAATATAGTAGCTAAGTTCGTTCCTGTTTTTGTTTAGCAGAAAACTGAATCCAAGACCAAAATCTAATTACGCCAATGTCCCTACTCTGTGCTCGCTCAGCTTAAAGTTTTATCACGTAGTCTATTCATTAACTTGAAAAATATGCACAAAGTTACCTCTTCCGTGTCTGAAATAGGCAACATGTTCAAAATTTCAGTTTTACAAGATGTTTTTTTAGAGAAAATAATGCACAATTGGGAAGACGGGCTCTGTCTTGGAGCATTTGCGTCTTCTCCGACGCATATTCTCTCAAGAATTGGTCCCTCAAACCTTCTAAACACATCTTTAGAACAGAAAATGTGAGAGAAAAGTGCTTTATAGTAGGATTTTAGGCTTTGTGATGTTTGTAAGATTTTTAATTTTTGAAAAAGATACATTTAAGTCTGGCGACCTTCCACCTTTATTAATGTATATATGAGACATTTGTTGAAAAGAAGTACACTATTTGGATGACTACTGTGTTTGGACAATTATCAGAAACTGAAATGAAATTAGATCTTTAGTTTATGATACATGACCATAATATCCTTCTTGCGTAAGAAATGACGCGGCCAGTGTATCGGATTGGAAGATGGCGGTGATCTTCCTCCGCTGGGTGGCGAGATCCAGCGCCGACCTACCGTCGACTGGCGGGGTTTTCCCCAATCAGATATCTCACACCAGCGGGCACCGCCTCAACGAGGACAAGCTCTAAGCTTCCGACCGGTCTCCCGGCATTTGTGGTAGTGTATGGAATGTTAGTGTGTGTGTGTGTGTGTGTGTGTGTGTGTGTGTGTGTTTAAGGGGTGAGGATAGGACAAGGAAGAGGAAGGAAAGATCGCGCGCGATCCGTGGCCCGTTTGTTAGGGTACGGCTCCGGCATTCTCCTGGTGTTGATAGGAGAAACCACGTAAAACTGCACGTAAGAGCAACCGGCCGCTAGAATTCTTCTCCAGACAGCAACTAATTCGACCTCTCTGACAAGCTATTGTCGAAAATCCTGCCGCCGTCGAACCTAGGACATCCCGGTCAGAGGCTCTGCAGTTGATGCACTGAGCCCTCTCTCCCGGTGTTCATACATTATGTAAGGCAATTTTTATCGCAACAAACAGTCCACGTAAGATATCTGTTAAGATAACTTTTCAGCCCTACCTCCACATTGTCAAGTAAGACAAACATTCTTATGTAATCAAGATGTAAATCTATGGTTTAAAATCTCTATTTCAAAAATGTACATCACAATGAAATAATGTCTCTATGAATTTGATAACAGGTCTTACTGCCGGAAACTATTTTTTTCACAAGAACTTACACCAATTACACTTACACTTGTTTCATCGATTTCGCCTGTGTCCAGCCAATCGACATTTTTGTTTTACGAGCGTGGAAAGCATTACGTTTTCTTTTTTTATTTAAGAAATATCATTATCTGCATGTATTCTCTCTTAAAATGGTGAAGCAGAATTTTGCTTGCATCTAAATATGAAAATGAATCTGAAATAATGCAGAATATAAATGAAGTAAAAATCTCAACTGAGTAAATACCTTCAAATTAAAATAATAAATTACAGAAATAAAAAAATATTGCGTAACACGTAGCCAACTGCAATACGTATGTACGGATATATACGCTCGTAATACGTAGCATAACGTCTCCTAGGGCATTAGGGCCATGACTGCCACTTGGAAATGCGGTATAATTGTATGCTTCAAAATGCTTACACTGTTGTTGTTATTGTTATTGTTATTATTATTATTATTATTATTATTTGCGACTTTATTAACAATATTAACAATAAAAGTATTTGGAAAATACAATATATTAAATGTTTTCTTCGAACTATAATTTAAACTATTTCTAATAGGAAAAGTAGTATTAGTAGAACGATTTCTAAAAATACGTTTAGATGTTATAGTTTTAAAAAATTAGATTATTATTAAACTTGTGGTGCTACAACAGCACATAGTTTCTCGCGTTATTGAAAACAGCTATGTAATATTGAAATATTGCAATTTTTGAGAAAACCGAGCAATATCCCAAAATAGGACTAGCACCGCCCTTGCCGTCCCTTTATTATTACTTACCTTCCTTTGTTACGTTAGTGGAGGAAATATAAAGAAAAAATTTGGAGCAGTTTTTGAGAGAATCTTTTTTGGACATTTCATGCGCAAATTATGGAAAAACTACTAGTTTTTTTCAAAATATTGTGCCTAACCTATTTTAAAAGAGCTACTTTTGCACAACAGACTTTGTCTGAGTTAAACATCTCTATCTTCAATTTTGTAGTGTAACAAGTTTTTGCAATTTTTCCAAAAATCAACAAAATGGGATTTCAACGAAAATGAGACCTGCACCATTCACTTAAACGTCCTTTGCACTATTCAACAACAAAATTTAATCAAAAAATTTGGAGAAATTTGTTTTAAACGTTTTGAAAAAGTCTGAGGGGCTTCACGTAAAGTATCCCCCAAAATTAAAATATCGGTTTCAAATTCCAGAGCCCGCGACATCAGCGAGAACAATTGGGGAATATCAGTTTTGGAGAAAATACGATGAACAGTTTAGGCTCTAGCGTTGATCACAGACAGACGGACGGAGAGACGGACGTTTTGTCGTCAATAGATTTTTCGGTATCAATAACTAACAAAACACGGATTCTGGCTGCACCACGTGTTAGAAGATTTTTTTCTAAATTTAGCAACGGGATTAATCCACATTTTCGTTACCAGGGCCCGCCAATAAGAGTTTTGTTGGCGAAAATGTTCTGGCGCACGATTACATAACTATCTCTTCTTAAGAAGTTCCTTCTTACGAGCGAGAATGTAAAAAATAGACACATTGGAAGTAATGTGTAATTGAAGTAGTTTATTAAAATAAAAAATTACAATTATTTTTGTATTAAAAAAGCTCCCCCTTTACATATATTGGTACGCCGCCGTCGCTTCGTAGCGCTGAAGGGCGGGCGCGTGCAGATCGGCCGCGCGGCCACTGCGGGCGCTGGCCACCGCGGCGAGGCGCTGCGCTGCCAAGCCCGGGCGGGGCCGGGCCGGCGCGCCGCGACTGGGCTGGGCCGGGGGCGGCGGCCGATTCCTTATTTTGACCTACAGGGCTCACCGGCTGGCGTGGTGCCCGATCTACAAGGCGGCGTCCACCACCTGGCTCTACCACTTGTGCGTGCTGAACGGGCTGTCCGAGCGCGACCTGGCCGCCTCCAAGAAAGCAGCTGAGCGAACTCGCGCGCTCCGTGCTGCCCGAGCTCGACTTCCTCGAGGCGGAGGAGGTAGGACGCGCGGCCGCCCGCCCGGCGCGGGGCGATGGGGCGATTTCCAGTGGGCGATGAGGTGACGCCCCCACGGGGCGATGGGGCGATTTCCAGTGGGCGATGAGGTGACGCCTCCACGGGGCGATGGGGCGATTTCCAGTGGGCGATGAGGTGACGCCCCCACGGGGCGATGGGGCGATTTCCAGTGGCCGATGAGGTGACGCCCCCACGGGGCGATGGGGCGATTTCCAGTGGGCGATGAGGTGACGCCCCCACGGGGCGATGGGGCGATTTCCAGTGGCCGATGAGATGACGCCCCCACGGGGCGATGGGGCGATTTCCAGTGGGCGATGAGGTGACGCCCCACGGGGCGATGGGGCGATTTCCAGGGGGCGATGAGGTGACGCCCACACGGGGTGATGGAGCGATTTCCAGGGGGCGATGAGGTGACGCGCCCACGGGGCGATGGGGCGATTTCCAGGGGGCGATGAGGTGACGCGCCCACGGGGCGATGAGGTGACGCGCCCATGGGGCGATGGGGCGATTTCCAGGGGGCGATGAGGTGACGCGCCCACGGGGCGATGAGGCGATTTCCAGGGGGGCGATGAGGTGACGCGCCCACGGGGCGATGGGGCGATTTCCAGGGGGCGATGAGGTGACGCCCCCACGGGGCGATGGGGCGATTTCCAGGGGGCGATGAGGTGACGCCCCCACGGAGCGATGGGGCGATTTCCAGGAGGCGATGAGGTGACGCGCCCACGGGGCGATGAGGCGATTTCCAGGGGGCGATGAGGTGACGCCCCCACGGGGTGATGGGGCGATTTCCAGGGGGGGGATGAGGTGACGCGCCCACGGGGCGATGGGGCGATTTCCAGGGGGGCGATGAGGTGACGCGCCCACGGGCGATGAGGCGATTTCCAGGGGGCGATGAGGTGACGCGCCCACGGGGCGATGGGGCGATTTCCAGGGGGCGATGGGGCGATTCCAGGGGGCGATGAGGTGACGCCCCCACGGGGCGATGGGGCGATTTCCAGGGGGCGATGAGGTGACGCCCCCACGGGGTGATGGGGCGATTTCCAGGGGGCGATGAGGTGACGCGCCCACGGGGCGATGGGGCGATTTCCAGGGGGCGATGAGGTGACGCGCCCACGGGGCGATGAGGCGATTTCCAGTGGGCGATGAGGTGACGCGCCCACGGGGCGATGGGGTGATTTCCAGGGGGCGATGAGGTGACGCGCCCACGGGGCGATGGGCGATTTCCAGGGGGCGATGAGGTGACGCCCCCACGGAGCGATGGGGCGATTTCCAGGAGGCGATGAGGAGACGCGCCCACGGGGCGATGGGGCGATTTCCAGGGGGCGATGAGGTGACGCGCCCACGGGGCGATGGGGCGATTTCCAGGGGGCGATGAGGTGACGCGCCCACGGGCGATGAGGCGATTTCCAGGGGGCGATGAGGTGACGCGCCCACGGGGCGATGGGGCGATTTCCAGGGGGCGATGGGGCGATTTCCAGGGGGCGATGAGGTGACGCCCCCACGGGGCGATGGGGCGATTTCCAGGGGGCGATGAGGGACGCCCCCACGGGGTGATGGGGCGATTTCCAGGAGGCGATGAGGTGACGCCCCCACGGGGCGATGGGGCGATATCCAGGGGGCGATGAGGTGACGCGCCCACGGGCGATGAGGCGATTTCCAGGGGGCGATGAGGTGACGCGCCCACGGGGCGATGGGGCGATTTCCAGGGGGCGATGGGGCGATTTCCAGGGGGCGATGAGGTGACGCCCCCACGGGGTGATGGGGCGATTTCCAGGGGGGATGAGGTGACGCGCCCACGGGGGCGATGGGGCGATTTCCAGGGGGCGATGAGGTGACGCGCCCACGGGCGATGAGGCGATTTCCAGGGGGCGATGAGGTGACGCGCCCACGGGGCGATGGGGCGATTTCCAGGGGGCGATGGGGCGATTTCCAGGGGGCGATGAGGTGACGCGCCCACGGGGCGATGGCGCGATTTCCAGGGGGCGATGAGGTGACGCCCCCACGGGGTGATGGGGCGATTTCCAGGGGGCGATGAGGTGACGCGCCCACGGGGCGATGGGGCGATTTCCAGGGGGCGATGAGGTGACGCGCCCACGGGGCGATGAGGCGATTTCCAGTGGGCGATGAGGTGACGCGCCCACGGGGCGATTGGGTGATTTCCAGGGGGCGATGAGGTGACGCGCCCACGGGGCGATGGGGCGATTTCCAGGGGGCGATGAGGTGACGCCCCCACGGAGCGATGGGGCGATTTCCAGGAGGCGATGAGGAGACGCGCCCACGGGGCGATGGGGCGATTTCCAGGGGGCGATGAGGTGACGCGCCCACGGGGCGATGGGGCGATTTCCAGGGGGCGATGAGGGGACGCCCCCACGGAGCGATGGGGCGATTTCCAGGAGGCGATGAGGTGATGCGCCCACGGGGCGATGGGGCGATTTCCAGGGGGCGATGGGGCGATTTCCAGGAGGCGCCCCCACGGGGCGATGGGGCGATATCCAGGGGGCGATGAGGTGAGGCCCCCACGGGGCGATGGGGCGATTTCCAGGGGGCGATGAGGTGACGCCCCCACGGAGCGATGGGGCGATTTCCAGGAGGCGATGAGGTGACGCGCCCACGGGGCGATGGGGCGATTTCCAGGGGGCGATGGGGCGATTTCCAGGAGGCGATGAGGTGACGCCCCCACGGGGCGATGGGGCGATTTCCAGAGGGCGATGAGGTGACGCCCCCACGGGGTGATGGGCGATTTCCAGTGGGCGTTGAGATGACACGCTCGCGAGATGATTGGCCGCCGGGCCGGAGGGCGTCGAGATGGTGAGACGATGGGCAGTGAGGCGTTGAGGCGAAGGGGAGACAGGGCGATTGGGCGACGAGACAATGGGCGACGGGTTATCACGTAACGAAGTGGCAACGAGATGATGCGGCTATGGGGCAGTGGGGTGATTGGCGATGAGGCGACGGCATTCGGGTGTGTGCTTCCCTAAAATCATTCAGTTCAAACATCCTTCATCCCATTGTGTTCCATTGGCACCCTACTGGCACACATCTAGTGACGTAGGTAAGGTAAATTGACGTGGGGTCAACATTGAAAGGACGCCCCACTCGGGTTCGTAAAAGAAAAGTCAAAGCACCTGATGCCAATTGATCAGCGCATCGTTCGGCTTGTTGCCTTTGCCTTTGTCGGCACTTGGTGACTTTTCCCCTTTGTTTACAGCTTCCTCCCCTTTTCTCTAAGGAGGGAGGGTGATGCAAAAAGAATGCCAGGCAATGGAAGATCTTCACCTTGGCTGTCTCGCTCCATCACATGTCATGGCATCCAGTCTCGTCGAGAGTCTGCGTAGATCGTAAGCGCCGAATCGCCCTCCCCATACCCGTAGCGGCGACACTGTAAAGCATTTCGCGCTTTTTACATTTAATCCAATTCACTCCATCTTTCCTCAGGTCTCTCCCAGCTAACCTGAGTTTTCTACGTCAGTTCGTTTGGTTGCTTTCCATTGTATCCCTCATTCCGTACTATTTCTTTCGATCTCGTCCATACTGTTCTGACATTACGTTACAAACCACCATATCGTAACCAAAGTCTCGTTTAATCCCATCCCATCCCATCCCTTTTCGTCTCATTTGAACGACTCCATCAAATTGAAACCCCTCCCACTTGGGTCGTTTCGCCCCGTCCATACTCGCATTTTATCCCGTTTGACTCACACCAATTCTTTCCTCTCCTCGCTATCTCGCGCTGAGCCCAATTCCATCCCCACCCAGCACCGCCCTCCACCGCTCCGCCCCACTCCGCCTCACCCCGCTGTTCCCCGCTGGGGCCGTAGACCCGGCCTCGGCCGTGGCCCCGCCGCCCGCCCACGGCCGCTGGCAAGGCAGCACTCGCCTTAGTTTATTTAGCGTACGCCTGTGATGCGCCGGGAAATAGTCCGAAGTTTCCTTTCGCAACGTTTTTTTAATATATTTTATTTATTTAAGGTCGCTTTCAACAACAGGGCCATAAGCGACCACGAGTATCAATTTACAATTCTCATAAGATTATACATTTTTATAATTATTCTATTACACAATTACAATTCAAACAAACATTAAATTGTCACAAAATGTCAATATTTTGGATACTTACATCATTGAGATTATTACACATGGGACGGTTTATTTATTTATTACAAAACACAGGTCTTTGACATTTATAATACGTTGGAGGGTTGTAGTTTGGATGAGTAAAAGGAGGGTCTTTATATTAAGGTGTCAATTTTTGTTTCGCAACTTTGTCATTAATGTTTCCCTATATTTAGCAATAAGCCGATGACGGAAAATGGCGAGATCCGAGCGCCGATGGGGGAATGGTGAACGATTGATGATTGAAGGTGTATACACATTGGTCGATCGCATGGGCTGAGGGATGAAGATTTCGTATACTCGTTCGGATGTTCTTATTGTTCACACAAAGCTCATATGAATTTACTAAATCGCCGGAAATGCGAGAGTGGTGTGTTGCTGCATCTTGCACTCCAACGAACTCAGCTCATGCTCCGACAAGCAAAATAATGGCCGTGCCCGCGTAGTTTCATGCAGCTTCGCAAGTTTAATTGCGAACACAATTACACGTCATCAGATCATATTCTTTCAAATTAACATCAAACCATCCTAGTGATATTTAGTATTGTGACGTGTGGGGCCACTTTTATCGTCTTTATGTATGATGAATGATT
>JAHLJT010008446.1:278345053-278360261 GCA_031308135.1 Acheta domesticus | reverse complement strand
AAATAAAATAAAGATGTTACTAAGAATAGTGTGAAGCCCAATGATAAAGAAAACTATTGATCTTGAAACGGAAGGGTTGCCTAACTTATTATTGGAAGCGACATATACTACGCGTAATTTCGTGGTTGAACTAGATGGTTTCAGAATTGGAGGGTGAGGGATGTAAGAGCCGAAATTATCCATGGAGCTGGAGGTCACTTCAACCATATGACCCAAGTTTTCATACTCTTTCATGAACTCCACATAGTTGTGTTTGAGTTCCGGATCTTTCTCAAGCCTGGTTTCTAATGACCAAGAAACGCCGTTTTGCCTGAGCCTGATTTGCGCCTAAAGTCGGTGCATTTAATTTGCGAGGGAGTTTTATTATATATCTGCCATCCGCGATCGCGAGTGGTAGATTCGCGAAAGAAATCTTCGCAATGTTCATTTTCTGGAGAGGATTAGTTTAGCCGCGGGCAGTTCCTCTAATTGCCAAAACTTGCTTAATTCAAACTGTGTCGCAATCTAAACCTTCGTGATTAGAAGATATAAATGCCGAGTAATGACTCGTAGATTGTTTTGATTCCTGCAAACACGGTAGACGACCAGCTATTAACCAGCCTAACAAGGTGTTCTGCATGACAGGTTTTTTCAGGTCCTAATGAAACATTTCCCGTAGCCAGTATTGAGAAAAATATTTCTGACCCTAACAACAAATCGATAGACTTAGCGTTAGCGAAATGCGGGTCCGCCAGAATCATGTTACTCGGAATATTCCAAGAAGTTGGATCTAAATCTACCGTGGTAATTGAGAACTTATCTGTGGGATAACGTAAGCACCTAAGTTGGTGCGCCAATTAGTGGCGCTGGCGCCAACTTCAAGTGATACCCCGCGAGTAGCTTGCGTCTGAGAGGCTGCTATGCCGCAGATATTTATAGAGGCATCAAAAGTATTGAGTTGAAGTCGTTCAACTAAAGATTCAGTAATTAAATTACAATTGGATCCGGAGTCCATAATTGCCGTGCACTGCACGTAAGATCCGTCCCTTTTCCTTATCTGCACTGCCGCGGTGGCGAGAAGGCATCGTGACGTATGAACTGCAGCAAAGTGCAAAACGATATCTTAGACGAATCCTGCGACTTTACCTGAGCTTCAATGTGTTCCGAGATTCAGCTGAGGGCGCGGAACTCGTGGTGTTCATGTCTGAACACGCGTTAGCATTAGCTGACATCACGTTGATTGCGTTTGAGGCTTACTGGAAATTTTATCCCCTAAATGTAGTAGCGTATGATGACGTTTATCGCACTGACGACACGTTCCCTTTGAACAAGTATGCCCAGGACTAAATGTTTTAAAGCAATTTCGACATAACTTCTTGTCATTTACTACGGCTATCCTTTTCTGCGGACTCATTTTGTTGAAATCAGCACACAAATAAATTGGATGTGGCCGGAACAGCAAGCGCAATTACTGGTACCCTGTGTTTGAAGTGGGCGTGATGACGATGACCCTTGCTTTAGATGTACTTCGACATTTACTTTATTAATATTAACTAGATCTAAGATTTACATCTTTTTTCAAGAAATGTGGTCAGATCGTTAAGGGAGGGCATTTTATCTGTGTTAGATGAACTTTCCCATTCACGCAAAGTTTCCAGTCTAGAGACTCTAACAACAACTGAGAAATGAGCAATTCATCAAGAGGTAGTTCATTTTGAATTACCTTCAGCGCATTGTAATTAGTTACAAAATGATCTAATAAAGCTCTCAAGGACTGAGGCGACCCTGCTTGTAATTCGGGCGGTTTTAGAAGCTTTTTCAGGTAGCTAGATATTATCAAACGGGTGTTATCATATCTAGTACAAAGAAGATTCCATGCTACCTGAAAATTGAGGGCTGATGCCGGTAGACTACGTAGCAATGAAAGAGGTTCCCCTTCAAGAGCAGTATTTAGGTGATGAAACCTTGCGACATCTTCTATAGTGGTATTTTTTATAATCAAGGCCGTAAGATTTCCTTGAAATTCGTCCAATTCGCAAAATCTCCATTGAATTTAGGAATAGAGATTTCCGGTAACCTGACTGATTGTTGTGTTCGAGAATTTGCAAAAGATGAGCACACATGCTGTTCGTTGTTAACAGAATTCTCCGAAATTTGATCGGAGTGATGATTGTTCTCACAGAGAATAATCTTAATCTGAGCTAAGAGAGTGACGTACTCGTCCTCAATATTTTCGTATTCCCTAAACTCAAAATCAGAAAATTCAAATTGCATTGATACTTGAGCAAATTGTTCATAAAGATTAGTGAGACGAGCCTGTTTTTCTATCAACACGTTATAGGATAGCCTATCTTTAATTTCATAATCACGCAATGCATTCATAGAGGAAATTAATAATTTTTGAAATTGTTTCTTTGATGCTCTTGTTGAGTGGTTTCATAGCCTGCGTGGGGGTCTAACTGCCTATTTTTCTTGGACCCATTTTGATTTATTAAAATTTACAAAAAAAAATAAGAGGTTAAAATAAAACCTTCTATCACCCAAAACAAAAATAATGTCTTGCCACGATAGCCCTGCACGTCAAGGGGGGACTTGCGGACACAATTCACTGTTACGATGCGTAATAACAATTATGTGATAATGAACACTTATCACTAAACACGAACACAATTTTGTTTGCCCTACAAACACATCCAAATGCAATACAATACAACGTATTGTCTAATAACTGGAAAAAATATCCGCGAACGGAGGACCAAATATGTTACGTGTATCGTCTGCAAAATGTGATTTGGCAGCATAAAAAAGAAAAGTAGCATATGGAGGAATCTCTGATAGCTTTATATTGATATATTTGAGGACCAGCAGACTGTAAATTAAATGATACACCTAACACGTAAAATTAATTGAGCTGTATGGTATTGCATAGATGGATGGAATATGATAGGGCGAAAAAGAACAACATTGGCTGTAATAAAAAATAACAAATATTTAATTACTAAAAAATTTGAGTTAAAGGTTAGTAAACAAACAAAAAATATTAAAAAACAGTAAGATAAAAAATTAATGTGAAAAAAGTAATGAAAAAAAAAAGAACAAAGGTAATTGAAAAACAGTAATCTTGAAATCAGAAGTTGCCAAAAAATTAAAGTCTTTTCTTGCGTTAAATTTAAATATTAAAAGAGTGCACTCAAGTAGAATTCTGATGCATCAGAAAGAAGTTTGAAATAAGTAATCACTTATCCGTTGGAGCTCTGGTGGGTGTTTCTTGCAGCAGATGTCGGTCGAGAGATGTTGCAGCAGCAGGAGATTGTTGACGGGGATGGCGCAGAGTTGCGACCCCAAATTGAAGTGTTGTGCAGAGCAGCGTCCTCTAGCAGATTGCAGTAGGCAACTAGGCGTTGCACCGCATATTATAAGTAAATGCTAGAGAGCCGCTTCTTGCAACAGATTGCGGTAGGCAAAATAGATTTTGCACCGCATACGAAAGTACGTCTGACCTCTGCGGAGGTTGCCACAAGAGTCCTTGATCTCGTCGGATGAAAAGTTTTTGAAGACTGGTCGGTCGAAATGTTGTCCTTTCGTGACACACAGGGGCGCTAGTGTCAATTTGCGTGTGTGTCTGAGGGCTAGCGCTGTTGGGGAGATGGCGAAGCTTGTGCACGCACTCAGCGCGCACGCATGCCCTTGGAGCCGGAGGGGCTCGGACAGGAAGTTGCCAAAAAAAATGCGCCTGGAATAACAGCCTCCGGCACGTTCGCAGTCGCCACCCCAATGGGGGCGGGACGCGCGGAGGGTGGTCCAGCAGGGGTGCAGGGGTCCAGTTGGGCGAGGCAAGGACTGCATTCCTCCGAACGACGCCACTCCGACCGATTTCAACTCACATATTTTTCAACACACTACACTGGTTGTTCAAATAATTGAGTACAAAGAATTGTGCTACAAGAGTCCCCTGGGTGCAAGGAAATAAAAAATTCAATAATAATATTCAATTGGGACGTAACAATTATTGTTATTATTATAATAATATTTAATATATGTTTAAAACGTTATTTAAATTAACCTACTTCGCAACTTTATTGATTCCATATGTATTTCTTGTTTTTACAATCATTTTACAATTGTTTCATTGTAGGTTTTCTTGCTTCAAATCATCCCATAATATTTTTAACCCTCATCCTTATCTTTCTGCTCTTACGTCATTACGTACTTCTGTTCCATCAAGGTCCGCCTACGAGTTGAAAATTGAAGTATTAAAAAATATACCAGGAACGTCCAAGTAGATAGTGTGTAATTATATTCATTTAGATTTACAAATAACAATATTTCGTTATGTATTTAAAATCTATTTTATCAATTCATTACAAACAAGTTGCCTACCATCCAAGAACATCAACTCGATTTTGAGCGCAACCTTTCAACCTGTTTGTACCCGTGATGAAACGTTCGAAATATAGTTCTTTAATATTTGATAAATGTTAGATTCAGGCTTTGCTTCCAAGACGATTGATTCGATTTCCAACTTCATCGTTCTGTTTGTTTCAGCCGTAGGATAAGTTTCATTTTTAAGCTTCAGTTTCTTCAGATCAGATGTGCACGAGCGTGGTCGGCATTTCTCTGGTACTCCGTCTCGCGTGGCCAGACGCTTTCCTCCTAAGTGGGTACAACGTTCAACTCAGTCTCCGCTCACGTAAGTCAGTTGCGGGATGCGAACTTTTTTTGTGCTATTCCACTGAATCGGCGCGTTGGGTAAGCAGTCACGTGACTTCTAACGCGTCATAACCAGTTTTGCATGGAGCGTGGCTGTATCCATCATGCCTGTCATATTGTGTTGTTTTTTTGAACAGATATTTCGTATCGAATTATAAAAAAGATTGATTTTTGGAGTCAACCATAAATTCTGTACTCTGTGATGATATATTTTAATTTTGAATTTGGTATATTTAATGGTTTCTGAACAGAAAACAACACAATTATATTCGGCTAAGGAACATTTTAAAATAACATGAAACGGAACTACAGCCCTGTACAGCCTGATTCTCTTCCCACAGTTCTCTAGAAGCTAATTTTGGCGTTTTTCATGAATTTCTAATGACTTGTTAATCGCAGAACTATATAGTAGAATTTCCAATTGGTTTTGCATTTTTTCGTTGGTATCACATTCGATTTTGGAAAAGATATCTGAACAAAAATTTCAAGTAAAGCATGTGCAGGAGTAAATGCAATCACTAAGAAGTGTGATCAAACAAAAAGATTCAAATCGAACACAAGTATCAAAAAGGTGATGATGATGATAATAATAATAATAGTAATAATAATAATAATAATAATAATAATAATAATAATAATAACATAATTTTAAGATGGAGAACATTAATTGTTAATTTGCACTTCCACTGGGATCATAACTTCCTGGAAAACCTCTAATTGGTGTGCCCCATCCCGTTAAAACCAACAAAAAAAGGGTGAGTTAATGACACTAGGCATGATCAAACTATCAGAGGTCCTAATTGTATTTAAAATAACACATACGAGTATAAATTCAAGACTAAAATGAAAATAAACTATACCCTTTGGAAATCAAAAATTAAACACTTATTTACTAATATAAATATTGTTAAAAAATTATTAGAAGCCTCTATCCAATCAAGCACGTGCTTAGCCTGCACCTTACAAATTGGCCCAACCCAGTCAACGAACATTTTATCATTCCGTCCCAAAGAGACTCACACCACAAAACAGGCAACTTGTTCAAGACGGCGCGGCAGTTCATACATACAAAGAGCTCTGTGTTCTCGCACTCCAGCACTCCCTTGCCTGCGTTGGCAGTGCTTTGACGGGTGAGCAGGGCCGCTATTTTACGTGCTCAGTCTGGCGTTAAGCTGACTCATTTCCTCTTCCTCATGTAATTGGGAAGTGATGAGTAGCATTGGCGAATTGCAGTGCTGATCCATGATGTACGCGCTCAGGAACGTCAACCTTTTAGGGGGAAGTTGAAAACCGGCCGCTAATTGCGGATATAATATATTTTTAGATGTAGCGATTCAATGTTCTTTTGGTATGTCATTCCGTGTATCATCAAGAGAAATGAACAAAGAGACAATATTCAAAATATTTCAGATAGGTAATATCGTTATTCAGACATTGTTGTTCGCAGTTGTCTTATACAGGGCTATAACACCTCAACATTCACCTTCACTTAATTATATTTACTTTATTGTTGAGGTATTGTTGGTATTGGAATAATTTTAATCTTGCATATAATAATAAGGTTACCTGTGTGTATCTGTCTGCTACCCTGTGTTGGACCTCTTCGGCTCCACCATATAAGTGAGGTGCCATTCGGTATGATTGGGTCTTCTGGAGGAGAATAGACCATTTCTTTTCAGATCCCGCCAGAACATCTTCAAAGAATTCTCGAAAAAAACGGTGCTTCTGTTAATGGGGGCGAGATTATAAATAAATTGGGCATCGTTAGCTATACGCAGAAAGGCACCACGACTGTGCGCTGTTTAAGGCGTACACACAGCAACCGGCATTGAAAGCTGTAAGAAACTTGAAATGAAGTGATATTTAAGTAGGGGCAACCACATATTCAAAATAACACGCAGAAAACAAAGAACGGCTAAAGGGAAATTCCGATTTGCAAATAGGACCATTGTTGACTGGATCAATTTGCCTGCAGAGGTACTAATGACTCTTCCCAGGAGCACTCACGTTGTGAGTTCGAGAGTTCTCAAAGCGTAAGGGTAGAGTGCAGTGTTGTGCGGGAAAGTGAAGTGACGTTTTTCTGAACTAGGAAAGGCCAACTAAAGTGAAGGCAAAGCGCGGTCCATACACTTACCGTTAATGTATAAATTATTGGGGAGCGAAGGGACAGGCAATGAAGTGAAGTGAAGAGTAGAGAAGGGGCAAATTTTACCTATTTTTTGTATTTGTATATTTGTGTTTTTATTTTATTTTAATGCTTATTAGAATTATATATTTGTGATTGTTATATTTATAGGAATTGTTTCTTTCTATACTATTTATACTTATCATTATTAACAGAGGGAGACCTATAAAGTGAGCAATATCTCATTCAATTTCTTTCAATAAGAAACCGGCTAAATCGTCGTAAGCTGCGAATCTAAAGAAAAAACGTTGCATAAGAAAAAATGCTGACAACGTTTATGAGTTGGGAACCAATAACCAAACAAATCGCATTTAACCAAACACTAAACCACACTTCTTTCTGCCAACTCCAACAACGAAGATTACGCGTTGTGAGCGCATGGTGGCGCATCGTTCAGTGTGACCAGTGGCCTCGAAGGCTATAAATCAAGTTTCACTCTTAGTTCTTGCAGGGCAGTGGGGACGTAGTGCATTCAAAAATAGCCCTGAAACCATGCAGTTTCCTTTCTCTGGCTTTCTCCCCGGGCACCGCGGTTTCCAGGCACACCCCTCGGGCGTTTCTTGCGTAGCGGCCTGTGGCAAAAGTGCACCCATTAGCAAAAACTCGATGTCCTCCCGCACCCACTTTCTACTAATGCTGCGTGGTAAGCGAGGCACCGGCTTCCCTCATATCACGAAGAGACTTCAGATATTTTCGGCAAATGCCTATTTTACTTCTATGACGTAGACACCCGAAATTAATTTACGAACACATTTCATGACTTTACGAGTACAAGGAATATTTACAGTGCCTAAACATGTCTGTTTCATCATAGGAGGACGAAAAATCTCTATTCGATTGCTAAAAAACAAAAAGAAATGCCTCCCTGGTGTAATTCGAAACGCAGAAAATTAACAAGAAAGAATTATTGATTAGGGGTGCATTAATGCGTAAGAAGAATAAGAACATGCTTATGACTCCCGCTGGATGAGAACCCTCAATATTATTTTACAAACAGTTTACATTACTTTCAGAATTTAAAGGTAGTTTGAATATTATTTTTAATTGCAAATGTTATAGTTTTCTTTCATATTGATTTTGAATACACATGTTCAATATTTGGATTCTATTAGGGAACTTTGTTGTTTGTCATGATTAGGTCCCCTTAAGACATTTATTTAATGTTAGCTGTGGTATGGGCAGGAATTCAAAGCGAAGTTAAAATCTCATGAAAAATTATAAATACTTTTATTTTTAAATTACAATTACCCGAAACTCGTTTTTTGAAGAATTTTATCTCTTTTTTCAAGTTTATTTCAGAGAAAAATATTTATCATATATATTTTGTAGATATTCAAAAATTGATTTGAAAATTTCGAAAATAGAGTTCGCCAGAAATGGGACTAGCACCAACTTTTTACCGTTCGCTGCTACACACGAGGAAAATAAATATTTTGGAGTTCTTTTTGAAAAAAATAATTTTAAAATTGTCCGTATTTCACTGAAAATTAAGAGAAAACTATTTCTATTATCAAAAAATTGTCCACCTTACTTTAAGATCTATCTTTGAACAACAGATTTCGTTAAGAAAAAAATCTCTACTTTCAATATTTTGGGAGAGGTCGGAAAAAGTTTAAACTTTTGCAATTGAAGATAATTCATAGATTTCAACGAAAATGAAACCAACATTTTTAAACGTCTTTTACTCATCCGAGAACAAAGTTTGAGCAAAAATTTCTTGGAGCTCTTTTTTGAGAACATTTTTAAAATGTTGAGTCTTCATGTAAAGTAACCTGAAATTAAAATATCCATTTCGAACTCACAGGGCTTCGAGTTTGTTCAAAGCGATTGGAGAATATTAGTTTTGGAGAAAATCGTATAAACGGTTATGGAGCCAACCTTGACGGTAGACAGACGTTTTACGATAAACCAATTTTTCCGTATCAAGGAACCGCAAAACATGAACTGACTACAAGAAGTACCCACATTTTCGCTATCAGGAACCCACATTATGAGTTTTTTTCTAAAAAATTCGCCGATTTCTTCCGCAGCGTTACAGTACTTTCTCCATATTACGTAAGTAGGTAGTAGGCGAGAAAGTAAAAGTCCAAACGGTTTCCCCCTATGAGTCTTTCACTGAAGAACTCAAGTATCATTCATGGGTAAAGGATGCCGGAGTTAAAACTAGAAGTATCTCATGAAGAATTTTGAGGTTTTTAATCCTTATTGTCCTAGCTCTTCAAAAAATTCCGTCATTATATTAAGTTTTAACATCGACATTATTTTTCGCGTCAATGAGGAAAGTCGGAACGAACGTTTCTGGAGTCGTTTTCTTGACAGGGAAACCACCCAACACATCCAGACTATTTAAACGTCGGTGAACACGTTGACTGATGACTGGCCTTCTGCCCAAAACTCGGGATTGCTGCCAGCTTGGTTCAATGAATTTTCAAAGGCGGAAGTTACGAGTTTGTGAAAAGTGAAAGAACTCATGTGAACTCTTCGACAATTTTGGTCCAATTATCTCATTCGATGGTGATCCAGATCTGGTAAAATGTCTGAGGCCGATATGGAGAATCATGATAGTGAAAATGGAAATCAAACTTCTGGTTTAGAAAAGTAGTTTCGTAGTTCGTAGTTTAGTTTGGAAATCAAACTTCGTAGTTTAGATAAAGAAAACTTTGGGACCATTTCTGAGAAAATAATTGTTTAAACCGTGCCTATATTTCACGAAAATAACACGAAAACTAATATTTTCGAAAAGTTTTAAATGACCTTATTTCAAGGCCTGGCTTAGTACAACAGATTTCATAGCAAAAAATTATCGTTAATATTGTAGTTGTAAGAAAACGCCGAAAAAAATAAATTTTGGAATTTTTGAATTTTCCGAAATTTGAACGAGAATGAGACCCGTGCCATTTTGTATGAGTTCTTGAGGCTACCTCAGGACAAAATTTAAAAGATTTGCAGTCATATTTGAGGAAATTTTGAAAATGTTGAGGCTTTATGTAAAGTATCTCAATCATAATCCAACTTTTGGGACCTTGAGTTCGTTGAGATCGATTGCGGAATATCAATTTAGAAAAAAATCGTATGAACTAGAGACAGACAAACCGATACACAAATCTGACTAGAGACAGACAAACCGATATGTATCAGACAACTGATGGGTGTAATCAAGGTAAAGAATACAAATTCGTTTCCCTTTTGGAATTTTACATGACTCCCATTAATACAAATCAAAGTTTTATGCTTTAGAGCTTGTGATATTGTGTCTGTAAACTTCTATCTCCTTGTAAAATTAAGAATGATAACAGAACAAGATAATAAACCATACACCTAGTAAACAGTTTAAACAAAACCTCTAATTATTTGTGTAATGTTTTTTAATCAACGTATGTGAAATTCTTTGTATTATGGTTATATTATTTGGTGTGTATTATGGAAAAAATCTGAAGGGGGCAGGGGTCGATGAAACAAATTATATTTTAGAAGCAGGAAAAGGGTTGGGAATCCCTTTTCTAAAACATACTGCATTAGTGCGGAAGTTTCAAACATTCTGACAAAATAAATAATTTAATCATTCATTCAGACTCTATATTTTCCCATGTACTAAATTCATTTTGGAATTATTGTCACCACAGTTAAGTGAAGAGCTTAAGCTAGGATGAAAGGTGAAATCAGATGCAGACAACACTTGTACATTTTATTTGTATGTAAAGGATATATTTAGAAAAAACTTCAGGCTACTTCAAGACCTGTCTTTTATATGCTTTGTAGCACGTCCGTAATTTCGTCATCTGTATCTTTCCTTGCTCGTAATATTTTTCTTGCGTTACCAAGCACACTGGATCATCGAGAAATAAAGTTCCCTAGAGTTCTACGAGCAAATGCTGTCATAGTAATACTGTCACTATCTGTGGTAGTGATCGATAGTATTTTTTGTCTTTCTTCTCCAGCGCACACACTCAAAGAGAATGACACCCACGCCCACTTAACATTTCATTAAAGAAGTACAAGAGGTTAAAAACCACTGAAATGGTCAGGGTCAGGGTCTAATATGAACGTATTACCTCATTCTTGTGTCAAAGGCCTGCTGATTGTGTAGGCTCTTATTCACAAATTATCTGAGACGATTAACCGATAATTTAGCATTCAACCGTAATCGTTTGCTTGTTACAAAAGGGAAACTGAGCAAAGGCGGATTCAGAAAATATTTCAGAGAAGCCAATTTCAGTTCCTGTAAATAATTTGAAACAAAATTGTTAGTTTGAAATTTAAAACACTATATACGCATAATGGGTATAATCCATTAGAATTTGTGCGACCGATATGTGGTAAATATTTTGAAAAAAATAAGTAAAATCAAAGAAAATGTTGGATTGGGGGAGGGTGGCCCCTACGTCCCAACCCTGATGCGACACAAACGAGATGAGGATAGAGAAGGAACGAAGCGCTTAAGTTGAAATTCAGTTACTCAAACGAGAGAACATGATCTAACTTCCCAGAGTATGTTGCCGGATACGTTGAGTATTTAAAAGGTCCTAATTAGTTTCATTTTCTTGTTTCATAAAGACTGATTGATGTTTTGCGACTCGTCAATTCCTTTGTTCATTAGTCCCGTTAGTGTGGTGTATGTAATATTTCGGGATGTTGCGTTGTTTCTACCCCACTGGATGGTGAGAACCGTACCAACCTACTCGTCGACTTATGGAGTATTTCCACTTCAGATATCTCCTTCAACAGGGCACCATCCCTGCCAGGACAAGCTCTAAGCCACCGATTGGCCTCCCGACATGTGTGATGGTGTATTGCATGTGTGTGTCTGTAAGGGAAGAAAATAGGACAAGGTAGAGGAAGGAAAGATCGCGTGGTCAGTGGGCCCGTTTGTTACGGTACTGCTCCGGCATTTGTCTTGTAGTGATCGAAGAAACCACAGAAGACTGCCAATCAGAACAAACCGGTCTCTAGAATTCTCTCCAGACAACGACTAAATTCGATCTAGCTTCGAGTCGCTAGTGTCGAAAATCAGACACCGTTGGGAGTCGAAACTTAGGACCTTCCGGTCAGAGTCGCTGCAGAAACCATGGTAATCTTGGTCCTTGAGCTAAACTCAGCTAGTTTATTACACACGTACGAGTACCATGGACTACTTAATTCTTTTTAATTTGGTTTAAATCGAAAACAAGTAATAGGTGCCCATTTCACTCCCTTTCTTCCTTTTTCAGCAGGGTATTCCTTTTCAGCGTTAATTTCATTTTCAATATCTTATTAAGGAGACAGTATAAAATGTTCGATTCTTACAATTCATTGTAAGGGACCGGTCACGCTACGCGCCACGGACACTCCGTCCGTGACCGTCACGGCCATGGATCAAAACCAAGGCTGCATCAACCGAGACCCGTTCAGTCGAAATGAAAGTGTAGAACGACTGACCCCTCTTTCTTCACACGGTGAACAATGATACAACATCTGTCCCTTTCTATAAACATTTCTTCACTCACCTATAGGAACCAATTTTCATTTTGACATTGTTTCACATTCATGACAGTTTTGGAGGCTTATTCCGTAAACTTAACAGTTCACGAACCGACTCTTGACACTGCGAGATCGGAGAAAGAAACAACGATAGACAGGAGCATGAAGACGAACATTTTGTTTCGTCATGTTGATGGGCATGAATGAACTGCCTGATTAATTTCGTGACAATGGCCTCCTATAAATTCGTGCGTTTGTTTCAGTGAAGAGACATGTTAACATTTTTTCAGTAATTATACTATTGACAAATAAACAAAATAGTATAATGACCAAGCAATTAGTTTGGGTACGACGAATTTGTGAAGATTTGCAAGAGACAAAGGATTATACCAAAGATATTTTAGAAGTCACTGCAGCCATTGCGAATAATATTTTGTGTGCCTTCCTTACGTCTTCCGATGACTCCATAGTAAGACAGTATCTTCATTAAATTTTGTGAAATAAGTTTGTTTCTATTTCTAACAAGTTGTTTCGCAACACAATATTTTGGTATAAACGACGTTGCAAAACTACCGCATTGAGCAGACTCAGGCTTGCCTTATGCGAAGGGCGAAAGTCGGAGCATCGTCAGGGGGAGGCACAGGTGCAACCAAGCCATTTCGTTTGCGTTGTCGCTCTCATGTTTTCGTGGAAGAGTCAATTCCTTCACTCAGGGCAAGTTAGGGGATGAGAGCCCTATTTTGTTTTTAACATTAAATCAACCTGCGGGGTTACGACCACAGACGCAAATTATTACCCGTACGGGCAAAGCAATTTTGCCAAATAAAAGAAGGTAACGAAAACTCTAAACCTTTTGGGGGGGATGGCCCCATGCTCGCCACCCCCTGGCTCTGCCACTGCCTTTGTTTCGTCACGTTGATGGGCGTGAATGAACTGCACGATTAATTTCGTGGCAGTGGCCTCCATTAACTTCATGCGTTTGTTTCAGTGAAGAGACATGTTAAAATTTCTTCAGTAATTATATTCTTCACAAAGAAACAAAATTGTACAATGACCAAGCAATTAGTATTAGTTTGGGTATGAAGAATCTGGCACGCCAAGTGGCGCTGAACCTCACGTTCCAGCGCAGGCTGGAACACCGCCATTTCCTGAGTTATCATATGTGCTAGACTCACGAGACTAATGGCAATAGTAGTTGACGCGGCTGGAAACACTAAATACTCACATGCCGGGGCGCTTGGGCGAAGAAACTCGCGAGAGATCTGCGGAATGCAACTTTCCGACTTGCTTCAAAATATTACTACGCAAGGGAATGGCACCAGAATTGGCAATGCTTCCGATATCCACCCGACTACGGAAACTGTTTAGTGCTAAAACTTACTTTTTAGGAAGTTTAGATTCTTAATTTTTTTTATTTACGTTCGTTTTCAGCGGGAGGGGAGGAGAATGTTAGAGAACCTCTGGAAACTCCGCCCTGCCCTCCTTACTATCACAGTCGATGAGACAATTACGAATATCAGAACGGATAAAATGATGTCTGATATCAATAATATTAATGATCTTGATGAATAGGGAATGAAACTTTGGGAGTATTTTCTCAGATCTCTCTAAGAAGCAATGAGAAAATATACTAATATGGAAGAAGTAATGGGTGAATTTTGAATTCTTAAGCAGTGATAAAGTAATCCATTCATGTTTCTGAGATATACTGCATTTAGAAAGCCTTACGTGTGTATGTTTTGGGTTCATTGTTCCAAAATCAGTAACTCAAACATTACGTCTGTATATTTCTTTCCATATAGTAGATACTATTTACTATTATATTCTATTTACTAAAAGTTTATTTCGTGTACATGTACTATACTGGAATTATTCTTTCTACTTGTAAGTTGAAGAGCTGAAATTATGATGAAATATTAAAGCGTGTACACCCAACTCATATTTACATTTCATATTTATATATATTTATATTCATATTTATGTGAACTGCAATTGGGTATGAGATGGTGGCAGTTAATTAATATTACAATCATAACTGTAATAATAATAAAAAATAAAAGAGTACAGTACAAATCCAGGATGGAATAATCATACAATCACTAATATTAAGTGTTATAACAATTATTTCAACTTTATCATGATATACGATTTATTATGGCTAAATGAGATTTTTTGAAAAAGGCATTGATCGCGTTCACTACTGCACTGCACTGCACTGTTTTGCTTTGAATTATACACACCAGCACTTCACAGCACAGTTCAGTGCTGTCAAGGTCTCCTACTGGTGGCAGTGGCACACCTCGCGGTACCGTGCCATGCCACGAGCTTCTCTGCGCCACTAGCGTTGGGCGAGGAAACTTTTAGTAACCCTGCCGTTTTACAATAGTGATGGCGTTGTCTCTTGCGGCGGGGTTATGAACTGCGTGGAGAGGCGATTTTTGTCGTGGCGCTCGTGCCACGGACTCCCGCTCGTGGCATAGGCCTTGACAACACTGACTTAGTTCTAGCTTGTTTCTAAAACTTCGGGCACTGAGAGGAAAAGCTTTGAAAGTTGCTGCGGGTAACGAAAGTTACTGCGGGGATTTTAGGTAACGATTATACTTAAAGCCTGTTTTCCAACGTCATTTTGTCATTCTTTTTTCATACTTTCTGTACAGAAAGTGGATGGGAAAAGGACCGTCATTTCTACGCGTTATGTTTCGATGTCTAAACTGGATGAACATGATTCCAGCGTTTTACACGGTTATTTCTGGTTTGTGTACGTATTCGTGATGAAAATACTTCCTCCGGTCGCCGAAATAGCGCTGAAGATGAAATATTTGAACATCGCATCTATGGTAACAAATTAAGTTAGGTTATGTTAGGACTGATACGGAA
>JAHLJT010008446.1:278300627-278344953 GCA_031308135.1 Acheta domesticus | reverse complement strand
CCATTTTTAAGCGTCCATTCCTCTGTCTGAGAGGAAAAATTAAAAAATAATTTGGAGCATTTTTGAGAAAAACACTTTTGACAAATTACTTTAATTCAAGTAAAAATTACTATTCGGTTTTTCAAAAATTTGTACATGTTCTTATTTAGAGATATAATTTTTTAGAACAGGTTTCATTAAAAAAAGGTCATTATTGTAGTTTTGCAACTCTCGAAAATTCTGATAGGTCACCGAAAATGAGGCCCTGGCTATTTTTAAGCGAATTTTCTTCTGATTAAAGAATTAAGAAAATATTTGGAGCCTTTTTTTTAGAAAATATTTGTTTAAAAACTGTCAATGTTTTTTGCAAAATTATGCGAACTCTAATCACATATTCGAAACATTGTCCCTGACGTTTTTAAAGATCTGTTTCTGAAGAACAAATTTGAGTAAGAAAAAGGTTATCTTCACTATTGATGTAGGTAGACGCCGAAAAATTGTTAACTTTTGCAATTTTCGAACATCAGAGGTCAATGAAAATTAGACGTGTAGCAATTTTTAAAGGTCCTTTGTTCTATCAAAGGAAAAAGTTATTCCAAAAATTTGAAACAAATTTTTGAAAAAAAAAAATAAAAAGATATTTAGGCTTCATGTTAAGTACCACCGAAAATAAAAATGTACAAGGCAAACTCGTTCATTTTGGAGAAAATTGTCTGAGCTGTTAAAGCAAAAGCGTTGACCACATATGAACAGACAGACGTTTTGCCATAAACCAATTTGCCTGTATCAACAACCCACCACGCATTGTGGTGTTCCACAGACTGCACGTGTCAGTGGAAGTAATTTATTTTTCAGTCGATTTGTTTTTAAATTGAGGACTATTGGAAATAAATAAAACCAAATTTAGTTCATAATTTTGTTCAATGAAGATTTACGTTTCGGAGAATCAATATTCAGATAAAAGGAGCTTGAAGGGCCTCCAATAGGACAGCCTTATTTTGGGGAATAAAATTTTTTGTTAAACTTTTTTGTTTTGATGTATGAAAAAACAGGTGAGCTTTCATCTTGAATTGGGTATAATGTTCATTATTTTGGTTTTTGGTGTACTTTTTATGACATTCCTTTAACCAATATTGTAAATATCATTTCAGCTTCTTCATTTTGAACTAATTTTGGAAATGATTTTGTAAATACATTTTCGGTTACACCTGATAAGGGAGACGGAAAAGTCCCAGAAACGTTATAAATCGTCATTAAATAAAATTATGAACTACGTTTGCATTTATTTAATATTATTGTTGTAAATTTGAAAAGGGATTGAAACATATTAGAAAATATAATTTATAATAGTGAATAACTTATCAAAATTTATTTCTTATTAAGAAATTTACTAAATTAGAAACAAGATTTATCCACGTTTTAATATCACAGCCCAACAATACGGGTTTTTCTGTCGAAAAATTGCTGATTTCTGCCACCGCATTACAATACTTTCTGTTTACCACGCAAGTGCGTAGTATGACGAGAAAATAAAATGAACTGAAGTCTCTATAACATTTACGACCGTGTGCATCTTTTTTGTACCATCTTTTGGGAGAACCGTATCACTATAATTTCGAAGATTGACTACCCAGTTGACTTTTCATTAGAAAGCCAATTAGAGGCTTTTTAGACGTCAAGAGAAGTTAAATAATACTAATCTCTACTATCTGTTCCTTAATGATCTAAGAGTATTTCAAATAAGTAGCATTTGCGTCACAAAATACGTAAGAGATGGGATAGTTATAGCAAAAATAAACACGGGAAACTCTGTGTTATTAAAAAGAGAATGACTTATTTTATCAATCAAGCGAGGACAGAGAATGCCAATGACGATATTTCCACTGCTGTTGTGTAGTCCTTGTGATCTATGAACTTTCCTTTCAATTAATAGTCAATAATCTAACCAATCTTACTTTCGTTCAGCACAGCGTGTATCCTAATGGAATATTACAGCTGATGCAAGACTGTCTGGCCCGTTTGCTTACTCAGGCTTCAGTAAACTGCGACCGCCGAATGTTATGCGTCAGGCGTACAGAAACTCACGGCACCGCAATGCGGTCATGAACATTGCTGGCTGCTACTGAGCGAGGACACGTGCTGAGAACTTCTTTCTCCGCATCAAACCTCCAAGGGCTTTGGGGCGGCTACTTGTTTCCTACTTGCATTACTACAGACGTTGTTTCTACATCATGGGAATGCGGCATATGGCGAAATAGTTTTTACAATAATTATATGTATGATTGAAAACGATATATGATTTGAGTTAATTTTTTAATATTAACTTTACAGGAATTTTAAAAATAGTATATTTTAAACGTCTCTGACTATAAAGAGAAATTCATTTATAGTAAAAAAAGTAGTATTAGTAGGATTAATACAAATGTCTTTATGTGTTTTATTTTTAAATTGTTTGCAAATTAAGATAAGCAAATTAAAAGGAATACACAAATTAATATTTAGTTTACACATTATTTAACAATTATTACTACAAATAAATTGAATTAAAAAACGTTTCCTTTATTTTTTAAATGTCTTTCCTTGAGATATTTCCTGAATCTACCCTTAATAGGAAAGGAGCATCGTTCGACTCTAAGGATGGGAGTGGGGAGAGGGTGGGATGGAAGGATCGCTCACAGCACGCAGCCTACTGAAGGTTCGAGCTGACATTCTCCCGGAATGAATCGGAGGAAACAGCTGAGGGGGAGATGCGATCAGAGCAGCCGTATTTTGGAATTCCCCCCACCAAGGCAGTGGCCCAGGTGTGACCGCGGATTCGACCAAATATGAACGTAGCTGGGATAGAAGTTACGCAAACTGGACTGAAACTCAGGACCTCCTACCGGGAGAGGTGGCATCAACTGATGTCTCTGCAGGCCCTCTGACAGGGAGGCGTCATAGGCTCGAGTCCCGATGGTAGCAACATTTTCGACACTAGCTAGACCCACGTCGAGATCTGTCGCTGTCTAGGCGAGAATTCCAAAGGCCGGCTGCTCTGATCGGTAGTTTTCCATGGTTTCTGCGATCAACAACAGGCGAATTCTTAAGCAGTACCCTAACAAGCGGGCCACAGATCGCCGACGATTTTTCTTTCCCATTCCTTGTCTTATCATTACTTACACACACTACATTTCCACACATGCCGGGAGATCGGTCGGGAAGAAACTGTCCGACTGCGGCGGTGTCCGGCTAGGGCGGTGCCCCGCTGGTGTGAGATACCAGGTTGGAGAAACCTCGCTAGCCGACTGTAGGTCGGCGCCGGATCTCGCCATCCAGCCGCCAGCGGGGGGGAAAACACTGCCACCTCCCAAGCAAAAACATGCACCACACTTACAGGACGAATAACCTTTGTAATTGACGCTCCCGTAATCACTAATCAATCAATCAATCAAAACCTCCTAGTCTACGAAGCTTCAGTTGCGGAGTCGCAATAACAAACAGTGACGCACGCGCCCGTGCCCGCGCATGCTAAGCATACGTTCATAAATATTCAAGAAGCAAGTAAGCAAAAGATCAGCAAGGTCAGTTACCAAGAAAGTCTTAATGAAGCTATCCACAACTTATATTTCAAAAGACTATTCGCCACGTGCCACCAAATAAATGAATTTCAAAGAAACTGTACTTGAAAGTTTGTGTAATTAGAAACATCAGGACATCGTGGCTTAGTTAAGTTTCATAATGAAGTGTGTAAAAATAAGTACGCTAAAAAATGTGCAAAAATGTGTGACGTAACCGAAACCATACACTTGAATTCTTGGATTAAAATAGAACAAACAAAATGGACACCCGTATATTGAAAAGTACATAAATCACTTGAGCTACAAACTGACCAAAATAAAATACATTGTTATGCAATATCTAATGTTGCACATCGACTTGTCTCTGTCTTCCGAATTCTCGCTTATTTTGTGTAACACGTCCAAATACAAGCTGCTTATACACACAACATAAAGAGATGTGAGGATGCACACGATCTAATGTTTATCAGAAAAAGGCATTCTGTTCCATTACATTTCAAATAACGAACGCGAAACTCGTTATCTCTTGTCATTATCTAACTTTTATTTTCGATAACAAAGTTGAGAGCAAACAAATCACAGACAAGTAGCGATCACGGTACTTGAAAACAC
Organism: Acheta domesticus; assembly: GCA_031308135.1. Classification (NCBI taxonomy): domain Eukaryota; kingdom Metazoa; phylum Arthropoda; class Insecta; order Orthoptera; family Gryllidae; genus Acheta; species Acheta domesticus. Next base: position 278,340,805 of record JAHLJT010008446.1, on the reverse strand, counting down.
TTTAAAAATCTGACTTTTAAGATTAAGGTATCTGGTAGCAGTGATGACGTTTTAATTATTCCCGCTAGATTTTTGTGTATTTAAAATGTTTTTGCAAGATAAAAATTTAGCCCCGTATCGGAATATTTATCATATTTTTCCGAATTATTTGGAATTATTGGGTGAAATAAAGAAAATATGAAAATTGCAACAATTTCTGTGCTAGCACACTCGAATACAGAATTTAAACGAATTTTCAGCTTGATGATCATCATAAAAACAAAGGAGAAGTGGATTTAAGTCGCCCATGATTAATACTGTATTGATCATGTATTGTATTGTATTGTTATCATGTATTGTTTTGGTGTTTCAAGGAATGGTAAATAGTGCCACATTTACACTTTCGAAAATATGGATTTAAAGCGAATGTAATAGACAACTAATTATAAATTCTGAATAAAATAGATATTACAAGTTATTCGAATGTATCATCAGATAATGTACGAATGTAATGTAAGAATACAAGGGCTGTGTAGGGCACTCGGGGATCTTTTTTTTTTTTTTTTTTCAAAATTGGAACCCATATCGTATAGACTGTTTCTTAACGATCATAATAAACCATCGAGCGTCTCAGTTCATTACAAAATGTCGTCGCAACAGCTTATCTTGTCATCCAGTTCGTCGCCCGTTTGTTCCACGTACCGTTGATGTGACATTCGCTGTCAATTGTTTCCTGACGTTGCACAACGAATCGGCGGCCAGTACGCGTTGCTAGCTTGTGGAAACCTACGGATTCGAGGTAATGAATTGTCAGAATGCTACCAAATGGGTAACATTGGTGCAGTGGCGCGATACCCATTCGACAACACAAAAAATAAACATTCACAGAGAAAAATCATGTCGTCCGTCTTTTGGGACCGGAACGATATCTTGTTGGTCGATTTCATGCCCAAAGGACCTATCATTAATGCTGCTGCATATTGTGATACCCTACAGAAATTGAAACAAAAAATCAACGAGAAAAGAAGAGGGATGCTGACTCGTAGCGTGTTACTCCTTTATGACAACGCCATATTCCATACTGCCCGGTTCACTCAGGACCTGCTCGCGTCGTTTGGATGGGACATTGTGACTCACCCACTCTACTCCTTGGACCTGCCACACTCGGATTATCACCTTTTCACCAAACTGAAGAAGTTCTTGGGTTGACAGCGATTTTCTAATGATTAGGATTTCCTAGAGACCGTGAAAAAGTGACTTAAAGAGGTGGAGCGAAAGGTATATCACGAGGATACACAAAAGCTGGTGACCAGGCTTCAAAAGTGCATTGACCTCAACGGCGATTATGTAGAGAAATGATAACATATTTTGGATCAAATCCTATCCTGCAAATCTTATCCTGCAAATTTCATTTAAATTTATTCATTTTTCGATTTTTAACAAACGTAGTCTAACTTTCTGGACGTCCTTCGTACATTGTTGTATAAAATGTTACTCGCTTCAAACAAGATTTGTAATTTTGGTAAAATTTCATATTATTCAGAGGGGAAATGAGGAATATTGTTTAGTGGATTTTTAGCGGAAATATTTCTAAAGATTCTAGCGATGCAATTCTTAAACGAAACGGCAACACTGATTTTACGTTTATATCGTAATTACAAGACCTCAGTACTGTTAAGGGACTTAGTTATTAATCTAATCGGAGCAGAATGAGAATTACCCTCCGCATATTAGTGTAACTGAGGTTTTGATGTGAGTGTGAGCACGAATGGCGGTCTTTCCGTGAGTCGAATTTTTACACGATGCAAAACAGATTAGGGAACAGTCTTGTAAACTACGACGTTGGGAAATCATCCCTTCCTCCATTTGTGTTGCATGACTGAAGAACGATTTGGTAAATGATAACTCAACCGAGGTGTGATCAAGTGTTGTCTTTGATCAACGAAGAATTTAATATTTATTGAACCCTCCTCTTCTAACCCTTAACGTACTCCTGCGCACGAGTCGACTCCCAACGCTACGAGATAAAAGAACCAAATCAGATAACCAAACTGGATAACGACATAGGGCACGGAGTAAGGGTGATTCCTACACCGTGTACACGGGGACCTAAGAACCAGGTAATGAGTAGTAATGAGTAGTAAAGTAACTCGTTTGAATTGCTGAATTTCCACAGGCTGACCTACGTTAAAATGGCTTGTGTGAAGTTTCGAACGCTTTTGTGAAGTTTGTTTTAGACAAGAGACAGTTCGAAATTTATTCAAAAAAATTCAATATCGGGCTCAAAAAATTGATACGTTATGAAATACCAATTCGCTCGGAAATTTGCAATTTCATTCCCCATGTACTGGCGGTATGCGTCGATTCCTTCTCGCGGGATTTGATAAGGAGTAAGAGCTGAATACTTCACCATCATCGTCACCATGTCTCCTCCGCCACTGTTAATGTTACAACTGCCGAAGTCACCGTTGCTAACGTCATTGCTACCACCATCACGGATTTCACTGACTCCGTTGCCACCATCTCTGTTTCAAATGTCACATTAGCAACAATCCCGATTACGACCTCCACCATCGCTACCGTCACTACCGACACCGTCTCCACCGACATCACACGTCTCGTGAATTCCGTCGCTTCAACAACGGTTGTCATCGCAGCGTCTAAGATGGGGTGGGGGGTGGCTTAACAGTTGGAGGCCTGACGGTGGAGGATTGCTTTTTTTGGGGGGGGATTTAAGGTCGCATTAACTTCTAGGTCATTAGCGACCACTGTTTGATTTTAACGTTATGGTATCTATGAGAATGAAATAATACAGTGATATAGGGGATGAAAGGACAAACACATACAACCATACCCGAGGTGGGACTGGAACCCGCAATCCTTTGGTCCGAGATCGCTACAGCACTACTGTCTTAGCGATCTCGGTCACTTGCTATTTCGTTAGGTCAAATACAAGTCTTTGGAGGAGAATTCTAACGGCCAATCTTCCGTTCTGATCAATAATTTTCCGTGCTTTCTCCGATCAATACCAGGCAAATGCCGATAGTACCTAACAAACGGGTCATGGGCTGTACGTGATCTTCTCGCCCGCATCCTTGTTCCCTCCTCCCCCCTTATACATTCACACACACTCACATTCACTCGCACACATATTTACACTTGTATTTACTACACTGTCACTCCTGCCGACAGAAAGGTTAATGTTCAGCGTATCCAGGCTGGGGCGGTACCCTAATAGGGAAGGGGCAAACCCACATGCATAAATCATTGAAGGTTTTCACGGCCGGAGTCAATATTCTTGATGTCTTCCGGGCTGATGGGCCGTGGTCCATTTGACTTGGAACTGCCAAACGTTTCGCCCACGACTGCGGTGGGCATCTTCAGTGGCGAGGTCTCGGGCGAAGTGTCCGGGACAGCGGCTTACTGACGACAGCGGCTTACTGGCGACATCGCCAGTAAGCCGCTGTCCCGGACACTTCGCCCGAGACCTCGCCACTGAAGATGCCCACCGCAGTCGTGGGCGAAACGTTTGGCAGTTCCACGCCAAATGCACCACGGCCCATCAGCCCGGAAGACATCAAAAACCCACATGTAGGTCGGCGTCGGATCTCATGATCCAGCGGGGGAAGAATACCTTCACCTGTCAGCTATAACATGCACAACTTTCACGAGACTAATGACCAAAGTATTCACGGGTCCGGAAACACGAAATTCTCACTAACTCCCCCCCCTTCCGGGCTTAACATCTTGTGACCGATCAGTGCAATCTTCAACTGGTTCACTAACCCTGCCTCCACTTTTTCTTTTGCTGAGGGCAGCAAATTCCATGCGCGTCAGTATAAAGTTTTGATTTCCAGCCGCACAAGCTCTAAGCAGTGGCTTTATTTATAGTCTCTTGTCTATATTTGCATTTTTTAATTTTGTATTTAAACAATTTTGGCATCATGCGTAGGCACATGTCTAGGGAATGTGATTTCGAAAACCAGTATGATCAAGAGTAAATTTTTACATGTTCAACTTACAACGTATGTCATAAATGGTAAGTTGTAATTGTGCGTCGGAAACGGGTGACTTTTCGACAAAAAACTCTTCTTGGGCCCTGCCAACGAAGATCTACTTTCTCTAATATGTTATGATGCCACAATTCACAATTTTTAGGTCCTTCATACCGAAATATTGATTGCTGGCAAAACGTCTCTGTCCGTCCGTGGTCAGACGATATTTTTCAAAATTGATATTTCTTGATCCAACTGAAAGAAATTGAGGCCCTGCGATTTTGGAAAGGATATTTCTTTTATTTTTGAGGGTATTTTACAAGAAGACTCTTACATTTTTAATGTTCTTAAAAATTGGCTCCAAATCTTTGATAAAACTTGTTCCTTGGATAAAGTGGACAACGTATTAAAAAGTGGAGATCTCATTTCGTTAAAATTGCTAAAGTTCAGATTTGTTTTCACCGTCTTCCTAGAAGTACAATATTGAAGATGGAGATTTTTTCCTGGATGAAATCTGCTGTTCAAACATACATCTTCAAATAAGGACATGCACAACATTTCGAAAAGTGTGCTGTTTTTGCGTAATTTTGCGTGAATTATGAGCAATTTTAAACAAATATTTTTCAAAAACGATTTTAAATTTTTTCCTCATATGTAGCAAAATATTGTAAAAAATTAATGCAGGCGAACTCTGCATTTTCGTAAATTGAAACACATTAACGTCGGAAACGTTCAATATTGATAGCAACATTTGTTTCTTCTATTAAATTTGTTCTAAAAATAGATCCTTAAATGTGCAATTTAAAAAAGAGTCATTTTCGCGTAATTTCTACGTGAATTAATGCATTTTTAAATATCAAACTTTTTCTTTAATTTTTTCCACATAGAGATCAAAGGACGGTTAAAAATTGTGCGTATCTCATTTTCGTTGTACTCTCTGAATTATCGAAAACTACAAATATTAGAAATAATATGAGAAATTATATGCTCTTGTAGCACCACTAGTTTATTCGTAAAGAAACGATGTACAGAGAGAGGGTCCGAAACCCGATGTCCACAGGCAGCGTTTGATCAGCTGGCAGAATGATAAGATTACGGATGGTGACTAACGAATAATTAAGAGAGTAGAGTTTTCTGTGTTCTGAAATAATTGAGATTACGAAATACAACGCCACGTCACATAATACGAAATATAATGCCACGTATTTATTTCTGTGTATTTATTGTCTGTATATATTTGCAATTGTGTGTTTCCTTTTCTCTGGTATATATTAATCCTTGATTTGGATTTTGTGGAATAAAAAATGTTTTTTGGTCATTTGAATGCTAAAAAATTCTATCCATGTCAATTTCAAGTGGAACAAGTGGCTCTAAGCTATGTCCTCTTAAAAGGAAATTACGGACACAATGTCGGTGCACAAGCAAAATAAGATATGAAGAAATGTAATTTTTTTTGGAAATTTGAAAATGTTTAGAAATTTACTATTTTTAAGAATAGTTGGATGATCTGTTGGGTAATTATTATTACAATGAAACCAGGTTTTATGTTTCTTTCGTGATTTTACATTTATTAGTACAACATTTAGTACTTCATCAGGTTCACGAAATGTGGATAATTACATAATAAAAAGATATAAAAGTTCTGCATTTCTAGCTTTTTATGGAACACAAAAATTCTTGTAACCATAGTCTTGTAAACAGAAGAGGAAAAACGCTTAGTTTTACAAAACGTTGTACTAATAAATATAAAATCATACAAAAACGTAAAGCCTGTTTAGATATAATGTGAACTACCCTAAAGATCTCCCAACTTCATAATATGCAGTATACTACTTTTATTAGTAAAAATTTCATATAGTTCACAAGACACCTAAATATAGAGTAAACACTTTGTCAATGGGCGCCAGATAAACGGATCCACTCGGAAGAAAATTGTTCTCCTGCAAAGCGATGAACTTAAAATCCGTCACTTTTCATGTGCACCAACGACAATAGAACAGGACTCTCCTACCAAACGAGATACAAATGAATAAGCTCCCGTGAGAACGTTTGTCTTGCGTCCACGGTATGAAGTAACGCCTCTATTAGCATGTTTTACACTTGGTAATTGCTCTGTTAATGGGAGTCGGGGAAGTTGTCGTGGGTCTCATCACACACAAGCCACTTCAGTGCTCTCTACGGATTCTTGCACTTGCCACCTTCACCAGCCCCGTTACGCCAGGAAACTCTTGCCACGTCACTGACTGCAGTATTACGCACTGGTCCGACAACATACCGAAAGCATACTGTTGTTCTTTTGCTCGGCGCAGCGTTACGTACTGCCTTTGTGACGTGTGGGAACGGAATTTATCTAATTCAATTTTGCTGCTTTAAAATTTTCCGATGATTCCAAGGACGCGTTCACTTTATTAGCATTTTCGAGTGTCGTAACAGTGTTGTAAAAAAGTAACATAGTCTCATCAATATTTATATACGATTCTTATCCCTGATTTCTAATTGAATACAACACTATGTGATGTCGAAAAGTTGTATTATTTCTATCCAAGAAAAAAATTAGAAGTAAAGAAAAATAATACGCATCAAGCAATTTATTAAATTATTTTCTATATCATTTCTTCAATTTTGATATAACTCAATGACTGGACGGAATATTCTATTTTAGCTGTTTAGTTTATAACCAAATGTAACCTCGAATTTCAAAACACGTCGAAAAATCGTTTTCTTTTCCTTACTTTCTCTTAGGTAAGTAGTATTCGACATTAAAACGTGTAGGAACATTTAAGGAAATACAAGTAAGTACATGTGTGCAATTACTTGTATGTTCGTTAAACGTTGGGCAGCACAACATACTTGGTATACACATGGTTTTAACTATTTTCTTTTGAGTTGAATTTTCATCTAACCTATTTTAAATCTATTTTAAGTTGTATCACGTTAGTCGTTGGCTCAATTGATTACGTAGTTAAATACAATTTTCTTTTCCGCACAAATTTATTTGGTTCCCGAAATACCGTTGTAGTAACCCCGCCGCAAGCGTTTTGGTGGGAAAGGAAACGAAGTGAGTCACAGTTCGTTTCGCACATGCTATTCTTACGCCAGTGCACCTGCTTGAAAACGGCAAAATCCAGTCTACGAAGTCGCCGACTCCAGAAGTTGAAACCTGCTCCGCGATATCTCCTTAAAGTAGGTCAGTCGGGCGTACTATGAACCGCATTCCGTCCGACAACTAGCGTCTAGCAACTATCTCTAGTGACGTGCTTTATACAAGAGCACGTGCTTGCACGCCTCCCACCGTCTCTTAACGTTGACACTCGAACTTTGTCCTTTTTTATCGTGCTCCGGGAGCTAAAATCACAATCTTCAGACAGTGGTCATGACGCACTCCGTTCAGGGAAAAGTCCTTCGTGATAACCAGAAAGAACTTATTTCCAATGATTCATTGCATCTGGATAGTCTTTTGACTTCGATAGTCTGGAAGTGGAAATGTTCAGATGCAGCAGCCGTCGGGGTAGAATCTACTCCAGCGTCGTCGTGAGGAGCGGTGGGAGTTTTAATGGCGCTACGAATAATGGACTAGATGGCAGCGGCACTCAAGCAGATAATTGGGTTCTTAAAGTCAAATGGAGGAATGCCGGTTGGGGTACATTGTAGAGTACCATTACGCAATACCGATTCACTTAATTAGAGACAATAGGATCTCTGGCGGAAATGAGTTTAGATCTTGGCTTCTTCAGTTGGAGTCAATTTCACTCCGCAATACGATTTTCATTTCTTAAACTAAAGGTCTAAGATAAGTTATCGAGTTAACTTACACACATGTACGCCAGTACAACTGATACCTATGAATTCAGGCCCTTAACTGAAGCCTCCAAGGTCTTTTTTTTTTTTTTAACATTTGTTGCGTCTATCCAGATGCAATGGTCTCCCATGGATGTGGGGGTTAGCAGTTTCAGAGATTCATTAAAAAAGGTAAATGCTGGAATGGCAAGGAAAATGACGAGTTAAAAAAAGTTTTAATTCAATAGTTCCGGCGTAAGTATTGTCGTATCTCTAAAACATGTCTAGGTAGAATGTTGAAGAAAATACCCAAGTAATTTGTTGTGGACAGGGGTGGATTAACAATTTGGCCGCTCACAGGCCCACTAAATATTGCCGCCCAAGCACAATTACTATTTTCCATATTTTGAATATATTAAATAAAAACAACATAATTTATAATAAAATAGTCCCATTTATTCAAATATGATTACAGGTAGAATCTTTATCAAGACAAAAATACCAGCTTTTTGTCAATCTAATTCATTAATAATTGTGTGCAAATTTATTTGCTCCAGAAAATGCTTTCAGTGCAAAGAATGGCTAATGAATTAAGTCTATCGATCCTGTGCGGTAATACTCCACAGGTTGTGGAAGTATATTTCATTGTCTATTCCTTTCTCTTTATTGATTTGGTCACATAACATCACGGCATGCAAAATAACTCAGAATCGATTTTGAAACGTATCAGTTGTGTTCAAGAGTGAACTTTTGAAACCAAAAAAGAAAATCGAATAACAATCTTCTGAAAAAATAGGCTTTAAATGGAGAAATAAAACACCATCTACCAGTTGCAGTTTCTGCAGCACTAAAAGTGCAAGAATATTTACTCCAAGTGTATGAAGGAACATTGTCTCCATCCACTAAACAAAATGGTGGTGGACACTCGTTTGAACGAATTTTAGTAATCCATTATATTAGAATATTACAATATTCAATAGTTAGTATACAACTTTACCTGAATTGTCACATTAGTACATTGAAAACGCGAACAATTTTGAGAAGGCGGGATTCAATATCCATTTTCCAGCGGGACTAGAGGCACGTGTTCGCATTCTTGATTACACCACCAAGCTGTTCAAGACTTAAAAACTAGGAAGGCAACAACTTGTTATATAGAAGACCTGACCTCAAATCCCAACTGACATGGGGATTTTCCTGCGTCTTCAGTCTCATCTTCAGATCTGTTCCCAGGCACTTAACCCGCATCGCATTGAGAAAGAGAATATTCCCGAGGGTGTACGCCACGGATCGTGAGCATTATCTCGCGCTAGAGATTGACTGAGAAGTGGTTCTATACTTCCGTTTTTCTTTCTTGGCGCGTGGGGGTGTGTCATCAAAATTTCATATCTCACGGTATTTCGCGTCGTTCTCGGTTGTGGCGCTAGGAGTCGCATGATCGCGACTAAATCGAGCAGTGCTGGCGATCATGCGACTCCTAGCAGCACTATCGAGAACGACGCGGAATACCGTGAGATTTTCCATTGTGATGACACCCCCCCACGCGCCAAGAAAGAAAAACCGAAGTATAATATAGTGAAGGTGCTTGTGTCCATCAACCTACCCATTGCAATTTATTTCACGTTTTGTAGCGCAAGGGTAGCGCCAGAGGGAGGCAAATGCCCCTTCCCCGGTTTCCCTTAAAATGTACGGAATTTTAAAAAAATAAACAATTAAAATATTCTTCAAAATTATACATTATTTGTAATTTTATTTTAATAATATCAACTTTTAATAGTTATTTATATAAATGGGGTTTAAGTACGGCTGTATTCATGAGGAAGATCAGTTGTGTTCCAAGCACGGCAGCACGAGGGACATAATTCTCCCGAATAAATAAAGCTCAGATACACCCCGTGTCAAATGCAAAACTTTTTTTAAAACAATATTTCTTCGCGCGCACGCCTGTGCAACGAAGGACGAAGCAGTACAGTAGACGGCAGGCATCATTCTGGGGGTCACTTTTAGGTGGCTAGATTTCAGCTAGTTTACATTCAGCGTGGAAGAATGGAGGAATTTTCGAATCAAACGAAACATTATTTAGGCTCTGAAGATGAATATGTACAAATTCCTAATAATATCATGAAAGAAACAGAAATGTGATGTTTTAAAATTATTCTTTGAAAAATCGAGGCATATCTACGAAAAAGATTACCAATATTTCTGCAAATGGAGGAATGACAGAAAAGTAAGAAAAGCTTCAGGAGAAATTGCTCTGTGGTTACTTGAATCCCGAAGGGATTAAAGTGCCTCTTCAATCGCATGAGGAATATACATATTTTAACATAGGAAAACGTGTGATTAAAACAGAACTTTAATCACGTGTAAAAATAAATATATTTAAAATACGTTTTAAATGTCTCAGAGTAGAAATTAAAATATTTCTAGCACAAAAAGCGGTAGAAAAGTTTTAAAAATTCCCATTTAGAGGTTACCATTTGAGAGAATAAAATATATTAATTGAAAATAGTGTATGAAATAAATACATTACCATAAATACAATTTAAAAAATGATCTTCCTTAAATGCTTTCTGAAGTCACTCTTGTTGCAGAGTTAAGGAAAATGTGTTACACTCCTTTTCCATTTAATTTCAGTTTGTTTCTTTTTATATATAGTATAAATTATTCAATAAGTTGTATTAAATTCGTGTTTTTGCTTGTCTATTATGTATGATTACATACTGAAACTATTACTTTTTTTCGAACTTGCCTCTGAAAAGAAGCGATTAATTGATTGGTCTTTTCTCTTTCTAATTCTTTTATATTTTTTCCTTCTTTCTCTTTCTTCTTGTTCTTCTTCTGTCAGAATTAAATAGTAACTGACACACGATTCGCAGACTCGGCATCCTCTCAGAATTCCGAGAGAATGAATTTAATACAATATTATAAATAAATGTAAATTAATTAAATACAATTGATAGTTTTCCACTAGGTATATAAATATCAGGTGCATGCTTATAAGGTTCTACAATATCAAATTCACCCATGGTGTACGTAATGAATTATTAAAGTCGTAAATATTTCAACTTCATTTCTTCAAATGCAATAAATCAACAGCTACTCTGTTTGGTAGAAATATAGAACACATAGGTACTAGAACCTCTCGTAAAACTATTAGAACGGTAAGAAAATTATATTGCCACCATATATCCACACGAGCGCAACTAGTAAAAGCGAGACAACAGGAGGAAAAGCGCGAGAAGTTCTAGGGAAGCACGAAGTTCGTGAGTAGGGGCTGGCAAGGTAGGTCGGCGTCGTGTGTGAACCAGGGCGTCACTCCGGAACTGAATTGACATCCGAAATAAGAAAAGTCACTGTACCTGAGAAAAACGCGGAAACAAAACAGAAAAATATGCCGAACTTCCGCACCCAGTGGTATTAGGTTTAGAACAATGGCTTTCGAAACTCGAGTTTGCGTACTCAAATCAGATTGGGGCGGACGGTATTCGAAGGGCAAAAAACCTACAGTGTGCCATATCATACGTGTAGCACGCGAAGGATCCTTGGCTAAATACTAAGGCAATTGAGTTTAGTTCCGAAGTGACGTATCGCCGTGAAATATTTTTTAAGAAAAGGAAAGAATTCGCAGTCAGTTTTCATAGTTCAAGATAGAATTCGTTTTCCGGAAAACGTTTGACACTGACGGAACGCTATTTTTGATCACTACATTTGGCGGTACATTGGAGAAGCTTCTTAATAAAATATTCATTCTTAAAATTAGAAAACAAATGGAAATGGGAAACGTCAACTTAGAAATAAACCCTTCACCCACCCTCCCAAAATAACTGCACATTCGCTCCGTCAGGTTACGACAAAGTAATAGAACGGATGAACATGGCTGATACCGTTTTGCCTTATTCTAAATTAATAAACATGGATTAACACAGTATTTCTACTGCCACTACGGAATTTATTCAACCGTTTTGACTGTTACTGGCGGCAAATACGAGAATAAAAAACTAGTTTACATGAACACACAAATTATCTAATTAAGGCAATCATCAGAAATAATAATTGAAAAATACTATTGGCCTGAAGTAGCCAAAAGTGCTGCTGAACAAAACAGAAAAATGTGGTTTTCCAAAGAGTAGCATGCACACTGTTCAATTTCAAAAGAACATACTAACGAAGTAAAATACTGTCATACACGACAAGTACAATAAATTAAATATTTTAACAAAAATCGTTTATTTATAATATTTAATAACAGATTGTCTTTTCCTTATTGCCTTGCTATCGCATGTCGTCAGCGGTACCGTAAGCAGCCGTACGCGCAGTATTAGAACAGGCGGAAAACACAGTCAAAATCGAAACTGTTTGATTGTTTTCGGATTTGTCCAGCGTTCCCTAGTGACTAACAAACCACAGTGCTCTCTCACATGGACGGTAGCTCCACAGGTTTTTCAATTTCTGGGCGCACTGGACAGTAGTAATGTAGATAAATGTAACTTCATTATTTGTGCACGTCTTCTGGAATTGAGTGGGATATACAGTTATTCAAATGATCGTTCTTCATGTTTTCACGGCAGGAAGTATTATTTCTTCTCGAAGAGCATGATGAGGGAGCTCAAATCTGTAGCTGATTTGCCTTTGAAAATATATTTTATTACATCTGAGCGAATAGTTTCTTAACAATCCTTACAAAAAAACACTCATTTCTTTGTGTATTCAAAATTCAACTAGTAAATGGCTTTGAGTATGGATCAGAGAACTATGGAAACGTGCACAGAATTCACTTCTCCCCGTAGCATGTCGCACACAATTTTTAACTGTTTTTGACGTTAAAATAGATATTTTGATTTTTCCCGAGTTCCTGAGTAACAAATTAAACAGCGACACCTCTCACATTCCCACAGGCTGCATAGTTTCCTTCTAGTTTCTGCGCGCAATGGAAATTAGCAGTGGCAGCAAGAATGAGAATTGAATGAATTTGAGGATTAAAGCAACATTGAACTGTATGTTACGTGATCAAAAACTTTGCACCTACTGTACACTCTACTGCGACCTTTCCGGCGGCCCACTGCGCCTCCACTACTCTGACCCCAGCTCTGAAATCTTCGCTGGGGACGAGAGGTGCGTGCGCATCCAATCCAATTGGCCAGCGGCGGGCAGGGTTCGGGGAGCAGCCGCGGGCGATAGTGACCGAAAGGCAGCTAGCTGGGGTTGGATGACGTATCTCTCCCTCCCACTGCTTCAAGGCCAGGCCTCGCCGGGCCCGCCGTGCTTGCGATCGCGGTTACTCACAAGCCAGTGCTACCACAATGCAAAATTATTTAAATTTGTATATTTTGTTAGTAAAAATTACGGTACCGTTGGTCGAGAATTTTATAACTTATAAAATGATTATGGGGCATATATTTTTCTCTCGCTGTAATGAGAGTAAACCAGTAGAGATTTTCAGTAGAGATTTTATTAATTTTTCTGAGGAAGACAGTCCTGACTCACACGTGATCAGATCATTAGAATCCCCGAATTTTTGAATAGCACAGCATACTCTTCACAGAGAATGCTGTGTGCGTTGGTGTACGTGGCACCGCTCTCAGTGTGCGTCGGTGTGCGTGGCATGGCAGTGCGTGAAGCAGTGGTAATCCATTGTAGTGTGTGGAATGTATTGTCGTGTTTACCCATGATTTCGCGAGGATTTGTAGTAACTTTGCAAATAGTAAAAAGTGTTTTTTTTATTCTAATGGGTATTTAGGAATACTTGTGTGTAGTATGTCTTCCAGTGAGTGTACAGTTGATGATATTTTGAGGAGACTGTTTTCAACGAGACAGTTACTCGAAAAGAAGCAGATAATTGAAAAAGGTAGGCCAATACCAACCTCAGCATAATTACAGCAGGTAACAAAACAATTGGAGTACGGGGGTGGAGGAGGGAAGCTGGTTAGCCGCTAGCAGCTGGGGTATACGAAGTAATCACCGCACGCCCCTGGAAATTAGTAATGGTATTGATAGTACTGTACGCACAAGTTTTCTTGATATTCTATAGCGGGGAGTGCGGGAAGAGCCTTTCTCTTCCCGCACCCTACGATTTAAAAGGGCGTACCAACTGTAAGCATGAACAACGTGCCACGAGAAATGCTACGATTGTTTTGAAAGTACGAGGTGGTTGTTGCCAACGTTGTAAATTGGTGCGTGCCGTTCCGAGTCGAACCTAAGTATCTCCACGGGCCGTGCTATTCAGCGCTGGAAAAGGTTTAGGGCAGTATTGTCAAGGTCGATGCCACGAGCGGGAGTCCGTGGCACGAGTGCCACGACGAAATCGCTTCTCCACGCAGTTCATAACCCCGCCGTAACATAACACCGTCATCACTATTGTAAAACGGCGGGGTTACTAATAGTTTTCTCTCCAGACGCTAGTGGCGCAGAGAAGCACGTGTCATGGCACGGTGCTGCGAGGCGTGCCACTGCCACCAGTAGCAGACCTTGACACCACTGGTTTAAGGAGCTCGTGTATCAAGAAAACTTGCGCCAGCAATACGTATGCTCTCGGTTGCCCGTTGGTTAGCTTGCTCCCTTTCCACGGCGGTGCAACTCCGGGATCAATTTCGGTCGGGGCAATAATTAACTGTGCGCTTTCCTTGCAATGTCCCATGTTGCTGTGTGATGATGAGAAAGCTCACTTCTCAGGTTGAGGAGACCATAAATTCGGCAAAGGAATGGCTATGTGCTAATCACACGTACCCCTTAAACCAGGGCCGCTCAAGCAGAGAAAATCGGCAGCGCGGAGCCGTGTTGTCACCCGAGAGCGGGACACCGGAGCCAGAGCGTTGCGCGCCTTGCGATAACCACTGTCACAGTGTCCCGGTAACTCCAGTCGCGGAAACATGGAAGTCGACGCGAGCACTTCACAGACCAGAGCATCTACACCGACAATTTTCAATGCAGTATGGGAAGAAAAGTATCTTTTCGCCGACTACGGCAGCTATACCAAATGTTTAGTTTACATAAAGGGTTCAATCACGTGAATAAGTTTAATTTGCAAAGATACATACATTTAATTTGCATACATTTAATCATGCTGATGAAAATGACAAGTACGCTGAAGAAGAACAAAAGGAAGTTTTCAGTGTTCTGAAAAACAATGCCTCACTAGAAGTAAGTTTTGGATGTATTTTGATGTTCTTATGTTGTTTTGACAGTAAAATAGCACAATACAAAAGAGTTTAATTTTATTGCATATCGATACTACAACGTGAGCGTTTAGGAAAAGAACTTCTCACAAAACCGTTTTCCAAAACTGCATCGTAATGCTGCTCGATTGTTAAGTACGTTTGGATCAACATACAACTGTGAGCAATTTTTTGCTGCTTTGTAAATTTGTAAATCTCGAATGAAAAGTACAATTACAGTTCACAATCTGAAATGCATGTTACGGCTCAATAGCACCATGTCATCTCTTACAAATATAGAAAGTATATTGCGAGAAAAAACACTTAAAAAGTGTAATAAGGGTATTTGATTTTGCAAACAACTTCATTTTTTAATTTTTTCCCCTTTATTTTAGTATTTTTATTACTAGTTTATAGTTAATTACATTTTTTGTGCAACCTTTATAATACTTTTCATATTCAGCAGCAAGATAAACTGTGTAATGTCACCGCTATTAAATTTCTTTATGTTATTTAGCACTTTTTTCAAATAAACAATTGGCATTGCCGGCGCAATCTGCAAAAAGATACTTTTCTTTCCATGCTGCATTGCAAATTGTCGTTTTTTTAATTTCCAAATTACACTAATACGTTTGTATCTAGAAACTGTTCCAATTAATGTTACAAAAGTATCATACTGTTTTTTTCTATCGTAATATCCTTTTCCAGAGCTGTGAGATTTTTTCATTCCGAACAACGGAAAATACCCCGTAGAAATACGACGCGACCCACTGTGCCACATGCTACCGATCGATATTTGATGACGTCATTTGCTCTTTCTGCGGCGAAAGAGAAAGAGCAACGGGAGGCTCCTCCTCGGAGCAAATGGTTGAGCGGCCCTGCCTTAAGGCCGCAAGCCGAGACACCGCTGGTAGGCCTTAGCTTGTAAAGAGCTGTTGTGCCAAAGTACATACATACATTAATAGAACGTAGAGTTCATCGCTCATGTGGTACCAAATTCGAAAATGATCTACATTCCAGCCCGCGTCAAGGGTGATGTCGGTGTTGGACCGGTGGACACGTTTTCAGAGCCCGGGTATTAAAAAACAACTACAACAGATCCCGACCTTGAAGTGAAATCGAACCGAAGGCAACTTTTTTTTTATTCAAGATTTTTTATTCAGCATTTGTGTAACTATTAAAAAGGAGTGTGGTATTTGTATCCGTCAAGGTTCATGCAGATTGTGCAATAACATATCATTCTTTTTACTGGCCCTTTTATTACTTTTTTTCAAAATTTAATAAATATATTTCAACTATCAGTAAGAAATTAACACAAAATCAATATTGTCCCATTATAAATCCACTACCATAACTGAATATGATAGGTTAATCAATTTAAATTATAGTTGATTTATTAATATACAGAATTACAACATTTACCATTAATTTGAAATATTATTGAAATATTCAATTTGTTTGTATTGTCGCAACTCTTTGTCTACTACACAAAACATAGAGATGATTTTAAAAGCTAAAAGAAATCTTCGGCAGCTTCACTGCTAACCACAAAACAGACACTGAGGGTCCCATTCACTGCGAACCATCAATTTCAAATTCCTTGGAAAGACTAATGATGCAATGTCTTAATGTTCGACTTGAGATTTCCATTGATCTATAACACACTAATTTACATGTTTTTCCCCTGAGTTAGCTTCATTTATACAATGCAAGCGGTTTCGGAACTGTCAATACCCTCTCATAATTCATGCAGATACGTACTCGAACAAATTCTCATATTCCATAAAATAATATATTCGTATTGTACGGCAAAGACGTTTCCGGGTAATGTCCATACACTTCCTATAATTAATATTTATCTAAAATTGGAAACAAATGTCTCCCCTGACGAGAAATACTTAACCAGAAGCCTCAAGTATAGAAATATGGCAGTGTGAAAATTATTATCTCGGAATTTACGACTTGGACTCATAATTATGTTTTTGCTTTTTATTCTTAAATAATAGCGAAATTATATAACGTATGATATTAATGAGAGATACAAATGATAATTTTAATGTGAGAACAATCAAAAAGTTTCTGAAATTCAAGAATGCAGTCTGGAAACTTTGACACATGAAAAAGTTAATCTTTTATTCGGAAGAACTACGGAATTTGAAATGACTTTGTGGCAATATTTATCTTATCTATAATAGAATAAATACTGCCACAAATATTTTATTTTATTAAATATAATCCCATCTGCCAAGATTATGCCATTAAGGGAAAAATTCAAAAGGGCATACGATTGTGCTTTCAAACAGCGATTTACAAGAAAAAACAACAAAATGTATCTATTGGCTCTTGAACATAGCACACTCTTTCTCATAACATTGGTAATGATTACGTATAAATATAATAATTATATTGAAATGTATATAAGACTCGTATCTAAGATTTTTCTTGCAAACTATCTCCGCTCATAAGCCTGGAACATGGAATACAACTGAAAATTTCGCAAATTTCCCAACATTTTTACTCGCTTCAAATGGAAAATTGAATATTTTATGAAGTTTATAAGGGGAACTATCAGTTTCTGATCGCAAAGCTTCTTCATCTTTAATCTCTGGATCTCCCAACCAATAAACACTTTTCTTAACATTCACTAACTATACACAAAATCTTGTAAACACAATATTTAAAGAATATTCAATGAATGCACTGCAGAGGCTCACCTAGGCTTTTCTCGGGGAGAGGCGCGGAGAGCCATAGGTAGTATCCAGTCGGATTGTTGTTTTCTTATAAAGGATTTTTCATTTATGAACATGAAATGTATTTTTACTTGTTGAGTTATCGTTACTACTTATTACGTTAACAAATGATACATTGAATCACATTCGTCAGTATAGAAAATTAGTAAAAGCTATATTTTTACTTTCCTGTACGTATATACGGAATAATATACGTAGTGTAGGGAAAGTTCTGTAATCCTGCGCGAAAAAATGGCCAATATTCGGCAGAAAAAATTCATTGCTGGGCCGTGATAATAAAAAATGGATAAAACCAGTTGCTAAATTAAGAAAACGTCCGTCTGTCCGACCGTCCGTCCGTCTGTCCGTCTGTGAACACTACTAGCGCCTAAACCACTCGTAGGATTTTTTTTCCAAATTGAAGAAACCCCTGTCCATCTGTCTCTAGCCGAAGACTTGAGATTTTGAAAAAATTTCTTAAAAATTTGGGGGTACTTTACATAAAGCCCCCAGAACATTTTCGAAATTTTCACAAAAAGGCTCAAAATGTTTTCTTTAAATTTCTTCTAATTGTATAGTAAAATACACTTATTAAGATGGCGTCTGTCCGATTTTCGCGGTTAACTGTGAATTTTCAAAAATTGCAAATATTTGAACTTTTTTCGGCATTTTCCTCCAGCTACAAAATTGAAGATAGAGATTTTTCCTTCTAATAAAAGTTGTTCGAGGTAAGTTCTTTCTTTAAGGTCATGCACATTTTTTGAAGCGTTTAATAGTTTTAGCGCAATATTTCGTGCAATATGTGCAATTGTAAAAAAATTACAAAAACCAGATTTTCTCAAAAACGGCTCCAAATTTGTTCTTTAAACTTTTGGTAGGGATAGTGCTTAATGTACTCTGTGAGATGACACAAACGGTATACTGCTCTATTATATTGTTTTTTCAAAAATTATGAAAATGTAATTTTATTGACTTGTCTTACAAGTCGTTAATATTTACATTAATGGCTATTTGTTCATATTATTATATTATGAGTGCATGTGCTTTAAATAATGTCAAGTAAAGCTTCTCGAAAACGCAACCGTTTTCTGTGAAAACTAGCTCAAAATTCCGCATTTTCAGAAACGCTCAAACGCCATTTTCTCATTAATGGCTCCAATTTTTTTCTTCAAAAATTTCGAACGGATAGTGCTAATTGCACTCTTTAATATGACGTAAAGTTCATTTTGTTTGTTTGTTGTTTTTTTTCTTCAGAAATTACACAAATGTAATTTTGTAAAAGATTTCTCATACCGTTAATATGCATCTTTCCGACAATTTGTGAGCACTATTGAATTTGTAAGTTAAAGTGTTTTAAATGACTTCAAATAGAGTTTTTCGAAAACAAAAGATTCCTGTGAAAAGAGCTTCAAATTTCGCATTTACAGTAGCGCTTAAACGCCATTATATTAAAAATGGCTCCACATTTTTCAAAGAAATCTGCCATTTAGGACGAGGTTTCTTTGTTCTTTAATATTCTTAAAATAATATTTCCGTTCTACTATTAAGAAACTGAAAAATTAAGAGAATGTTAAAAAAGAAATTTAGGCGGCGATAGATGGCAGCTGCCCAGAGTATACGGCAATTCCGAATAGCTAGCCGAGATCAAAGGAAATAGAATACTAATACGAGAAAGTGTGTGGCATTCTGTAGCACTACTAGTTTAATATGCATCATAGGCTTCTCGGGGAGAGGGTTGAAGCTTTTTTGACCTTGTATGCGCCACTAATACAATGATAAACTGACCATTTTAGATATTGTGTTAGATAAAAATACTTATATTTTCCCACCATTTCCTGATATTTCTGTTCCTCCGTTAGTTTAATCGAAATAAAACTACACGAATTACACGTAAGAGCAAAATTGTTTTCACGCGTAAATTTTCCAGAACTAGTAGTGGTTCTACAACAGCGTATACATTCTCGCAGTATTATAATACTAATTGGACCGGCAAAAGTGTTTCCGAACAGCATTTCTTCCACACTGGGATTCCAACACAAGTTCTTAGATTCATCACACCATTCACCGTATACTACCAGCCTCATAGATAACGGCTTCATTTAACTTTGTTCGAACACTGGTTGGGAGAACGTGAGGTCTCCTCAGAACGGACCATTGCCGGAGGGATTTCATTTTTTTCTTTTACATGCCACAAGCGTGACACTGGGATTTTGCCCCATTCGAAAATCCGGCGGCGGCGGTGGTGTAGCGGTTAGCGTAACGGACTGCTATACCCAAGTTGGCGGGTTAAAAAAATCGAAGCCGTGGATTTTTAGGGGCGAAAAAATCCTTCGTACGCCTTCCTTCGGAGGGGAAGTAAAGCCGGCTGTCCCATGTTAGTAGATTTACTTCCATGTAAAAGATCCTCAAGCCTAAATGACGCCTCTGAGCTAAATTCAAATCGCCTGTTTCGTCGCCTCAGTAATACCGTCTTTCAGTTGTTGAAAGGAGCGTAGCGAAATTTGCGTGGTCAGACGGAAGAGCAGGCCTCATGGCCTGAGTCTCGCCACGTAAAATAAGGCATTAATTCAATTCAATTCAAAATCCATGTGCTTCCGCAGGAATCGAAACCAAGCTCTCGGGTTTCACAGGCCAGTAAGCTTACCTCTCGCATACCGAGGCTCTCTATTCCAAACAAAGAATTGCAGGGGGAAAATTGAGAAGTTTTTGAGAAAAAAATGTTAAAAATTATCTTTATTTTGCGCAGACGTACTACGAAGTAAACTACTCATATTTTAGAAAAATGTGCATGACTTTATACATATCTCTCTTTGAAGAACAGCTTTCATGGAAAAAATCTCTATCTTCAATACTGTAATCGCAGGAAGACGACGAAAAACATTTCCTATTTTCAAAAATTGAGAGAATTCAACGAAATTCGGACAAATGCTCTTTTTGTAACCGTACTTTGTTCTATTCGAAGGAAAAAATATTCAAAAATTTGGAGCAATTTTTAAGAAAATATTGAAAATGTAAACGCTTTATGCAAAGTGTCCATCAAAATTGAAATGTCCCTCTCAAATTCACAGAGAATCGAGTTCGGACAGATCGATCGAAGAATATCAGTTACGGAGAAAATTGTTTGAACGGTTTAGATGTTACAGTTGACCATGGGTAGACGAACGAAGTTTACGGTATCAAAAACACACAAAACATGGGTTTTGATTCCACGGCGTTTTAGAGAAAGTAATTCTCTATACGTAGGAAAAATGTTTATCCATTTTTTTATATATGGGCCCCATAACGCGAGTTTTCCAAACGAAAAATCCCCACTTCAGGCTTCAGTAATACAATAATTTATCTTAACTACGTACGTGCATAGTAGCTGAGAAAAAAAAATTGTAGCCTTTTTAAAGGAAGTTTCGTTCGGGCGTTTTTGAAAATGCTCTATTTCGAACTCTCTATAAAACTTGAGATTACAAGAAACACCATAAGAGAGGTTTTGGTGCCTAAATGCATTAAGTCACGAAATACACCGTGATGTTTGATATTTATTTGGTCAAAAAAAAACAGTCAAAACTGTATATGCCTTATCGGGGCACATTTTCTTGAGATCCAAAATTTTAAAAAAAGCGCGAAATTAGCATTGTTATTTAAAAAATTAGACATTTGCGTTCTCGAGTTATAAGAAAACATAATTGCAACAGTAAACGAACTGCAAATGTGATTTTTCTGCATTGCTAACAAAATCGTAACTCACCCTCAGCTTTATTCCTTCTAAAAGCAACCAAAAAGCAAAAGGAGTGCTCAACAAATGTTAAAATCAATGTGCGAGAAGTTTGAAAAACGCGCGTGTAATTATTAATCGGAACTCACTTATTTCATTAATTCAGTATATTTTGCTCTATTTGTAAAGTTTAAAGAATAATCTGCAGCAAATTTCGAGAAAATTTTGCTAAAGTATTTTGTGGAAATTGTCATATTCAAAATTACGCGAAAACCGCAAAATAATGGTGCGACAATATTATGCACCTTGTCTTATTATTTTTATTTTTTATTTATTTATTTATTTGTCAAAAAACAGTAAAAACTGTATATGACGTGTGGGGAAAGAAATTTATCTGCGCACATTTTCTTGAGGGCCAGAATTAAAAAAAAAAGTTATGGAAAGGTTATGGCATAACTCAATACTGCAAATTTTATCCTACTCACTCTTCAGAAATCTCTTGAAAATCGATTTGAGGGAAAACTAGTGCGGGAAATGCAGATATGATATTTTAGCAATTTCAGATGTTTAAATAAAATTTGACTCACATTTGTAAGCGCACTTTGCACTATACAAGGAAAATTCTCGTTTGGGATTGGGACCTAGTTCTCACATTAAAGCACTGGCGGGTAATTAGAAACTCCCACCCGCTTGTCCAGTTTCTCTGTGTTACATCGTTAGTGCCAAAGTGGGCGCAGTACGGAGACGGGATCGGGGCTCCGTGTCCCCTGAGTGTAACCATTCGGCTAACTCTACTCGAGTCGGCTGTGGTTAAGCTCTTGGCTTCGCCATGGCAGTGACTGGAACTCATAGGTTTTTGAGGACTTGACACGGCACACGCGAGTGGCGTTTAATCACAGTACCAATCTGTACAGCCGGTAAGATTCGGGCTGGCGAGGCGGCTCCGCCCAGATTATAGGTAGATGTACTCGCGTTCCGGCCTATCCGGGTATCAGCTCAATACTTGTACTTGCTCGCCCGCACAGACTGGGGATAGATGCCAAAAGGCCTAGGCACCTTTCCCGGGTGCCTGAACTCCCCCCGGCAAATGACAAGTCTTTCGTACCCTGTCCCTCGAGGAGTGTTTCTATTAATTTACAGGAAAACATTTAAAGAAAAACTAGTGCTGCTACAACAGCACATACTTCACACATAATTTGTAACTGTTACGTAATAACATAAAAATTCTTGAATTGGCCAAACTGTTTCCAAACAGCGTTTTTTCCTCACTTTGGATTCAGCACTCATGTACTTTTACTTATTCACTACACCAAACGCCTGAACTTGCATACGAACGTTCCCGATGCTTCAGGGAGAAAGTTGAACATTCGCGATCTTCGAAAATTCAGAGGTCTTGATCTTAGTTCGGATCTAAAGATCTAGTTTAGGAGAAAAAATGTCATTAATAAAAAATCTATCTTCAATATTATTGTTTAAGGAAGACGCCAAAAAATGTTGAAGTTTGGCAATTTTCCAAAATTAAGATAAATCAACGGAATTCGGACCTGTGCCATTCTTACATGCTTACTTGTGTCTATTTGAGAAAAAAAAATTGAAGCCAGTTTTTTGGGAATATTTTGAAAATATCGAGGGTTCATGTAAAGTGTCCCCTAAACTCAAAATATCCGTTTCGCACGGTCTGTAGTTCGGCCGCATAGATAAGGAAATATCTATTTTGGAGAAAATCCCACAGACGGTTTAGGCACTAGTTTTATTCATAGAGTTACAGACGGACGTTTTGCCGTAAAACTAATTTTTAGCTGTCAATGGCAAAACGTGGATTCTGACTACACACGTACTAGAGGAAGTAATATACTACATACATTAATGATTAACTTTTTTGATGTCAGGTACCCATATTAGGAGTCTTCTCCCAAAAATCCTCCACTTTTCGCTGCAGCTATTTAGTACATAGTAGGCGGAAAGTAAAATGTGTACATGAAATGGTTAAAACCTATTATTGAGAAATATACTGCACTGAGTAAAAAATCTTAAGATTCTTTAATGGTGTAGGAGTTAGAAAAATTGTAACTTTGCAATTTTCGAAGTATCAGTTTTTTAAAACGAAAATCAACTCTGTAGCATATTTATCAGCGAACATTTTACCATTGAAGTAAAAAATTAAAAATAATAATTATATTTAGGTATTTCTTCAAAACTGTCACAATTACTCAACATTATGCGCAAACCACTCATGCTTTGAAAAAAACTACACATTACATAATTTAAATATCGAATTTTGTAGAATTAATTTAATTGAGAAAATTCTCAATCTTCATATAATATTTTGAAATTCTTTTGTAAGGCTGTCACATAGATTTAATCTAACGGTTCAAAGGGATCCAACAAAGGATTTTTGTCCCAAAGTCAAATTTATTAAAACATAATAAAACACTTTACATTTTTACACGTACAAATTTTTAATGTTAAGTGTTTTATTATATTTTAATAAATTTGACGGTCCAAAATACTTTGTTGGATCACTTTGAACTGCTTCATATAATATTGTTGTTGGAGAGAGGCGAAATAATCGTGAACTTTGCAATTTACAAACATTCAGATGTTTTAATGAAAATAAAATTTATGCGCATTTTCCTATATTCGAGAACAAAATTAATGAAAAAATATTGAGCCATTGCGAAACGACTGCGAAAGTGGAAGAAGAAATGGTGAAAGATCAAAGGGTGACGGTTCAAAAACTCTGCAAGATGATCCTTACGGAAGACCATAAACGGCAACGTGTTCAAGCGGCCTGCGAATTTCTTCACGCCCATGAAACCGATGGCGAAGAATTCTTGAATTCCATTGTCACTAGGGACGAGACTTGGGTCCACTAAACGACTCCGGAAAGGAAGGAACAATCCCGTCAGTGGAAACATCCAGAGTCGTCGAAGCCGCGGAAGTTCAAACACTGTCTGCCGACAAAGTGATGGCGAGCTTGTTTTGGGAGAGAAAGGGGTTATTGTTATGCGAATTCATGCCTGCTGGTACAACAATCAATGCTGACCGCTACTGTGTGACGTGGAAGAACCTACGCCGCGCAATTCAAAACAGGAAGAGAGGTATGCTCACGAAGGGAGTGCGTTTCCATCAGGACAACGCTCGTCCACACACCGCCCATGTGTCTACCGATCTTCTCAACCAATTTAGATGGGATATTGTCACATACCCGCCATACAGCCCGGACATAGCGCCAAGTGATAACCATCTCTTCCCTGAATTGAAGAAACCCCTGGGTGGGATTCAATTCAGAACCCGAGAGGAGATGAAAGAAGTGCTAAGCTACCTTCGCGGCGCGGCGGGAGAGTACTATGATTCGGGCATAAAGATGGTACACTGCACGCAAAAATGCATCGATCTCAACGGGGATTATGTCGAAAAATAGGGAAAAGACTAACCTTTCCAAAAATGTATATTTAAAAAAAAAATGTTTTTAATGGAAAAAATATTGGGAACCTTATTTTACTGACAACCCCTGTATTATCACAAGAAACAATTAAATGAAAACGTTTAATAAGACGGTTGACAAGTTTTCTTCAAGCGTTCGAGATATCACCATTGGAAGAAGCGGAAAGGTCAGATGTAACGAACAGCCCAACCAAACTGCAAATCCAAAAGGCAGAAGGAGATGTTTCAAGAGAGTAAGAATAAAAAAAGTTTCTCTGCACTGCTTTACAAAGAAAATGATGTTGATTACAGTTGGTTCAGTACGATATGTGTAAAGAGAAAGGAAGAAAATAAAATGTCTGGGATGTAGATTATAGGTTCACACTCGGTGCGTTAAATTGAAACTGAACATCAAGAAATTTGTCAGCAGACGTTCCAGAGATGAAATCTAATGTTACAAGCCGCTATGTTCGCTCTTCACATTTTCCTCATAGACTATACGAATGATTTTGTCGACTAAAAATTATAGTATTTTATAATTCATATACTTTGTATTACGTAGTGATTTCACTAATGTGGAAAATGCTAATCCTGGCAGGAAAGTTGTTTAAAATATTGAGTTATTTCTGCTACATATTATCTTAAATCAGTTTGGTGAGGTGTGATCATGAAAAAATGGAGAGATTTTCAATGATATTTTCCCAATAAAACTATAATTTCTGTCATGAATTCAGACATTTTTCTTTATTGTCTGGATAGCCTACATTGTATTAATGTTATTTTCAATAAACACACTTGTTTTCACAATTTGTTTGTGGTCACTCTGTATTTCTTTTGAGGTCCAACTTAAAAGACTATGAGTTCAAATTAGCCAAACGTTATCCTAGTTCGGATTAATTGCACACTTCAAGTTTTGTTTTATTCCTCTTAGCAGAAATAATGTAATTAAAATATTACACTTTATAAAGACATTACATAGATTGTAAACTTTTTGGATAAATATTTGATCTTACTTAAATCATTTTTGAGAGCATGAAAATAAAAATAATCGGTCCAAATTGGGCAACTTGCTCCAATCTTCTGGCATCCTATATTTATAGTTAGCATATCTGGTTGCCAATATGTAATCGAAGCTTCGACCTTCTCGGAGGCGGTGGATTTTCCTCACAGAAACAATGTAATTCAATGACGCTGGTTTTCTTTTTTCCTTTTTCTTGTTATTTGAGGTCGCATCAACATCAAGGTCATTAACGACCACTATTGGGTTTAACGCTATGTAACTGAAGATGACATGATATGGTGATGATAAGGGTGAAGGGACGAGCACAAATACAAGCATGCCCGAGGCGGGGCTCGAACCCGCGATCCTTGGATCCGAGTTCGCTACAACACTATTGCTATTCGCTACTTAGCGATCTCGGCCACCAAGGATCGGCACTGTATGCTGGTGACGCGGCTAATGCAGTCGGAAACTGCTTCTGCTTGGCGTAGTCGCCTGGTTTATAGGCGCCACCAGTCAATAGGGAGGGCGGAGTCAATAGAAAATGAGGAGGATTGATTATTAGTGATTCCGGGCGCGTCAACTGCTAAGGTTATTAGTCCCGTACGTGTAGTGCATTTTTTCTTTGGAGGTGGCGGTGATCTTCCCGCTCTATATGGCGAGACCCGACCTATCATCGGCTAGCGGAGTTTTCCCCAACCATGTATATCCCACCAGCGGGACACCGTCCGCGGGGCACCGTCCCAGTCGGTTTGATTGATTGATTCGTGTTTCCGGGCGCGTCAACTACTTTGGTCATTAGTCCTGTTAGTATAGTGCGTGTTTTCCCTCGGGAGGTGGCGATGAACTTTTCCCCGCTGGATGGCGAGATCTGGCGTCGACCTACCATCGACTAGCGGGGTTTCCCCTCAACAAGTATCTCCCACCAGCGGGGCACCGCCCCAGCCGGGACAAGCTGTAAGCTCCCGACCGGTCTCCCGGTATGTGTGATAGTGTAGTGCATATTAGTGTAAGTGTGTGTGTAAGAGGAGAGGACAAGGAAGGGGAAGGAAAGATCGCGCGCAGTCCGTGGCCCGTTTGTTAGGGTACTGCTCCGGCATTCGCCTGGTGTTGACCGGAGAAACCACGGAAAACTACCGATCAGAGCAGCAGGCCGCTAGAATTCCCCTCCAGACAGCGACTGAATTCAACCTAGCTGACTAGCTAGTGTCGAAAATCCTGCCGCCGTCGGGACTCGAATCTAGGACCTCCCGGTCAGAGGAACTGCAGTGACATCAGGTTGATGCACTGAGCCATCTCTCCCGGTACCCCAGTCGGTACAAGCTCCAAGCTTCGTATAGGATTCGGGCAAGCTCCGTTCAGACGAATGCTGGAGTAGTACTCTAACAAGCGGGCCAACAACCGCGTACGGTTTTTCCTTCCTCTTCCTTGTCCTATCCTCCTCATTACTTACGCACACCTACACTAACATGCACTACACTACCACATATGCCAGGAAATCAGTCGGGAGCTTAGAACTTGCCCCGGCTGGGGCGGTGTCCGGCTGGTGGGAGATATCTGGTTGGAGAAAACTCCGTTAGCAGACGTGTAGATCGGCATCGGATCTCGCCATGCAGCGAGGGAAGATTACCGCCAACTCCCGTGATAAAAACACGTACTACACGTACGGGACTAACGACCTTAGCACAGCTGACGTGGCCGGAAACACCAATTAGTCATTCAGTCAAATTGGCACTACCCTCCCTCCACTCCACGCCAATTAGTCAATCAAATTCGCACTACCCTCCCTCCACTCCACGCCAAGCACCGTGCAACACACCGTTCCGCGGGGAGTCGAGCGGCGGACGCTGCGAGAGAGCGGCCGGGTTTCCGCAGCGCCGCCGCCACCGCCGCCACCGCCGCCGCCGCCGCCGCCGCGCCACAGGCGGGGGCGGAGGTGGAGGTGGGCGTCGCGGCCGCCCCGCTCTCACGGCCCAGAAGCGTCGCGCCCACGCCACGCCACCCGCCCCGGGCGAACACCCACTCGAGCCGGTATTCGATTCCCTGGAGCCCCGGGCTCTGCTCAGAGGCCCCTGCCTGAGATAACGGGTTAGCACGTTCAATGTGACAGCCTGTTTCACGAATCCCTCTTCACCAATATTCTGTGCGTTGTTTGGTGAAGCCACTACGGGCGGTTTCAGATAATATTTAAGGGAAGACGCCATTTAAAGAATTAACGAAAAAAATTAGTTTAAAAGATACTTTATTTATGATAATAGCTATTTTAGTTAGAGATCGGAGTGAGGTGCACGTTGTGACGTTACGTTTTTATCATTTGCCTATATTTTCATGTAAGCTTCCAAGCAGTAGCACGAACCGCTCATTAGGAAACGATGTGTTTCACTTGATAAATCCGATCACTCACACACATCCACACACCCATACACATACACACACACATTGCATGAAAATGTTGTCACCTTTAAGGAAATCAATTTTGACAAAAACATTGGTTTGTAAATAAATAGGCAAGGCAAAGGCGGGTCCCAAGCCCAATGACGGAAGGCTTGCATGCATGAATTACGTACATGGCATTTGCTTATTATCCGTACAGTTTTACTTTCTCGTCCTTGCTTCGTAAGAAGATAAAGCATTGTATTCGCGCGTCTGAAAACGGCGAATTTTGGACAGAAAAACTCTTATTGCCGGACTCTGGTAACGAAAAAGTGGATACTCTTGTTTCTATATGTAGTAATATATAGATATAGTTTCTACAGTATCTTCCTCTCTGCATTTCAAAGCTAAGAAGTTTAAGATAGAGATTTTTGTCTTAAAATCTGTTTGCAAAATTCGCATCTTTAAAAACGTCATGTACACTTTTTTTAAATACGTGAAATTTCTGCCCGAAATTAATTCAATTTATAAAAAACACATTTTCCCAAAAATCGCTCAGATTTTTTACTTTCTCGCCCTTGCTTCGTAATAAGAGAAAATATTGTCAACGTTTGCCAGAAAACTGTAGATTTTTGGATGAAAAAACTTATTGCCGGGCCCTGGCAACGAAAAAGTGGATAAATCTTGTTCTTTTGTATAGTAAATTACAAATACTTCTCTAACACATTTGTAGTCATAATCCTTTTGTGGGTCCTTGAATCCGAAAAATCGATTCACGACCAAACGCCATTCTGTCCGTTTGTGGTCAACGCTAGTGCCTAAACAGTTCAGTCGATTTTCTCTAATATCTATATTACCCGATTGATTACAATGAACTCCGGATAATTTGATTTTGGGGGGCTACTTTACATGAAGTCACAACAATTTTAATTTTTTTCAAAAAAGGCTCCAAATATTTTTGTTTAACGTTTTTAAAGAACTGTTTTTTAATAGATTTTGTTTATTTCAAAAATCTGTATCTTGTATTTTGTAATTTTAAATGTTAAAATTATGTAGTTTTCGAAAATACAGAGTTCGCCGGAAATGACACTAGCGCCACATTTTAACATCCTTTGATACATACGAAGAGAAAATTTCAAGAAAAAATTTGGAGCCGTTATTGAGAAAAAAATTGTTTTAAAAATTAAAATTGCCTATATTTCAAGCAAAACTTTGCGAAAACACTCATATTTTCGAAAAATTTTACATGACGTTATTTCAAGATGTCTTTAATAAAGAAATGTCATTCAGGGAAAAATCTCTATCTTTAAAATTGTAGTTGTAAGAAAACGCCGAAAAAATTGAACTTTTGCAATTTTCTAAAAATCACAGATTTCAACGAACATGATACCTGGCCATTGTCAGAAGTGTTCTTTACACTACCCAAGGGCAAAGTTTAATTAGAAAATTTGGAACCATTTTTGAGAAAAGTTTGAAAACATGGCCACTTCAAGTAAAGTACCCCTAAAAATCAAAATATCCATTTTGAACTCCGAGGACCTCGAGTTTGTTGAAATCAATCGGACAATAATAATTTCGGAGAAAATCGGATGAATATTTGAGGTATATTTATTAGAAACTTATAAAATTTAGCAGACAATTCGTTAACATTAACTGTTAATTAATATCATAGTAACTATTATTAATAAATAAGGGGTTGTCAACTCGTTAGTTACTAGAAAATGTAATTAACAATTAATGTTAATGAATTGTCTGCTAAATTTGGTCAGTTTCTTATAAATATATTAAAATTTAGACGTTAATAACAAAAAATAATGAACGGTTTAGGCCAGTGATTGCCAACTGGACAATGAATAACGTCGGAGCACTATTTCCGCTCCGAGATAAGGCACTCAGAGAAGCCCTGGGAGCAACTCGGGGAGGGAAGGAGGGGAGACGGTACCGAAACCTTAGCAGTGGGCCTTTGCCAGAGTTTCAGGCAACATGAGCGGGAAACCATCTACACCCATCAATTTTCTTTCTGTTAGGGAAGAAAGATATCCTTCTTTAGATACTGGAACAATTGCGAAGTTTTTAGTGTGTTCGAAAGAACTGCAGTATGTTATAAAGCCCAACCTAAAGATGCATTACGTAGCTTTGCGACCCAGGGAAATCTGCGAGATTAAAACAAATTCTCAGAATTGACATAGCTCGCAATCATGGAATAAATAAAGGAATTTGCAGATTGAAGATTATGGAAAAAATACTGAAAATCACGAGGATTTACAACATTCTGAAACAAAACTGTACATCAATAATAATCAAGCCTGGGGTCAAAATTCTCTTACGTGACCCCTATAAGGTACTTATTTCATTACATTAATTATTATTTCAGAACGAACTAACTCGTTATATGATATACTATTGTATAAAATATTATTGTCCTAAAATGTGAAAACTGTCTTTTCCAAAAATGTTATTTAATAGAAGAATGGAAGTGCAATTACAGTACTGGTTATGATAAAGAGTCGGATATTGTTTTGAGTTATGTAATAATGTATTTTCTATTATATAATCCTTAATATTGTCATTAAATAATAAACATTCTAAATAATAATTACAAGTTAAAAATCGTAATTATCAATTTTCCAAGCGAACGTTTTCCCCCATTTCCGTACCATCATTGGAACACTGTGCGCTTGCCGCCGCGACGGTCTCTACCTTCACTCGGTCGGTCGCTTCGGAGCAAGAGAGCAGATTTGTGACCTCACAGAGCATTGAGTTGGCAACCACTGGTTTAGGCGCTTGCCTTGACCACAGACGACAAAGAGATGCTTTACAATCAATCGATTTTTCGGTATCAAGGACCTACAAAACATGGATTCTGACTACACAACATGTTAGAGGAAATAACTTATTATACATAGGAACAAGATTTATCCGCTTCTTCAGTGCCGGAGCCCGGCAATATGAGTTTTCCTGTGGAAAATTCGTCGTTCTCCAGCGCACGATTACAATACTTTTTCTTACGAAGTAAGGGCGATAAAGTAAAAATTGTGTCTCACGCGCAGTTTCGAAATATATTTGTATCACTTACAAAGATAAATGTCCAAAATGGAAAACATTTACAAGAAACTTTATTTAAAAACGAGTTACATATTACATTTTATTACTCCATGTGAAAAGCAAATAAACAATTAGCATAAAAAGAGTCGATTTGGCACAATTAAGTTCTTTTCACAGTTCTTTATGTGTATTACCTTCATCATAATAGTAGGCTACCTTCAATTTTTCACTCGCTAACAACGATTTAAATTTCGATTCAACATTTGCGACGTGCGTGCAATTTTTTTCTTTTCCTATGTAATAAATGACTGTGGTGAATACCAGGGAAACACTGGATTACTTCAACTAGTAATATATCTTTGGTGCATGTTCGAAAGCTCGTAAGTCACAATCTGGCCATTTTTATTTCATTTATTGACCAGAAAACATGCTGAATTTCTCATTCAATTCTGTAAGAAATTTGTTTCTTAAAAATGCTTGTTTGTCTTTTGTTTTAGAAACTTTCATGATTACTTTGAACCTTTTAATTGCCGACACTATACTGCGATTTTTCTAACTTTGCCCCTCAAGGGCCGTCTTCACGATGGAATATGTCACGGTATTTCGCGACGTTCTCAGTCGTGCCGCCAGGTATCGCATGGTCGCGACCGTATCAAGCGGTGTTTGTGATAATGTGACTTCTAGCGGTACAACGGAGAAAGACGCGAAATGCCGGATGATATTCCATAAGCGCTTGAGGGGCAGTTAGAAAAATTGCACTGACCAAGCTTTCTTCGTATGACCAAGCTGATATGACCGCAAATGACCAAGGTCTCTTCATAATTAGTTCTTAAAAATAAAATAAATACATTACCAATATGATTGGTTAAGCTTAACCTGCCTCCATATGTCTAAGAAATATATCTATTTTGGGAAGGTAATAAGACAATTAATTAATTCCTTCAGTTGCTGTTTTAATATTTATTTATTGAATAAAACAGTTCTATCAAGGAATTCACTGATTGTCTTTATATCTAACGATGCTTTCCCAAAATACAATTATCAAGAATTCAAATAAAGTAAAAAACACTACAAAGATACTGGAACATGCTAAATGACACCTGTATAAACCAAATGCTTGATAAAAACATACACAAAACACGGACATTTAGTCACAATCATAATAACTTCTGAAAAAAAAGACAAAATTACAGATGCTTTGTAAGGCTTAATGAAAAGAACATCCTTTGACAGTTTTCAGATGTTTATGGATAACCACATCATCAATGGGAATCAACATGAAGTGTAGTAAAAAACATGTAATGTCCATGTAACATACATAAAATTTCAGAAAGTAATCCACCATTATTGTATACAATTTTAACCTAAATGATCCAATTACATCAAACTTTCAACTGTTTTTGAATTTAAGTATCTTAATATTTGAGCACTTGTGCTTTTTGGTACAACACAAACGGTCACAGGACAGCAATTTGGCTACCTCCTTTTTGTTTTCCATTTTTTAAATATTATTCACCATTATTAGCAATATTGTGTGGAAAAATTTACGGAAGGACTTTAAATATTCTTATATATAATAAAAGTTTTGCTTAAACCTTTTTTAATGTTTTACCCCAAATTTAAAAACATGTCAGTGGCATACATCTTTCTATTAAGACTGTCTTAAAATCAGTCTTTTTAGCATATATAGTTACTCATGGGGTGACTGGCTACTGTTCAATACTGTAACATCAAGTGATACTTTGTCATTAAAACCAAAGAACCGCGCTAATGGGTGACCAATTTGCTGTCCATGCAAGTGCTCAAACGTTATTGCTGAGTTTTGGTAGATAAAATCTTTGCAAAAATGCATTTCTAGTGAGGAGTGACTTCAATAATGTTGTCAAAAGTACATTTTCTTTTTGATCAAACTTTATTGATGCATTATTAGATAAAGAATAATGACTTACATTGATATAGTTCGCTCTCAACATTGTAACACAATGAAACTTGTCTGGAAAGAATGCAGCTTTACGAGACTTCCAGGAATGGAGATAGACACCTAAGAAGATTTTGGTTCACCTGTTTGGCACACCTGTTCGACGCCAGCGACTCTCCCGCCCAATAGCTCCACCCCCGTAAACCTTCCCTCAGCACTCCAATTGTTGGTAATCAGTTCCTTTTAGTCTTCGACCGGCATTGTGTCTGTTCTGGTAAACTTGTTTTCTCATAACGGGATAGCTCCAGTAGCGTATATACTATAATCAGGTCTGTGGTACCGCATAACTCCAATAACGGTTTAGTTGAAACTAAAGTATAACCAACTAGCTAGAAGATACTACATAGAGTGGCTGAAGCGCCTCCATCGTTGCAGCAAATTGCAGCCATGTTTTTGGAGTCAACGCAGCGCCATATTTATTTTCATTTCATTTTACGTGAAAAACAGTTTAAAACTGTGTGTGACGTGCTACGGGGAGAAGAGTATTCTGTGCTCGTTTTCTTAGGTCCTACCCTAAACCATAAACAAATTGAATTCTGAATGTAGAAAGAAATGAGCGTTTGGGCACGAATTGCTGACAAAATATTCTGACTGATGTAATAAATTCTAGTTTCAAAGGAAAATCAGTAATAGATTTGGGTTCTTACCCTCCATCATGTCCTTCGTGAAAAAGAAAACGTCTGCCACTACAACATGGAGAACGATAATTTGAATAATATATTTCCCACTGAACTCTAGAAGATGTGCACATAATGAAGTTACATTCATGTCCAGAAGCAAAACAAGGCCTATCTCAGCATTTGCTCAAAGGATCAGGGAAACGACAAAAAAACCTGATACAGTTAGGGATCATTGACCCAGAAGCTGAGGTACAATACTTGCTACAGATTGTCTAAAAGAATACCGTCCAAATGGTAAATAATACATTAAATATCATTGTTAAAATTAATATTACTTTCCTTTTTGATGCTCGGTATAATCTCTAATTGTATAGAAACAGTGCAGCAGCAAGAAAGATTTTACTTGGGACTTTAAACTTTCGTATCGTTTTTTATCGTTTAATGTCATCTGGATAAACAGAGTATCTGAGTAACAGAGTATAAGCACCCTCTGAAAAAACAACAGTTTTCTAGTAGTTTCATGACCAAAAAGAAATAATTTAAAAACGAAATCACAATATGTAAGGAGAGCGAATTGAGAAACTTTAAAAACACGTTACTTCCTACATCGGTTAATGTCGTAAGAATGGAAGCTGTTGAAATGTTATTGTAGTTAGCATAACGGCTAAAAGTGAATGTTATTGCAATAAGAAGCAAACAAACCGATCACAAATAAGGCGGTCAACTTGAAAAATGATATACGTAGGTCATTCAATAATTAAAGAGACTAATTGTTCTGGAGAAAATATAGTGGGGAGGACAAAATTGGTAATTTGAAGACCTTAAGTTGTCATTACTGGGGTGAGCCCTGACCATCTGGAGGATCAGCATTGTTGTGTTCATAACCTCAAAATTAAGTTGAAAGATGGCGAGCCCACTTGCAAAGTCCACATTGGTTGAACAACGTTCTGCGATTTGTTTTGAACTTGCTGAAGGTGAAAAACCATCTAATATATACTCTAGAATTATTAAATTGTATAGTGAAAGTTGTAAGAACCGTGAGAATGTTTACAAGTGGATAGAACAGTTTAAAATTGGCCGAGGCTCAGTGACTGAGAAACATCATTCTGGCCGCATCAGCAGAGAAAGTCAAGTTGACTGTGTTTGGGGATGCA
The DNA here is from genome assembly GCA_031308135.1 of Acheta domesticus. Lineage (NCBI taxonomy): Eukaryota > Metazoa > Arthropoda > Insecta > Orthoptera > Gryllidae > Acheta > Acheta domesticus. Next base: position 278,305,872 of record JAHLJT010008446.1, on the reverse strand, counting down.
GAAAGTGCATTTTTGTGATTATCACAAAGAAGAGCATATAATACAGCCATTACTGCTAAGATATGCTTTTGAACAAGGTGAAGCCAGTCACGAGACAGAAACGTCTGGTATCTGAGAGGAGAGGTGTGATTCTCTAGCAAAACGACGCACGTCCTCACACTGTTCAACAAGAAAACCGTCAAGAAAATGGGTTGGGAGGTACTGCCTCATCTCCCTTACGTCTGATTTTCCATTTGTTTGGTCCACTGAAGTAGGCATTACGTGGGAAGAAGTTCCAGGATGACGAGGTTGTCAAAAAATTGTGGGAAATTGGTTCAAACACCAAGATGAATTCTTTGCAGCCATTATAAAAAAGCTGTTAACCCTATGTACAAGTAACTATCTAACAATACTGTATTTTATTTACTTTAATAAATTATATATTGATTCTAATTTGTCATAAAACGTCGAAAATCAACCATTCAGTTCAATTTTTTATTGGTGTTAAGATTACACAAAATATTTTCCAGCATTAACCAATGATATTACGAGTATTTAAAAAAATAGATTTTTCACTATGGCGGCCATTTAGTGATGTCTTATCAGTATGGCATTGCATTTATTTATCAAAATAGATCACGGAGAGTCCTAAAAATGTACCGCCATATTTGTACCTATGATATATACGTACATGAATTAGCGACGAATTCGACATTTTTGAACCAGTATGGCGGCTACTTAGAGACGCCGCAACTGTATGGCGTGGTCATAATCGGCAATGAAAAAGAATTATGTACAATAAGACCACAAAAATAGCTTTGAGCTCGTAATCCAAGCGGGCATAAAAAAATGACACTTTCAATTCAGTATGGCGGACAGTTAGAGACGCCGCTTCGGTATGACATTCAACTCCTTCACACTTTGGCTATCTAACGAACAATATACAACTAGAATTATCTGTGTACTCATTTCCCAATGGCCTAAGTTTTTTCGACATATTTAAAAGATTGCGCAGCGCAATGCCGACACCTACAGGCCGCCTACAAGAACAACACTGTGTTTCTAGCCATCTCACTGCCGATGATATGCTAATCCCCTTCCGAGAGATGTGTTCATTGAATGTGTATATGCCAAAGAAGCCTAAAAAGGATGGTGTGAAAGTCGTCACGCAAAAGCGTCGTATTATTATTATGCTTATATCTATACAGGGAAAATAGTGATGGAGTGGCACTCGCATCCGAGGAACAAAAACTGCTTATACCTACCCAGGCTGTTTTGATATTGCGTAAGCCAATTAAAAGCTTAAACAAACTGGTAAACTGGTGACAACCAGTTTGATGTCACTGACCAACTTTATAACAGAGGCCTAACGTATGTATGCACAATGAAAAGAAACAAAAAAGAATTCTCCCCTAAGTTCCTGCAGGGCCCAGAAAGACCAGTAGGATCAGCTTAATATGGGTTTCATGGACAAAAAAGGAAACACTAGTATATTTTATTCCTAAGCGTAACAAGGCTGTGATCCTAATTTTCCCGGTGCACCACAATAAGGAGATAAATCAAGAAAAGCAAAACCCTGAGATCATCTGCCTCTACAACCAGAATAAATGTGGAGTGGACATTTAGGTATGAAATGTGTTGTCCTCCTCTTGCCGACTTGTCAGCCTCTCGCCCAACCGAAGAAGAAGGGTTGGCCGCTGGTTGTATTCTATGGACTTCTAAACACTGAAAGTATCATCAGTGCTATTGTACAGTGCAAAGTATCTTGTACTATGCTATTCAGCATGTCAAGTAATCACAAGAATTCTATTTCTGAAGGATCTCGCAAACTCTCTAGTTGCGCCATATCTGCGAAGGAGGCTAGGGATCTCCAGCCTACGCCGCAATGTGAAATCTTCAATTACAAATACCCTGGCACCAGAGGCGTATCTACGGTATGGCAGCCATGGCAACATGCCATGGACGCCGCTTACAGAGGCACTATTTAGTACACCCGCTAAAACAAATAACAACAATCCTAATTTGAAGTATACTGACAAAATTCTATACTTGCCATGGGCGTCTTGATACCTATATAGCTTACGCCTTTGCCTGACACTCAGTGATGATCCTTTGGCTAATCCACAAGAAATTCCGTGTGAAAAAATGAACCAATGAAAGACATGCTGCAAGTGTCCTGTCAAAAAAAGACACAGTACCAGTGTATCAGATGTTCAAAACTTGAGTGCAGCCGAAAAGTCTGTACGGATTGTGCTGTTTGTGTTTGATGTTGAGAGAGAAGAATTACATTTGTTTTTATGAAAATGCATAGAAAATAATTGTAAACAAATTAATTTTATTTTCAACTTCATGAAATTAAGTGACATTAACATTTGATGGAAATTTAGTTGTATATTTCTAGATTTTTAGCTACATTAAGTGTAATTGTAACTTTGTAATAATACAAATTTGTTGGAAAACTTTTATTGAGCAATGATTCAGTTTCTCATATTCACTTATACATTTACTTTTAAGTTACCAACGCATAATGTTTATGTTGATAAAAGAAAATCTAACCACCCGGTCTAGCAGACAGAATAGCTCCAATAGCGTCACATAAATCCATGGCTCCAATAAAGTGTTAATCATATATTTTCTCCTGAAAGAAAACAAAAAAAGCTTTTGTGTAACAGGATCATTTCCAATAGAATTTCCCTTTATTTGACGTTGGGTGTAATCAATGGATGTTATCTGTGAAGGTATATAATTTAACAAAACTTCACTTTTAACTATTAATTTGCCAAAATTGACAAAATGCAAAATCCATCTAAATTTACAATGACATGCGAATAATGACAATTATAACGAACTAACGTGTTAAAGACTTCCAGTAAGACTAAGTACGAATGAAGACTCACGACATTGACTAGAGACAATTTGGAATAAAATGGGCCCGAAGGAAATAACAGACTAGAAATATCACGAAACACTCGGTATAACGGAGGTTATGTAATGTTATTAACTGCGGCAATCGAATGAACAGAAACGTAACACAAAAGTTCAAATAGGGACACGACCTATTTAGAAAGAGTAGAAATAGCTCGAAGAATAGTGCAGGCAGAAGAGTGTAAAAGAAATAGTAAAAACAAGTAAAAACTGGTGGAGCTCCAACAGCACACACATTCTCGCATTAATTATAAATTTGCAAATTTTAAAAAATTCAGAGTTCAGTGAAAATGATACCCACGCCATGCTTTCAAGCGCATTCTTTTTTTTCCTTCTTCTAGCCGTGGAAAAAAAATACGGAAAAAATTTGGAGCGGTTTTGAGAGGGAAAAAGTTCAACTTTTTTTTTAAATTGCGTATATTTCGTGCCAAATTGCACGAAAACTACTCAAATTTGCAAACATTGAACATGAACTTATTTAAAGATTCGTCTTTAACGAACAGATTTCATTAAGGAAAAAATCTCTATCTTCAATATTATAGTTGTAGGACGACGCCCCCCAAAAATTGTACTTTTTCAATTTTCAAAATAATCTGAGATTTCAACGAATATGAGACCTGCTCCATTCTCTTAAGCGGTTTTTTACGCTTTCCAAAGACAAAGTTTGATCAAAATATGTTGTGCCATTTTTGAGAGAAGTTTGAAAATGTGGTTTAAGGCTTCTTCTAAAGTACTCTCAAAATTCAAAATATCCATTTGAAACTCCTAAGGCCTTGAGTTCATCCAGATAGATTGGGGAATATCAATTTTGAAGAAAATGGGCTGAACGGTTTAGGTGTTAGCGTGGACCACAGACTGACAGACAGACGTTTCTCCGTTAATCGATTTTTCGGTATCAAGGATCTACAAAACATAGATTCTGGCTATACCAAGTTTTAGATGATTTTTTCTATAGCAAACAGGATTCTTTTTTCGTTACCAGGGCACGACAATAAGAGTTTTTCTGCCGAAAATTCGCCGTATTCTGGCGCACGATTTCTTAACTTTATCTTCTTACGAAGTACCTTCGTAAGGGCGAGAAAGTAAAAATGGGAACCAAGAGTACCATACTGTTATGAGTACAGGATGCATAAGCACAGGAGACACGTGCTTATGGCTGCAATATTTAGGAACGACAAAAATTGGATCTAAAAAGCATTTTCTTCTTCGCGGGCGATTTTTCTTTCTTTTTTAACAAAAATTTGTATTCTATGAGTTTTTGACAAAGTGATCGCAGCTACGTGGGAGCTGCATTCCACGGTGCCACTTCCGTTCGCCCGTTTACAATAATATCGTTTCACTCCCGATATTCCCATGGAGGAAAGAGATGTGTGGGCTCCTCCGGTGCACCGATTTTTGCTCGTTCTGCGCTGCTCCAGTTTCCGTCACGAATCATGTGACCACTTCGTTTGAAAAGCGAGACCAGTCGTTGGGCGCTATTTTGCACGGAGAGCAAGAAGGGTTGAGAAACATTTTGAAAGTGGCATAAGGAAGTGGAAAGGGGCAAGTGATAATTTTCAACTGTGACCAATCAAAAATAACAAGAAGGAGTAATTGAAATAAAAGATACAATATTAAAAAAATACGTATTTGTTTCCATTTCAATGTCGTGATAATTTTGGCATATAAAATTCTCGCTAATATTATGACTCAAACTGGTGCCTGAAGCTCATTGGTTCCAATCGGATGCTCATCTCTTTCCGCCATGGATATTCCGAGTTTTGTTCATAATCGATGTAACACCCCTATAAGATTTCGAGTTCGTATGTCGTGATTGAATCTATATTTAAATATCGGTTAAAACGTATTTTCCAATCACATTTTCGGCGAACTTCAAATTTTTAAACTGATAAAATTGGTTTTAATGTTTTTTCACTATCGTCCACATTGTTTAAAAATGTGAGAAACAAAAGTTATAGAATGTTATAAGGCACATTCTAGGAGGGGAAAACTAAGACAGTACTCTTTTATCATGTCGAAAATCAATTTCTACATTTTTTTCTATTTGAATTGGCATTAAAATTGATTGACAAAATACCTTCAAATTTAACTATCTTTTTCCATCTCTGGAATTTATTTCAACCTGATACATGCAATAGATGCTGAGAAAAAATAAAACATGAAAAAACATGTTTCTCTTTGTATCTCTGTAACAGATTCCCTAGGAGGCTGATTTTTTGGGAATATACGTCATTGTTTATTCTCTTTCACAGGAGCATCGTGATTATCGATTTGGTTTGGGGGCACCTTTCTCCATCTTATTTGGCTACATCCCTTAAGACAATGACAAATATGCACACAA